>JAYESA010000004.1:271928014-271963014 GCA_036927795.1 Iris macrosiphon | reverse complement strand
AGATACCACTACCACCACCTCCGCCATTTCCACCCCAGATGCCACCAGCGGAGGGACAGCCACAGATGTTGCAGTTCTTCCAGACGATAATGCAGGCACAGTGGCATCAGACTGAGACCCTGAGACAGGGCCTGATGGCAGTACTAGAGAGGGCACCTGTCCCAGCACCCGCACCAGCACCTGCACCTGTCCAGCCAGTGGGTATTGTACGAGGTTTCCGCCAGATAGGCCCGGGAACCTTTTCGGGCAAGGAGACTGCAGAGGAGATCTCGGATTGGGTCTCCAACACGAAGATGCTATTGGAGGGTTCGTAGCTACATTCGAACCTCTGGATGACAGCAGTGAGGGCCCAACTCAAGGGCAACGTCCATCACTGGTGGGATTCCATGCAACGCAGCGTCGGTAGGACGCATACGTGGGAGGAGTTTCTGGAGTACTTCAATACGAAGTATTTCTCCGCTACGGTCAGGAATGCCCTATACTCCCAGTTCCTACACCTGGAGCAAGGGAATTTGACCGTGGACGCCTACGACGCGAAGTTCAGCCGACTCAGCCGATTCGGTGCTGCCCTGATACCCAACGACCTGGAGAAGGCCAGGAGATTCCACCACGGCCTTTCCTTCGAGCTGCAGAGGTATACCACTACTCACGCGAGGATCTCTTATGAAGAGGTCCTATCAGAGGCGAGGATCCAGGAGGCCATAGGCGGTGGAGCGAGACGTTCCAGCGTGAACGTACCAGCTAGAGTCCAGCACAGAGCAGGAGGACCGATCCGTCGTCCAGGAGCGCAGGCGCAGAAGAGGACATTGTCGTACCAGCACAAGGAGCTTCCGACTTGTCACCATTGTGGCAAGAGGGGACACATTGTCAGAGACTGCCGGAAGAAGCTTGGGCTCTGCATGATCTGTGGAGCGAGCCAGCACCTTGCCAGAGACTGCCCACAGCGCAGAGATGCAGCACCGCAGACCGTTCAGAGGCCAACAGCACCACCCTTGAGGATACTACCCCCTGCCGAAGGTCAGCGTCCACCAGCTACCGGAGGACTTCAGAGAGGACCACCCTTGGTCCCACAGGAGGCACAGTTCAACCAGGCCAGACAACAGGCTGGAGGGCAGAGGCACGGGCAGGCCTTTGCTTTAGCAACTATCGAGGAGGAACCAGAAGCGGAGGCTATCACAGGTACCATTTTAGTTGCATCATTACCTGCAACTTCATTATTTGATTCTGGAGCTACACTGTCTTTCATATCTAGTAGCTTCGTAGCCATGCATAGAGTAGCTACTTCCCCCTTACCTAAGAGTTGGAAGATTCTTACCGGATGAGGCATCGTACCGGTTACCAGCACTATTAGAACATGCTCGGTAGTAGTATGTGGTAGAGAGATGAGAGCGTAATTTTTGGTACTCCCAATACCAACTTTCGACGTTGTTTTGGGCATGGACTGGTTAAGTCAGTACAATGCCGTACTGGATTGTCGGAAGGGTAGCGTCACTTTTAGACCGCCAGGTCACCCGGAGTTCGAGTACATGTAGGGCACTATCGAGCGAGGAGTAGGACAGACAGCTGGAGCTTACATGGCTATGGAGACGGCACCCCCAGAAATTATTGCAGAGTTCGAGGATGTTTTCCCGGAGGAGTTGCCAGGCCTACCGCCTGATAGAGAGGTGGAGTTCACTATTGAGTTAGTGCCCGGAGCAGCACCGGTATCATCAAATGTGTACCGGTTGGCGAATAAGGAGCTGGACGAGCTGAAGCTACAGTTAGAGGAGTTGCAGATCAAGGAATTTGTCCGTCCTAGTACATCACCCTGGGGAGCACCAGTGTTGTTGGTACCAAAGAAGGACGGGACATTTCGGATGTGTATTGATTACAGAGCCCTTAATGCTTTGACTATCAAGAACAAGTACACTCTACCGCGGATTGATGATCTGTTCAACCAGCTGACAGGAGCAGTAGTGTTCACGAAGATCGACTTGAGATCGGGCTATCATCAGGTAAAGGTGCGGAGGGAAGATATTCCAAAGACATCATTCAAGACTCGTTATGGTCACTACGAGTTCTTAGTGATGCCTTTTGGATTGACAAATGCGCCTGCTGTGTTTATGAACCTGATGAACAGAGTCTTCCACCAGTATCTGGACCAGTTTGTGGTAGTCTTCATCGACGACATCTTGGTGTATTCGAAGAGCCACGAGGAGCACGGGGAACACTTGAGGCTAGTGTTAGAGATGCTGAGATGTGAGAGGCTTTATGCCAAGCTGAGCAAGTACGAGTTTCTCCTAGATCGTGTCGCATTTCTTGGACACATTATCTCAGGAGAAGGCATTTCGGTAGATCCCACGAAGATTTCGTCAGTAGAGACGTGGCCGACCCCTACCAACGTATCGGAGGTGAGGAGTTTCCTAGGACTTGCCGGATATTACCGGAGGTTCATAGAGAACTTCGCAAGGATCGCAGAGCCGATGACCCGCTTGACCCGCAAGGACCAGGAGTTCACCTGGACAGAGGAGTGTCAGACGGCGTTCGATGAGCTGAAGAAGCGTCTGACTACAGCACCCATCTTGACCATACCTTCTGGACCCGGAGGATTCGTGATCTATAGCGATGCGTCCGGGAAAGGATTAGGATGCGTCTTGATGCAGCATGGGAAGGTTGTGGCCTATGCCTCTAGGCAGCTGAGGACCTATGAGAAAAACTACCCTACCCACGACTTGGAGCTTGCCGCAGTGATCTTTGCTTTGAAGCTTTGGAGGCACTACCTATATGGAGAGCGCATGGAGATATTCACCGATCACAAGAGCCTAAAATACGTCTACACCCAAAAGGACCTGAACCAGAGGCAGAGACGTTGGCTCGAAGTGATGACGGACTTCAAGATCGAGCTACAGTACCATCCGGGAAAGGCCAATGTGGTAGCCAATGCTTTAAGCAGGAGACCCATGGCATTTTTCCTGACTACCCAACAATATCTGTTGAGAGATCTAGAGCAGTTGGGTATAGAGGTCATTATGCCCGGAGTAGACGGCCAGATGTCGAGCTTCTAGTTGCAATCGACATTAGTGGAGAGGATCAAGGTTGCTTTGCCGATAGACGCCAGATTTCAGAGGCTTCGACAGAGGACAGAGGCTGGAATACAGACGGGACTGCGTATACACAAGGACGGGACTTTGAGATATGGAGATCGTCTCTATGTTCCGAATGGAGAGCTTCGCCAGGAGCTGATGACGGAGGCACACAGTTCAACCTACTCTATCCATCCAGGAGACACGAAGATGTACAGAGACCTGAGGCAGTACTATTGGTGGCATGGGATAAAGAGGAAGATAGCCCGCTTTGTGGCGAAGTATCTGGTGTGTCAGAAAGTCAAGGCTGAGCATCAGAGGTCTGCCGGATTACTTCAACCGCTCCCGATACCTGAGTGGAAATAGGAGCACATCACCATGGACTTCGTTACGGGCTTCCCGAGGAGTCCTAGTAGTCGCAATGCGGTATGGGTAATCGTAGATCGACTCACCAAGTCCGCCCACTTCTTACCCTTCAGAGTCGGGCAATCTACGAAAGTCTTGGCAGACATTTATATGAGGGAGATCGTGCGACTGCATGGAGTGCCAGTCAGTATAGTGTCTGATAGGGATACGAGGTTCACATCGTACTTTTGGCGGAGTATGCAAGAGAGTCTTGGTACCCACCTAAAGTTCAGCACATCGTATCACCCGTAGACAGATGGTCAGTCCGAGCGTACCATTCAGACGTTGGAGGACATGTTGAGGGCATGCATGCTTGACTTCAGCGGTTCATGGGAGGACCATTTGCATTTGGTCAAATTTTCCTACAACAATAGCTATCAGGCGAGCATTCAGATGGCTCCCTTTGAGGCATTGTATGGCAGGAAGTGTCGTTCTCTAGTATGTTGGAGCGATGTAGGCGAGAGGCAGATTCTAGGGCCAGAGTTGGTCGTCCGTACAGTGGAGAAGGTGAAGAAGATCCAAGGGCATTTGCGAGCAGCACAGGACAGGCAGAATCATTGGGCTAATGTGCATCGACGACCCCTAGAGTTCCAGGTTGGAGATCATGTGTTCCTGAATATCTCACCTACCCGAGGAACCATCAGATTTGGAGGCAGAGGGAAGCTGAGTCTGAGGTACATCGGACCATTCGATGTGCTAGAGCACGTCGGAGAAGTTGCTTACAGATTGGCCTTGCCACCGACACTAGAAGGAGTTCACGACGTCTTCCATGTATCTCAGCTGAGGAGGTATATACCGGATCCGAGTCATATGCTTGACCATTCGGAGATCACCGTCGGGCTGAGTTTGTCATACCAGGAGGAGCCAGTAGAGATCCTGGACCGAAGCGAGAAGGTACTACGAGGCCAGACTATCCCTCTAGTTCGTATCGCATGGAGGCAT
This sequence comes from Iris macrosiphon, assembly GCA_036927795.1. Taxonomy (NCBI): domain Eukaryota; kingdom Viridiplantae; phylum Streptophyta; class Magnoliopsida; order Asparagales; family Iridaceae; genus Iris; species Iris macrosiphon. The sequence goes on along the minus strand of JAYESA010000004.1, from coordinate 271,958,605 downwards.
CATGCACCAGACGAATTGACCTGGGAACGAGAGGACGATATTCAGCAGCGTTTTCTCCATCTCTTCGAAGACCTAGGTATGAGATAGCATTTCATTTCAATCAATAGTTTTTCCATATGTTTGTTTTAATTTCGAGGACGAAATACTTTAAGGAGGGAAGGTTGTAAACCCCCTCGACCAAAATTTGGGTTTAATTAACTTAGATAGCATGATTAGGGTTAATTAGTTGCAATTATAATTTATTATACAGAGTATTAAATATTTGTGCAGTGTTTTTATTACTTAGGACACCTTACCGTTGTCCCGATATTTAGGACACTACACTAGCTGTTACCCTGAAACAAACTCCATACACTTTGCCTAGACATACCAACCTACCATAATGACCTTCGTGTAACTCACATATGCTGATTTTTGTGTCTAATTTTAGTCGCACAAAAGTCATTACAAACGTCCGTACGTAAATTTAATTAATTGCATATTTACGTTCGTTGTCCGTTCCAATCGAAATTGAGACCCAACCTCAACCCGTTTTGACCAACCCCAGTTATGATATTATTATAATCTAAGCCTACCACGCCCATGATACTTGTGCCCACCCAATTTGGACTCCCTGTATTTTTAAATTAATTTAGGAACATCCGGTGCATTAATTGTAATTTAATTAATGTAGTGACCCAACCTCACTCAAATTAGACCCAACTCCAACCCAAACCCACACACACACCCACAAGCCTCATACTAAACACCATACACCATTCCAGTCTACTACAAAATACCAAACATGGTATTTTGTCACATCAAATCCTTAATTCCAGATTATGTGCAATTTCCTAATTGTTCAGGGGCTTTTATGCAATTTAGCAATGAGGTGCCCCCCTCTCATTGGCTCAACCACATGAAGAAGAGAACCCCCATTCTTTGACCGATCCACAAATGAATTCCCCCCATTTTTATGTACTTTACATCATTTTTGGAGGACACATCCTAATCCTACATTTTAAATACATTGAATCATAGCCACATGTGCAACATGTGGAGGCCCTCACACAACCCTAGACAACTACCCAGTCGGCCCTAATCCCAAGGCACACCCTCTCTCTCTCCTACAAATATGACATGCTACCTCATATTAATTCTCATAAAAACCCAAATCCCAAGGCTAAAACCCTAAATTCCTAAAACTACACACCAACAGCCCTCACCCTACCCGACTTACCGCCGCCCTCCTCCGGCCAGCCACCGCCTCCGGACACCCCCGCGACGACCCTCCTCCGACCAGCACCCACTCCCCACCTACAGCCACCGCCCCCGGCCACTACTCCACCTACACCCGCCTCCAGCACCACCGTCCTCACCACCAAACGAACCCCCCACAGCCCGAGCCGACCACCCGCACGCCACCCAGCTCGCCACCGTAGCTCGGCCGACCACCAAACTCCGCCGACGACTTCCCCAGCCAGTCCCCTCCGTTCCCGCCGCGGCTCGCCCCCAGTCGACATCGCAGCCGACCGGCACAGCCCCCGCAGTGCCAACCACGGCCAACTGCTGTTGTTGCTGTCGACTTCCCCCGTGCGTGCCGGAGCTCCGTCCAGCCACCCTCGCTGGCGACGACCCGTCCGGCGGACCCACCTCGACCCCACCTGCACCTAGGTATGTATTTTATATACATATACTGTATTTTATACATATATATATGGGTTGCATTGTGCATATACATGTATATATATATGTTTTCTGTTTTGTGTATTTATATATATACTGTATTCTATATATATATATATATTGTATAATAAATATATATGTATATGTAGTTCGTATTATATGTATAACATAGTATATATTATGTACATGTATTAAATACCTGATTATATATTTAATATCTATTATGTATATATATATATATATAGATATACATTTTATGTATTGGTATATTATATATTTATTATATGTTGTGTATATATATAAATATATATATTTGGTGTATTTATTATTTTGTGTATATATATAAATACTGCCGTGCTAGGTCTTTACTATCGTTAGATAAGTCTGAAACTTTAAAGTAGTTAACTAGAACAATAGAGTTTTCATAATAATTCCCTTACCAGAATGGTAACTTAAACACAATAGTTGGCCATAGGTGCATGTAAGTGAAGGAAGTATAACCTCACAACTCAAATGAGTAAAGAGTTATCAATTGGATTTAATAAGAAAGCCCTAAATAAGGGTAAATCTATTAAGAATGCTCAAAATGTTGAGTATCCCTCTGAATTAGAGGAATTAAACAAATGGACAATTCCAAAGGTAAAGCCAAAAGAAATTTACCAAATTGGTACTTTTGACTTTAAATCTTCTATTTCAATTAAAACAATGGAAAGAACTATTTCTGTGAATAACACAGAGCATTCCTTTCAGCTAATAAGTGATGAGGATATTGGGCATGTTCGTGATGCCTATAATTATGTCCATATTGGACTAATACAAGTTGCGTTTAAATCCTTGACTTTACCAGGGTTAAATGCATCAATAATGACATCTCTAAGAGATGCAAGATGCTTAGACTGGAGCCAATCCCTAATGGGAGTCATGCAGACTAGTCTCTGCCATGGACCAGTTTATTTTAATGTCTATCCAAATTTAACCCTGTCAATGACAGATAATCATCTATATGAATCTGTAACCTTGAATTTGAAAACTTACGGTTACAATTTCCTACAAGGATCTGAAACTATAGCAATAATCTATATAATTCATTACAAGGTAATGAACACTATTGCCCCGAATGCTAGGCATATTACTACACCTGGTAAGACTACTTTGATAGAAACAAATTTGTTGACATCTAAAGTAGCAACAAATAGAATTATTAGATGGGATGAAATTAATTTTCCAAAAGCATGGATTTTAAGTCAAGCTGTGTTACCACAACCAATAGTGAACACAGACATTGACCAAATAATCCAGACTAATGATGGAGAAGTAGAAGTAAGATTTACTCCTACTGATATATCGAGATTATCGATATCAGGAAGAAAATCTTTACCTTCTACAGTTGGATCAACCTCTTCTAATAAAGAAGAAGTCAATAAAATTAAAATTACTGACGATGCAATAACACATCCCTTGTATAAGGAAAAGAGCAAGATAAGCTCTCCGACAATGTCGAAAATGGAATTTACTTCTTTTTAATGGAATTTAAAGTTCCTCAAGAAGTTCGGGACATTCTCAATAGAATGTACTATGAGAAGAATGAATTTGTGGAATGGTTTGAGAAAACTTATTCCACTAAACAGAGATATAAATTTAAAGATGAATATTACAATCATCTAGAAAAGAAAAAGAAAATAATACCTTTCATTAAGTGGTTTGTCCAAAAATATGTGGACACAGAATCAACACAAATAAATGTGTTAGAAGAATATTATAAAATCTGGAATACCGATACAGGATCCAGTAGTGGTACAACTAGATCAATGTACCCACCAAGTGATCCAATCAAACTTACTGTCAAAAATAAGACAGACAAAATTGATGCTGTCTCTTTTATCAAAATAATTGACAGTAAAGAAACAGTCATAACTGAATTGCAGAAAGCTTTAAGGCAGAATAATTACACTAATGTGTTTATTCAAGTCATGGGTCAACAATTGACCAGGATTGAAACTGCCTTAGAAAAATTATTACATAAATTAGATAAAATAAAACAAATAGACCATTCTGGGAAAAACTCTTTTAAAGAGACTTCTAATATCTCTTTAAAACCTCCTCCTGAGGTTAAAGGGTTTAAAATGTCTAAAACCCCAGAAGTCACCAAAGAAGATATCCAGGAGCTAATAGCTCAGTTCAAAAAGAGTAATCTTCAGACTATTAATGCTGAAGAACAAGAATTGCGAGAGCTAATAGCTCGAGCTAAGCAAAAATTTGCTATTATCAGTCATACTACTGATAAAAACAAAATTGCCATTAATGATCTTAATAAAAGTATTCAAGTAATTAATGGTCACTCTTCTGAAATATCAGAAGAAGATCAACAAACTGAGGATCAAACTGAGAATGACATTCGTCCACAAGAAATTGATGATCTTCAGAAAACCTTTGTTGAATCTAAGAATGATTCTAGAATACAAGCGGTTAAATATGGCAAACCGAATTTAATAAAATATTACTACCAAAGACCTACTCCCACTGATGTGTTATTCGAAGAGAATGATACTATCATTTAAAATCATTATAGTGGGGGAGAGATCTATGAATGGAACATAGATGGTCTTACAGAAAAACAAATTCATGATCAATTGCATCGAATGATGATGTATTCTAATGTAGCAAAAGCTACTGGGAATAGCGATAAGGAAATCGCACAGTTCATAACTTGTGGTTTTACAGGCACTCTGAGGGGTTGGTGGAACAATTGTTTAACTGACTCTCAAAGGCAAGAAATATTAAGGGCTGTAAAAACCGAAACTAGAACGAATTAATCTATCCCGTACCATTACCCCATCAATGGGTGAATCTTCTGTTAATTCTTCTTATTCACAAGAACAAGATGGGGAGAATCAGTCTGTTCAATCAGGACAGGGACAAATAAACTCAGAAGATGGGAATGGGAAAAATAGTTTCCTACAAAAAATGGATTTATTTATTACCCATAAATGGTATATCAAAATAAATATGCTCGTTAATAATGAGTATTATATATCCAATTTGATTGCACTTGTTGATAGTGGTGCAGACCTTAATTGTGTCAAAGAAGGAGTAGTTCCGATAAAATATTGCGAACGAACTACTCAGACACTTAGTGCTGCTAATAATAAAGCACTTACTACTCCTTACAAAATAACTGATGTAAATATTTGTAAGGATGATATTTGTATTCCTGTACATCTAATAGTTGTAAAGGAAATATCTCAGCATGTTATTCTAGGAACTCATTTCTTAGAAAAACTCATTCCAATTAATGAGATTACAAAGGAAGGAATTACTACTTGTTATAAAGGCAGAAGAATAACTTTTGAATTTATAACAAATCCAATTGTTAAAATCCTTAATGAAGTTAATTTGAAAGAAAATCAAATTAATTTCTTAAAAGAAGAACTTGCTCAGGTTACTATAACCCAACAGTTACAACAATTGAAAATTCAGAAAAGAATACAGCAAGTTGAAGAAGACTTCAAACTACACACTTGTAGTAATATTTCAAATGCTTTCTGGAAAAGAAAACAACATATTGTTTCTCTTCCTTATGAAGAATTCTTTAATGAAAAGGATATTCCAACCAAGGCAAGACCTTGTTAAATGAATCAAGAATATCTTGAGTTATGCAAAAAAGAAATCCAAGAACTATTGGATAAAAAATTAATCTGCAAGTCTTACTCTCCATGGAGTTGTACAACATTTTATGTAAATAATAATGCTGAAAGAGAAAGAGGAGTACCAAGACTTGTTATCAATTATAAACCTTTAAATAAGATTTTGAAATGGATTAGATATCCAATCCCTAATAAAAGGGACTTGCTCAATAGAGTATGCAAAGCAAGAATTTTTTCCAAATTTGACCTGAAATCAGGTTACTGGCAAATACAAATAAATGAAAAGGATAGGTACAAGACTGCTTTTACTGTTCCTTTTGGCCACTACAAAAATCTACCTTGCTTACATTTAGCCAATGCTGCTGAGTTTACAACGATTTCTTGGAGCATTAAACTATGTTTATGAGTTTTATAAGAACATCGCTGCTGATACAAAAATCTTGTATCAAAGATTAAAGAAAAATCCTGCTCCTTGGACTAATAGTCATACTGAAGCAGTAAAATTAATAAAACAAAAGGTTAAAAATTTACCTTGCTTACATTTAGCCAATGCTGAATGGTTTAAAATAGTTGAAACCGATGCTAGTGATATTGGTTATGGGGGAATATTGAAACAATTAAACCCTAATACCAATAAATAAGTATTGGTGAGATATCATTCAGGAAAATGTAATGATACTCAAATTAAATATTCAACTATTAAGAAAGAAATTCTTTCTATTATTCAATGTATACATAAATTTTAAGATGATTTACTTAATAAGAAATTCTTATTAAGAATTGATTGTAGTTCTGCTAAAACTGTTTTAGAAAAAGATGTTAAAAACTTAGCATCTAAACAGATATTTGCTCGATGGCAAGCTGAATTAGCAATATTTGATTTTGATATTGAATATATAAAAGGAACTGACAATTCACTTCCTAATTTTTTGACTCGTAAATTTTTGCAGGACAATGTGTAAGCCCCTGATTTTTCAAAAAATATTAAATTGGGATTTTTCACAATTTTCTGGAATTTTCTGGGAATTTTCTGTAATTAAAATCAGGGTTTTTAATTATTAAATAATTTTTAATTATTAATAAATAATATTAAAATATTATGAAAATAATATTTTTGAGTGTAAAATGAAAAACTGGACTTAGGATAATTTTTTAGAATTTATTGGGCCCCGGACCTATTTTTAATCACCTAAAAATATTTAATTTTAATTATTTAATTATGTATTTATTTATTTATTTATTATCTAATTATTTATTTATTTAAACCCTAGAGCCCGGCCCAACCCGAGCCCGGCCCAACCAGCCCAGCCCAAGGCCCCCCTAGCCTTCGGGTCGGGTCGGGTCGGTCAGACCCGCCGCCCGACCCGCAGACCCGTCTCCACCCCCAGCCCCCACGCTCCCCGCGTTCACCGGCGCACCCGCCGCGCTCCGTCCGCCCCACGTCCGCGTCCTCCGCCCTCGCCCCTCACTCCCCGGCCACGCCACCCCCTCGCCTCCACCTTCCCCGGCCCCTCGACGTCTCTCCCCTTTAAAAACCCCCTTCCTCCTCTCCCTCCGGCCACCGTCGACCCTAACCTCACCGCCTCATCTCCCCTCGCCGTCGACGCCTCACCGCCGTGCCCGCCTTCGCCAGCGCCGTCAGCCACCTGCGCCACCCCCCGCGAAGCCGCCGCAGCCACCTTTCCTCCTCCGCCCGACTCTTCTTCCCGCCGGCAGCAGCACCCTTCCCTGGCCCCTTCTTCGCCTCCAGCGCCGTGCCCAGCCGTCTCCGGCGACGTCGCCGTGCAGCGCCGACGCAGCCGCTGCCGGCCGTCCCCGCACGCCCCGCTCCCCGGCGAGCCACCCTCGACCTCCCGCCGCCGTGCCGTCCGCCTGAGCGCCGCCGAGTCCAGCAAACCCTAACCCTAAATCTCGAATCCCCGTGTCGGCGTGTCGGACACGACACGGACACGAGAAAATCTTGGTTTTTGAGCCCTGTTCAGGTGTGTGTAACTTTCTCCTCGCTGCCCCGTTTTCAATTCCGCAAATTGTGTTGTGAAGCCTGTATGACCCTCTCGGTGCCAGGACAAACCGCTCGGGGCATCGCGTCCTCTGGTGATCGCACACCGCGATCCAAAAACAAAAAAAACCAGACCCTGTTTCACCCCGGAACTGAGTATGCCCCGCCAAACGGGACGACTTGGTCGCGTGCGGTCTTCACAGATGCGTGCGCAGCGTTGCTACGGACGTGTGAGATTTCGCGGAAGCTGATTCGGGTGTGCGTGCACACCGAAATCAACGCGTATCCGCGGACATCGTCCCGTATCCGACTTTTCTGTATTTTGCCCTAACTTCTTGTATACACGTCGGATCGAAACGAAACTTATGCCATCGGACTCGTAGCGATACGCTGGTCCTGTGACCCAAGTTTGGTTCGATTCTGAGAACGTTGACGAAATCGCGTGTCATGGGCCCTACAGGCTCCGCTCGACGGGCAATTTTGTGATTGGCTCATCGGAATCCAAATCTGGAAGTTCCGTTGGGTTTGTATCATCGTTCCTAACCTGTTGACACTAAGTTTGGTGAATTTGGAGATCGTTGACCCAGACACATTTTTCGGTGCAAAGCGGGCCCACCGGCGGACCCCGTTTTGGCCCAAAACTGCCGTTTTTGCCCTTGTCTCCAAATTGGACCCAAGGACAGGCGTTTCTAGCTATTTAACATCTTTTGAGCATGATGATAATGTTTATTTCAGCATCCAGAGTCATTTCTGGAAATTTCCCCCGAGACACAAAACTGTAATTGGATCCAAACATTAGGCAAGTACTTGCACTTCAAGTTTAATCTTTATATTGTGATAAATAAATTCCTTGCTTTACTAGTACCATTGATGATTACATGTAGTATTAGAACACTGGATTTCATGTCTTGAACACTGGATTTTATGTCTTGAACACTGGATTTCATGTCTTGCTTTTCGTGTCGGGTGGAAGAATACTAGGAGACATGTAGTTTACCCTTCCCCCTGTCGTGACTGCTAGCTGTTGGTACGTGACTGTACCATCAGCCTTATTCCTGATTGTTCTTGACTGCTAGTCGTCTATGACGGCCTTATTAGCCTTATAAGCCCCTACATGCTAACTATGTATTCTAAATACACAAGTTCACGCACATAGTTTCTTGTCGTGTTGCAGTTCTTGTTGTCTTGTTACAGTTACACTTCCTGTCACATTTTATTCCTGTTTTACTCATATTTCTGGTTTATAGCAATTAATCATATTTTACTTCTAGTCCTGATTTATAGCATTATTTCTCAGTTAATTTCACTACTTACTTATGCATATTCTCAACATGATGCTTAGTCAGTTATTTTCTTCCTGTCACAAATATTTAGTTTAAATCTTGTTGTGCATTGTGTACTTTGCTCCTTTCCTGACTGGATTCGTTGATTTAGGCGATGATGAGAACCTTGCCCCTACATATTATGGCCCCTATGAGGGAACAGATGACACTTATGAGGAACCAGTTCCCACCCAGGAGACTACTTCTGCAGAGTAGTTAGCAGTAGCTTGTTATTTATTGCTCTTTTATCTTAGCAATCGGGTTTGTCCCCGATTTATCTTCTGGATTCTGTATTAAACCATGGAATTGTATATCACAATTTGTCTTATGAAATCTCATCATTTCTATTTCCCTGTCATTTTCCTTGTCTATTTACTTTACTGTGGATGAGCTAAATTATTATTACCTGTGATTATGCCCTAGACAGCGTACTACCGCCGACACTGCGGCGTAGGCTGGACGTACCCACGCACTCGTGCCCGAATATCCGGGTGCGGGTCGTGACACAATGAGTCAAAGAAGTAAAGGGAAACAACCATGGGTTCCTAAGCCCATGGCCTCAAGCTCCAATGAGTCGAGATATCAAAAGACCAAGAAATTTATTCTTGGTAAAGGAAAATCTTCAAATAAGGAAGTTCAAGACTTTGAAGAAATCAATGTTTCTTCCTACAAGCAAGCAGTTGAAATTGATACAATTTTCACTCAGAACAATTACACAGAAGAGATTCTTCAACTGGAGAAATCTGACATCCCAATGATGGATGATCCTTAGAGAATTAAAGAAAAATATCTGGAAAATAATATATTTCCAGTACAGGGAAAAGATAGAAATATCTATGAAGGAATTTTACTTACAACAAAATCTGTTAAAATTGAGCATTTCTATCAGAAGGCCAATGACTTTAGAAGTGATGTGAATTATACCAAAATAAATATACGACACATCATTACACCTCAATCATGGGGACTACACCCAAATCGAACTAAATTATTAGTTCATAAAGAGAAAAATATTAATATGCCTTACTCCTACTGGGATTATATTGAGGCATTTACCAAAGTATTTTATTTTGACAATAGCAAGCAGAAACACTCTTGGTTTATCCGAATTTGTCCTGAAATTCTTAAACAGGACATACCAGCTTGGTTCATTCGATGGTGGTTACAATTTGGCGCTACACTAGAAATCCTTCCACCATCGTTGCAAGAATTATTTGTAACTTGGGCTCAATCCTATCCTCTCTGCCAGAATGCAGATCAACTTTTTGAGGGAGCGAGTACTATGTACATTTTTATCCATTTCAAAATTCCATATATTTTTAAATGGATAATTAAATATGAATTTAATGCTCTTAATTTTCCTGTTCTAGCCAAAAAATTTCTGATTAAATGGTGGAACAGGTTGTAACACCCCGTTCCGCTCAAGCGAACTGCCGTTTCAAACGGCAATAGTGCAGCTGTCCCGACCCGCTTTGCCTCAAACGAGAAGCAAAGGATATCCAGACTTTGCCCCTACAGGAATTTGGCTTCGGCTTTCAGAGGCTCGCTCAGACGTATCGCTCTACCGAGGCGAATCATCGCTTAGGTGGGTGGCTACGGTGAACTTGTCTTTGCTTAGCCAGCACACATAAAATCTGGAATATTCATGCTAGTCGCTAGGTGATTCACCCCCTGCATGCTAATAAATCCAATGCACCTAGCTAAGGGAATAATCCCAACTTGTATTGCTTGCTAGAACATGGAAATGAAATACTGCTTATATTCAGACCCTCGCATGCTAAGTCCCTTAACGGTTTCATCTCTCGGCTTACCTTTGGGTCCGAGCAAACGTGCCTGCTTATGTTCCTTAGAAACGCATGCTTGTCTGCTTACAAACGTCTAGCGTTATTGTATTGTGCATGCATTCTTGTTTAGCCAGGAGACTATCAAATAGTCCTTCTGTGCATTTGAACCTGCAAGTATCCGGGACCGTTAGGTCACCCAAGGCAAATCCCCGAACCAGGGGAATGCATCAAGCAAGAATGGATATTTGAATATGAAACATACTTGAATGATAATCATGCCATGTTTGGATCTGAACGAGGATCGTGTTTGTACTGTTCGAATCCCAGCTCGTGGAGCAATGTGCTCGTTCAGAATAAGTTTGTGTGTTCCATGATTATCATGTCAAGCTTTGGATTTGGATAGACCCTGACCTGCATGTCGCGGACAACCTGTGCACAAGGATTTTTGGCTTCCGCGGACGGTCACCGGGGCACTGGGACCGATCCGATCCGGGCAGAAGAGTTTGTATGGTCGTTAGTCACGGACAGAGTGTTATGTAGCGGGGCTCGCCACCTGCGTTGCTATCGCTCTTAGTCCCGAGACCATAACCCATCCATAATGGCTATGCCAGCGACTTTCGTCATATAGATAAGTCATCCTCGCTTAGCGGCTATCCGCGTGCGAGTCATTGCATAGCATCAATGAACTGAACACCTGAACGATCTGACAATAACGACCCTCATGTTTGCATATGCTATGCTCCTGAATGTTTATACTTGCCCGTGCATGAATTAACAATATTTGCCTTGGACAGGGAAGGACAAATGGTAAGTTGGTAAGTCTCGCCATGTTTCCTCTTATGTCGTACGGTGCCCTGCCACACGAGTTAGGCTATTCAATATTTGCATGAAACTGATCCTAAGGTAATTAGAAAGACAACTTAATAGTTGGTGTACGAAACCTGTATTACGTGTTTGGATTTGTCGAGCGGGCGAGTAGCTTCCCCACCAGTGCTTTCAATGTACTGATAATCCACCAGTTTGTGTGCAGGGTACGGGAGAACCTCGTTCAGTGCAGATGCCTCTAATGTGCGTGCTAAGGCATGGACATCACTCCGAAGCAACAGTGCGTCCGGAACTGAAGCACATATACAAGACATAATGTTAAAAACATCGCCTGACCATCGCCTGTACAATTATTCCACAGTTGTAGCCACTTGGCACGCTTTTACTGTTTCAGAGAGAGATGCTTGAGCGACTTGTAATCTCGGCTATACGCCGACTGTAACACTTGTTATTATCAATAAAAGAGCTTGCTTTACTTCAACATGTGTTTCAATGCTTCTGCTACATTTGTCGACTCAGTGAACCTGTTATCAAAATCGCTATGCGTTTATGACTCCATTGCACTCGGACAATCTGTGCGACTCTGTGGCTTAGAACTCTTGCCGCCAGCCAATGAACCATAGCCTTGCATGGACGTGGATCACGCTCGTGCAGCATCACGTCCGGATGGGTCAAAGCGATCGTTCCGCCGGAGCGCTGGCGAGGGTGATTCCTGTCTAGCGGGAACGGCCGAAATAGCCTGCGGGAGATCGGGGCGTGACATGTTGGTATCAGAGCCTGGCATCTACGCCTTTGGAATTCAATTCGATATCTCTGTTTCGAAAGCTCATTCGTGGGTTATATGCACGCTCTCTCTCAATGCCTCGATGGGATGTTCCAACAATAAGTCTAATTACTTTCAAAATACGTTTTGATTGATATGATTGCTTGTCTGGTTGTATGCTGCGAGTGGCCTTTGTGCCAACCTGTGTGAACCCTTGAGAGTATCACTAGTAGCTTGTCCGATTTTTACTAACTCTAAGTTTGGTTGAATGCATCTATTCGAGGGACGCCTTGAACTAGTGCACCATCCAAGACTTAAGAAAAGGTAAAACTCAAGTGCTAAGACTTCGCTATCACTAAGCTGGTTGACGTGTTCACGCTAGAAGTGCACTTCGAAAGTGCGCACGATCCAGTCTAAGCGATATGCTGATTTCGAAGCTTGTGCAAGTGAACATCCAAATAAACAAGTACAATGACTTGTCTAGGATTGCCTCAACCCTAGATTACTGCTTGTCCTCAGTAAGTCTCGAGGACGAGACTTTTTTTGAGTTGGGTAGGATGTAACACCCCGTTCCGCTCAAGCGGACTGCCGTTTCAAACGGCAATAGTGCAGCTGTCCCGACCCGCTTTGCCTCAAACGAGAAGCAAAGGATATCCAGACTTTGCCCCTACAGGAATTCGGCTTCGGCTTTCAGAGGCTCGCTCAGACGTATCGCTCTACCGAGGCGAATCATCGCTAAGATGGGTGGCTACGGTGAACTTGTCTTTGCTTAGCCAGCACACATAAAATCTGGAATATTCATGCTAGTCGTTAGGTGATTCACCCCCCGCATGCTAATAAATCCAACGCACCTAGCTAAGGGAATAATCCCAACTTGTATTGCTTGCTAGAACATGGAAATGAAATACTGCTTATATTCAGACCCTCGCATGCTAAGTCCCTTAACGGTTTCATCTCTCGGCTTACCTTCGGGTCCGAGCAAACGTGCCTGCTTATGTTCCTTAGAAACGCATGCTTGTCTGCTTACGAACGTCTAGCGTTATTTTATTGTGCATGCATTCTTGTTTATCCAGGAGACTATCAAATAGTCCTTCTGTGCATTTGAACCTGCAAGTATCCGGGACCGTTAGGTCACCCAAGGCAAATCCCCGAACCAGGGGAATGCATCAAGCAAGAATAGATATTTGAATATGAAACACACTTGAATGATAATCATGCCATGTTTGGATCTGAACGAGGATCGTGTTTGTACTGTTCGAATCCCAGCTCGTGGAGAAATGTGCTCGTCCAGAATAAGTTTGTGTGTTCCATGATTATCATATCAAGCTTTGGATTTGGATAGACCCTGACCTGCATGTCGCGGACAACCTGTGCACAAGGATTTTTGGCTTCCGCGGACGGTCACCGGGGCACTGGGACCGATCCGATCCGGGCAGAAGAGTTTGTATGGTCGTTAGTCACGGACGGAGTGTTATGTAGCGGGGCTCGCCACCTGTGTTGCTATCGCTCTTAGTCCCAAGACCATAACCCGTCCATAATGGCTATGCCAGCGACTTTCGTTATATAGATAAGTCATCCTCGCTTAGCGGCTATCCGCGTGCGAGTCATTGCATAGCATCAATGAACTGAACACCTGAACGATCTGACAATAACGACCCTCATGTTTGCATATGCTATGCTCCTGAATGTTTATACTTGCCCGTGCATGAATTAACAATATTTGCCTTGGACAGGGAAGGACAAATGGTAAGTTGGTAAGTCTCGCCATGTTTTCTCTTATGTCGCACGGCGCCCTGCCACACGAGTTAGGCTATTCAATATTTGCATGAAACTGATCCTAAGGCAATTAGAAAGACAACTTAATAGTTGGTGCACGAAACCTGTATTACGTGTTTGGATTTGTCGAGCGGGCGAGTAGCTTCCCCACCAGTGCATTCAATATACTGATAATCCACCAGTTTGTGTGCAGGGTGCGGGAGAACCTCGTTCGGTGGATGCCTCCAATGTGCGTGCTAAGGCATGGACATCACTCCGAAGCAACGGTGCGTCCGGAACTGAAGCACATATACAAGACATAATGTTGAGAACATCGTCTGACCATCGCCTGTACAATCATTCCACAGTTGTAGCCACTTGGCACGCTTTTACTGTTTCAGAGAGAGAGGCTTGAGCGACTTGTAATCTCGGCTATACGCCGCCTGTAACACTTGTTATTATCAATAAAAGAGCTTGCTTTACTTCAATATGTGTTTCAATGCTTCCGCTACATTTGTCGACTCAGTGAACCTGTTATCAAAATCGCTATGCGTTTATGACTCCGTTGTACTCGGACAATCTGTGCGACTCTGTGGCTTAGAACTCTTGCCGCCAGCCAATGAACCATAGCCTTGCACGGACGTGGATCACGCTCGTGCAACATCACGCCCAGATTGGTCAAAGCGATCGTTCCGCGGGAGCGCTGGCGAGGGTGATTCCCGCCTAGCGGGAACGGCCGAAATAGCCTGCGGGAGATCGGGGCGTGACACAGGTTAGATGAAAAAGAGAAAGTACAAATTGTACAAAAGTCGATCAAGGAAAATAAAATCCTTGTTGAAGCTAAACTCAAAAAGGAGATAATGGATGATAGTCCTTTAAAGAAGCTAAAGGAGTCTCTGAGGAGACAGAATCCTCGAATTAAAGAAAAAATGCTTGAAATATATGCAGACTCAATTTGATTCAATATTTGAAACAGTTACTATGTCTGTTAGTTCCACAAAATCGGAACATGAAGAAGAGGACTCAAAAATCTTCTTCAAAAAGATGCACATGAGAGTCACTACTCCCTCTGATGACGAAAGCAGTGATGCCAGTATGCACTAAAGAGGCACTGTTGCCAAGAATATAGGTGGCAACTACTGTTCATTTACTTTTTCAAAAGAAAATCTCTTTAATTATTTCTCGACAATGGTGGGTCCCATCCACTTTGCTTTTCAGCATAATTGCTGCTACATGGACGGTGGAAATATAAAGTAAAAAGTAAAAGGTGACGTTGACGTGCACTCACCTCAGCGAAGAAAAGGAGGAATCTTACTTGCAGCTGCCGGTTTCTCCACTCGCACCTGTCAGTTGTTAAGTCGGTCGATACCGACTCTCATGTATTATAAATAGAGGCCAAGACCTCTCTGCTATGTAAGGTTTTTATGTTGTAATGCCCCGTTCCCCCTATTCGGGGAGCGCGGCCAAGAAATACTTACGACCGTCCGAACGGGACAGATTGAATTAAGATCCTTTCCTCGTTATGGATTAGTTTCTTCGGAATCAGGTCCCATATACAATGGATTGTGCCTCGAGGATGGACTCGGCGGCAGAGTCGAGAGGGGCCTTTCCGTTGCGTTGGTTTCTTGTCCGTTTTCGTGCCGCTTGGATGCTTTCTTGTTGGTTTTATGACTTGCGTTTTCTTGAACGGTTTCAATGGATTTCATTGCTTTTGTTCTTAGAATTTCGCATTTCGTATCGAGCCTTGGAGACCGAAGCAGGAGGTATTGATCGTCTGTTGGTGCGTGCAGGTGATCGTGTAGACGACGCGCGAGCGGAGTCTTAGGGGTCTCTCCTTCTTCTTCCTATTCAACCAAACTTGTGAGTGGCTCTATTTCGATAAGCACCTTCTTTCCAAGGGCTCCGTTCATAATAAAATTGACTCAGTGGTGCATTCAATCAAACGATACCAATTAAGTAACAAGTTGGATAACAAGATAAGATAAGAAGTAGGCTTGGAACACCCATTGCTTGTCATACAAACCTTGCATAAATTTATTGATGCATGCATGTTCGTTGGGTGTTTAATGGGTTGGTATCTATTAATAGTTCAAAGTGTTCTTCTATAAACTGCTGCATGTTATTTCATATAACTGTTGGTTGATTATGATAGTACAGTAAAGCAGTTTCATACATGCTGTTCTTTAAATGGCTAGTAAGTAAATCTATGAGGTAGAGCCATAGAAATGGTCATGGGAATTCTTGTGCACAAGGGATCCAGGTTCCTGCGAGCGGTTACCGGGGCACCGGGCCGTTTCGACCCGGGCGGAATCTACTTTCTTAGTCCTGGGAGCGGGGAATTGTAGCGGGGCTAGCTACCCGCGCTGCAAGCGTCGCCGCCAGCCCAGACTAAACCCATGATGGCTGGTAGAACAACAAAGATAGATGTTGTGTATATTTAAACTGTGCAGACTAACTATGTCTTCGTGACAGGGAAGGCTATGGTAAGTTGTACAGGTGGTTCAGACGGGACAGGTAAAGTCACCGAACGGTGGCATGTGAAGTTATGTTATTTTGTTCTTGCATACCTGCTAAATGAAATCTGAACTAGGCAAGAATAGAAACCCACCTAAGAACATAATTGTAGCATACTCATTAGATCTCATTTCATGAGCTTGGTAAAGTTGAGCAGCTAGCCTTCACCAGTACTTTCCGAAGTACTGACCCTCGTTGTAGCAGGTTTACCGGCGCAAGGCGACGCGGCGAGGAGCTGAAGTTCTCTCCGAACTTTTGGGATCCTTGGCGGTTCGTGGCCAAGACTTTTGGAGGCTCAAGCTAGAAGCCTTTCACTCTCTCTGTTGCTGAATATCGCTAAGGCGATGGTGCTTACTCGCACCCAAGGTGGTTTTGCGTTTTTGAATCTATGTAAAGGGACATAATGTATGGATCGGCTATCTCATTTTGCGTCCAAGTTTGTAAGCCCGTGGGCATTTTATACTTTTGAGTCAAGCAATGTAAAAAGATGTTCATTATGAATAAAAGAGAAACTTTTCTATGCCTCAACCTTGTGTTATCTTATATGTCCACTCTGTTGCATTGTTCTAAAGAATATCCTTATGCCTAAGGCCTTGTGCACGCGCGCCCTACGCGTGCACGGCATCACGCCCGGGGGACGATTATCGAATAGCCGAAATCGGGGCGTGACATATTGGTATCAGAGCATGCTTCAGATCCTTTGATCTCACAAAGAAAGTTTCTAAAGAGGACCTTGTTCCTTTCGAGTAGACCCTTGAATTCGCTTGGCCAAAATGAGATACGTTCCATACAGTGAGTCCATAATATACCTTGAGACTAATACAAGTTACTTTCCTTTCAAGGAACGACTTCCGAGCCGGGTGCACAAGCGCAGATGGTGGCGCAAGTGCAAGCGAGTAGTTCAGGCACCTCGGGCAGCTCTGGGAGTCCAGCTGCCGCACCCTCTGCCGATCCGTTCGAGCGAATGATGCGTTTGATGGAGACGCAGCAGAAACAAGCTGAACTACGGCAGAGTCAGTTTGAGTCACGGATTGAAGCTCAATTCGTGGCGCAGCGACTTCAGGCAGATACACAGCAGAAGCAGATGAATAGTCTGCAAACAATGGTGACGAATATGGTCGCCAACAATCATTCTGCATCCGCCCCCGCAACCGTGCCTATAGTTGCTGAAGCCACCGGACCGCAGAATTCCCAGGGTACCTTACCCTCGGGCGAGAATGGGTCAATCGTGTCGATATCTGAATTTAAGAAGATGTGCCGTGCTACGTTTAAAGGCACCGAGGACCCATCCTTAGCAATGGACTGGCTGGTCGAGCTGGAGGACCACTTCGAAGCGCTGTGCCTAGACGAGACCAAGAAAGTGGCGTGTGCCCAGCTTCAGCTCCGACAAAATGCACATGATTGGTGGGATGTGCACAAGCAAGCTATTTTGAGTGAAGCTGGCACAACGGCTATCTCCTGGTCCGTGTTTCGCAAGGCCTTCGTGGAGGAATACCTTCCACCCGCCGTCCGTCGTGAAAAAGAAGACGAGTTTGCACTATTGAAGCAGGGAGACATGACGGTGCGTCAATACGCTTCAGAGTTCAACTGACTTGCAAAATTTGCCAAGTCTCAGCTCGCCGATGCCGAAAGTCGTGCCAGAAAGTTCGAGCTCGGACTACGACCTTCTATCTGTGCTCACGTCGTAGTGACTCAATATCGTACCATGCGGGAGTCCTTGAATCATGCACTGTCCCTAGAGTCGCAGTATCCTCCAGTTAGCACCGGCGCTGTGCAAAATCACAATCACAAGCATCCTGCCAACACAGGAGGAAACAACGCGCATAAGCGCCACAACAATAACGGCGGCTCCCAAGACTCGAATCAGGGAAAGAAGCAAGGACAAAATTGTGCTTACTGCCGCAAGCCAGGACACCACATTAGCGAATGTCGCGCGGGCAGAGGAGGATGTTTCAAGTGTGGCAAGGTGGGCCACATTGCTCGTAATTGTCCAACCCGTTCCAACGATCCATCTTCACACCGTCTGCAGCAGAATAATGACTCAGCTCAGGGTCAGGGGCAAACTCAACGAGCGAACCAGACACCGCAAAACGCTCAGGGCCGAGTCTATGCTCTGACTCGGGACGAGGCACTTGCATCGAACACAACGGTGTCAGGTATATTACTTTTTAATAATGTACCTGCTCGAGTATTGTTTGATTCTGGTGCAACACATAGCTTCATTTCGGCAGATTTTGCCGCCGAACACACATTCCCTATGACACCGCTAGGCTTAAACCTAAGTGTTAGCACTCCTTCGGGAGTAGATTTATCGGCTCGCTTAGTCTGTCGTGAAGGTAACATTTGCATCGGGGGACGGAGATTGTCATTAGATGCGATAGTTCTAGACATAAGGGACTACGATCTTATTCTGGGGATGGATTGGCTCGGCGCTTGTTCAGCTACAATCGACTGTGCGAAAAAGGAAGTCGTATTTCGTTTGCCCGGCGAGATCGAGTTTCGCTTCACGTGCAGTCCTGAGTCAAAAGCGTCGAATACCTGTATGGTGATCTCAGCAATGTCTGCTCGACGGATGATTCACTCCGGCTGCGAAGGGTACTTAGCGTCCGTTCGAGACACTCGGCAAGATTGCGCAAACGTTGAGTCTATCCCCGTTGTGGCGGATTTTCCTGATGTGTTCCCCGACGAGTTGCCAGGCATGCCGCCCGATCGAGAGACAGAGCTTACTATAGACACGTTCCCAGAAACTCGACCAATTTCCAAGACGCCGTATCGAATAGCCCTGGCAGAATTGAAGGAGCTTAAAGTACAGTTGCAAGACTTGCTAGATAAAGGATACATTCGGCCTAGTGTATCTCCGTGGGGTGCGCCAGTACTGTTCGTAAAGAAAAAGGATAGCTCGTTGCGGCTCTGCATCGACTATCGAGAATTGAATAAAGCAACCATTCGTAACCAGTATCCTCTTCCAAGAATAGATGATCTTTTCGATCAGTTGCAAGCTGCCACGGTATTCTCTAAAATCGACCTCCGTTCGGGCTATCACCAACTAAAGATCAAGCCAGACGATGTGCCAAAGTCAGCTTTTCGAACTCGCTATGGCCATTATGAGTTCCTGGTGATGCCGTTCGGATTAACCAATGCACCCGCTGCCTTTATGAGTTTAATGAACCTCGTGTTCTGGCCCTATCTCGATAAGTTTGTAGTAGTATTCATCGATGATATCTTGGTGTATTCGAAGAGTGAGGAAGAACATGCAGAGCACTTGCGGACCGTGCTACAAACTCTTCGGGACAACCAGCTATATGCTAAGCTGAGTAAGTGTGAGTTCTGGCTAAGTAGTGTATCTTTCCTCGGGCACATCATTTCTGCGGGAGGCATCTCAGTCGATCCGAAGAAGGTGGAGGCCATTGTCGAGTGGAAGCGACCTGCATCCGTTAGCGAGATTCGAAGCTTCCTCGGGCTAGCGGGCTACTACAGACGGTTCGTAAAGGATTTTTCCAAACTTGCACTACCTCTGACTCGCCTCACACAAAAGGGAGTCGCGTTTGAGTGGTCCGCCGACTGCGAAGCTTCGTTTAAAGAGTTAAAGCATCGCCTCACCTCTGCCCCGTTACTTGCACTACCAGACGAGATCTCGGGATTCCAAACATTTAGCGACGCGTCCGGACAAGGCTTGGGGTGTGTACTTATGCAGCGAGATCGGGTGATAGCCTATGCCTCCAGGCAACTAAAGAAGCACGAGAAAAATTATCCTACACACGACCTGGAATTAGCGGCAATTGTCTTTGGCCTAAAATTGTGGCGACACTACCTTTATGGAGTGCCTTGCCGAATTTATACTGATCACAAGAGCTTAAAGTACCTATTCACCCAAACGGACCTCAACCTTCGTCAGCGCCGTTGGCTAGAATTGATAAAAGATTACGACTTGACAATAGACTACACGCCTGGAAAAGGGAACGTTGTAGCGGATGCTTTGAGTCGGATCTTCATTGGGTCTCTGTCAGTCGATCGCAGGTTACGAAGGGACTTAGAAGAGTTGGGCATCGAACTCCGAATTCGATATCGTGGCGCGCGGGTCGCTCAAATGCGATTCGTACCCAACCTAATAGAGCGGGTCACATCTACTCAGAAAGACGACCCTTTCCTAAGGAAGATGCACGAGCAGATTCTAGCGGGGAAGGCGAAGGACTTTGCAGTAGATGAAAATGGAGCGTTGCGGGTGAATGGAAGGCTATACGTCTCCGATGATTCAGAACTTAGAAAGGAGATCCTTGCGGAAGCTCATTACGCGGCCTATATGATCCATCCCGGGAGCACGAAGATGTATAAGAACCTCCGAACGACCTTCTGGTGGCACGGCATGAAGAAAGATGTTGCACTCTTTGTGTCCCAATGCATAACTTGTCAAAGGGTGAAAGCAGAGCATCAGAGGCCGGGCGGGGAAATGCAAAATCTTGCTATCCCGGAATGGAAGTGGGAGCACATCTGCATGGATTTTATTGTTGGCCTGCCAAGGACGCAACGGGGGAGCGACGCAATCTGGGTTATCGTCGACCGGTTAACCAAGTCTGCACACTTCATTGCCATCAAAAGTACTTGGAGCGCCGATCGCCTCGCCCAGACCTACCTTGACGAGATAGTCCGGCTGCACGGAGTGCCAGTTTCTATAGTATCAGATCGGGACGGGCGATTCATCTCGCGTTTCTGGGAGAGCCTTCAGCTGGCGATGGGGACCAAGTTGAAGTTTAGCTCAGCCTATCATCCACAAACCGATGGTCAGACGGAACGAGTGAATCAGATACTAGAAGACATGTTGCGCCTCTGCGTGATCGATTCGAAGTCAAGTTGGGACGTCTACCTGCCGCTGGCCGAATTTGCATACAACAACAGTTATCAGTCCAGCATCGAGATGGCTCCGTACGAGACTTTGTATGGGCGGAAGTGTAGGTCACCAATCTGCTGGGACGAAGTCGGAGAACGGCAAATCCTTGGGCCGGAGCTGGTTGAACAAACCGTGCAAAAGGTTCGGTTGATTCGTGAACGGTTGAAGACAGCACAAAGCCGACAAAAGAGTTATGCCGATGCTCGACGTCGCCCCCTTGAATTCTTTGAAGGGGACCATGTGTTCTTGAAAGTCTCGCCTATGCACGGAGTCATGCGATTCGGAGTAAAAGGAAAGTTAAGTCCAAGATTTGTTGGACCGTTTGAAATTCTCAAACGGGTTACTCCGGTCGCCTATCAAGTTGCCTTGCCGCCTGCCCTATCAGAAGTACACAATATTTTTCACGTTTCACAGCTGAGAAAGTTTGTACACGACCCGAACCACATAGTCGACTTGGGTCAGTTGAATCTGCAAGCGGACTTGTCGTACGCGGCAGAGCCTGTCCAAGTTTTGGATCGTAAAGAGAAGCAGTTGCGGAACCGAACCGTCTCGCTAGTGCGCGTCCTGTGGCGGAACCACTCGGTCGAGGAGTCGACCTGGGAACTTGAAGCTGATATGAGGGAAAGGTTCCCCTCATTATTCCTTAGTGGTAGGTTCTATTCCTAAGTTTCGGGACGAAACTTTCTTTTGGATGGTTATGATGTAATGCCCCGTTCCCCCTATTCGGGGAGCGCGGCCAAGAAATACTTACGACCGTCCGAACGGGACAGATTAAATTAAGATCCTTTCCTCGTTATGGATTGGTTTCTTCGAAATCAGGTCCCATATACAATGGATTGTGCCTCGAGGATGGACTCGGCGGCAGAGTCGAGAGGGGCCTTTCCGTTGCGTTGGTTTCTTGTCCGTTTTCGTGCCGCTTGGATGCTTTCTTGTTGGTTTTATGACTTGCGTTTTCTTGAATGGTTTCAATGGATTTCATTGCTTTCGTTCTTAGGATTTCGCATTTCGTATCGAGCCTTGGAGACCGAAGCAGGAGGTATTGATCGTCTGTTGGTGCGTGCAGGTGATCGTGTAGACGACGCGCGAGCGGAGTCTTAGGGGTCTCTCCTTCTTCTTCCTATTCAACCAAACTTGTGAGTGGCTCTATTTCGATAAGCACCTTCTTTCCAAGGGCTCCGTTCATAATAAAATTGACTCAGTGGTGCATTCAATCAAACGATACCAATTAAGTAACAAGTTGGATAACAAGATAAGATAAGAAGTAGGCTTGGAACACCCATTGCTTGTCATACAAACCTTGCATAAATTTATTGATGCATGCATGTTCGTTGGGTGTTTAATGGGTTGGTATCTATTAATAGTTCAAAGTGTTCTTCTATAAACTGCTGCATGTTATTTCATATAACTGTTGGTTGATTATGATAGTACAGTAAAGCAGTTTCATACATGCTGTTCTTTAAATGGCTAGTAAGTAAATCTATGAGGTAGAGCCATAGAAATGGTCATGGGAATTCTTGTGCACAAGGGATCCAGGTTCCTGCGAGCGGTTACCGGGGCACCGGGCCGTTTCGACCCGGGTGGAATCTACTTTCTTAGTCCTGGGAGCGGGGAATTGTAGCGGGGCTAGCTACCCGCGCTGCAAGCGTCGCCGCCAGCCCAGACTAAACCCATGATGGCTGGTAGAACAACAAAGATAGATGTTGTGTATATTTAAACTGTGCAGACTAACTATGTCTTCGTGACAGGGAAGGCTATGGTAAGTTGTACAGGTGGTTCAGACGGGACAGGTAAAGTCACCGAACGGTGGCATGTGAAGTTATGTTATTTTGTTCTTGCATACCTGCTAAATGAAATCTGAACTAGGCAAGAATAGAAACCCACCTAAGAACATAATTGTAGCATACTCATTAGATCTCATTTCATGAGCTTGGTAAAGTTGAGCAGCTAGCCTTCACCAGTACTTTCCGAAGTACTGACCCTCGTTGTAGCAGGTTTACCGGCGCAAGGCGACGCGGCGAGGAGCTGAAGTTCTCTCCGAACTTTTGGGATCCTTGGCGGTTCGTGGCCAAGACTTTTGGAGGCTCAAGCTAGAAGCCTTTCACTCTCTCTGTTGCTGAATATCGCTAAGGCGATGGTGCTTACTCGCACCCAAGGTGGTTTTGCGTTTTTGAATCTATGTAAAGGGACATAATGTATGGATCGGCTATCTCATTTTGCGTCCAAGTTTGTAAGCCCGTGGGCATTTTATACTTTTGAGTCAAGCAATGTAAAAAGATGTTCATTGTGAATAAAAGAGAAACTTTTCTATGCCTCAACCTTGTGTTATCTTATATGTCCACTCTGTTGCATTGTTCTAAAGAATATCCTTATGCCTAAGGCCTTGTGCACGCACGCCCTACGCGTGCACGGCATCACGCCCGGGGGACGATTATCGAATAGCCGAAATCGGGGCGTGACATATGCTAGAGTGTTGTTACTCTGCTCTTCTGTTTAGTGTGCTTTGAGTGTACTCTGTAATATACTTCTATTATCAATAAAAATTCCCTTTAAACGTTCTGCTTCTCATCCTTCTTATCCTGGTTTTCTTAATTGTAAATATGCTCGTTAATAATGAGTATTATATATCCAATTTGATTGCACTTGTTGATAGTGGTGCAGACCTTAATTGTGTCAAAGAAGGAGTAGTTCCGATAAAATATTGCGAACGAACTACTCAGACACTTAGTGCTGCTAATAATAAAGCACTTACTACTCCTTACAAAATAACTGATGTAAATATTTGTAAGGATGATATTTGTATTCCTGTACATCTAATAGTTGTAAAGGAAATATCTCAGCATGTTATTCTAGGAACTCCTTTCTAAGAAAAACTCATGCCAATTAATGAGATTACAAAGGAAGGAATTACTACTTGTTATAAAGGCAGAAGGATAACTTTTGAATTTATAACAAATCCAATTGTTAAAATCCTTAATGAAGTTAATTTGAAAGAAAATCAAATTAATTTCTTAAAAGAAGAACTTGCTCAGGTTACTATAACCCAGCAGTTACAACAATTGGAAATTCAGAAAAGAATACAGCAAGTTGAAGAAAACTTCAAGCTACACACTTGTAGTAATATTCCAAATGCTTTCTGGAAAAGAAAACAACATATTGTTTCTCTTCCTTATGAAGAATCCTTTAATGAAAAGGATATTTCAACCAAGGCAAGACCTTGTCAAATGAATCAAGAATATCTTGAGTTATGCAAAAAAGAAATCCAAGAACTATTGGATAAAAAATTAATCCGCAAGTCTTACTCTCCATGGAGTTGTACAACATTTTATGTAAATAATAATGTTGAAAGAGAAAGAGGAGTACCAAGACTTGTTATCAATTATAAACCTTTAAATAAGGTTTTGAAATGGATTAGATATCCAATCCCTAATAAAAGGGACTTGCTCAATAGAGTATGCAAAGCAAGAAGTTTTTCCAAATTTGACCTGAAATCAGGTTACTGGCAAATACAAATAAATGAAACGGATAGGTACAAGACTGCTTTTACTGTTCCTTTTGGCCACTACGAATGGAATGTTATGCCATTTGGTCTGAAGAATGCACCTTCAGAATTTCAGAATATAATATTCATTCAACATTCTAGTTTTATACTATCATATATTGATGATATATTAATCTTCTCTAATACAATAGAAGAACACTTTAAACACCTTAATGTGTTTAAACATTTAGTCATAATAAATGGCTTAGTGATTTCTGCCCCAAAAATGAAACTCTTCCAACAGGAAATAAGGTTTTTGGGACATAATATTACGAATAATACTATTATTCCAATTGATAGAAGTATTGAATTTGCTTCTAAATTTTCTGATGAAATAACTGATAATAAGCAGTTACAATGATTTCTTGGAGCATTAAACTATGTTTCTGAGTTTTATAAGAACATCGCTGCTGATACAAAAATCTTGTATCAAAGATTAAAGAAAAATCCTGCTCCTTGGACTAATAGTCATACTGAAGCAGTAAAATTAATAAAACAAAAGGTTAAAAATTTACCTTGCTTACATTTAGCCAATGCTGAATGGTTTAAAATAGTTGAAACCGATGCTAGTGATATTGGTTATGGGAGAATATTGAAACAATTAAACCCTAATACCAATAAATAAGTATTGGTGAGATATCATTCAAGAAAATGGAATGATACTCAAATTAAATATTCAACTATTAAGAAAGAAATTCTTTCTATTATTCAATGTATACATAAATTTCAAGATGATTTACTTAATAAGAAATTCTTATTAAGAATTGATTGTAGTTCTGCTAAAACTGTTTTAGAAAAAGATGTTAAAAACTTAGCATCTAAACAGATATTAGGGTGATAGTCCTTTAAAGAAGCTAAAGGAGTCTCTGAGGAGACAGAATCCTCGAATTACTGAGGAAGAATTAAAGAAAAAATGCTTGAAATATATGCAGACTCAATTTGATTCAATATTTGAAACAGATACTATGTATGTTAGTTCCATAAAATCGGAACATGAAGAAGAGGACTCAGAAACCTTCTTCAAAAAGATGCACATGAGAGTCACTACTCCCTCTGATGACGAAAGCAGTGATGCCAATATGCACTAAAGAGGCACTGTTGCCAAGAATACAGGTGGCAACTACTGTTCATTTAATTTTTCAAAAGAGAATCTCTTTAATTATTTCCCGACAATGGTGGGTCCCATCCACTTTGCTTTTCAGCATAATTGCTGCTACGTGGACGGTGGAAATGTAAAGTAAAAAAGTAAAAGGTGACGTTGACGTGCACTCACCTCAGCGAAGAAAAGAAGGAATCTTACCTGCAGCTGCCGGTTTCTCCACTCGCACATGTCAGTTGTTAAGTCGGTCGATACCGACTCTCATGTATTATAAATAGAGGCCAAGACCTCTCTGCTATGTAAGGTTTTTATGCTAGAGTGTTGTTACTCTGCTCTTCTGTTTAGTGTGCTTTGAGTGTACTCTGTAATATACTTCTATTATCAATTAAAATTCCCTTTAAACGTTCTGCTTCTCATCCTTCTTATCCTGGTTTTCTTAATTGGTATCAGAGCCATGTTGGCTCAAGGCTGAGGTACTTCTACTTCCTCACAAGCATGTAAATATATGGTATAGTTATTGTGTTTAAGTTATTTTTTCTGTTATGGATATTATTATTGTTAAAGTTGTTGTTATGGTTAACTGCGATAGAGTTAGGATTGATCAAAGTGATGTGTCTTCTACCTAGTGGGACGGCATCAAAGTCGCGTAGCCTTGTTATGCCGAGTGGGCAGTTGATGGCGTAAATCGTTGACAGCCGTGCTAGGTCTTTACTATCGTTAGATAAGTCTGAAACTTTAAAGTAGTTAACTAGAACAATAGAGTTTTCATAATAATTCCCTTAACAGAATGGTAACTTAAACACAATAGTTGGCCATAGGTGCATGTAAGTGAAGGAAGTAGAACCTCACAACTCAAATGAGTAAAGAGTTATCAATTGGATTTAATAAGAAAGCCCTAATTAAGGGTAAATCTATTAAGAATGCTCAAAATGTTGAGTATCCCTCTGAATTAGAGGAATTAAACAAATGGACAATTCCAAAGGTAAAGCCAAAAGAAATTTACCAAAT
Organism: Iris macrosiphon; assembly: GCA_036927795.1. Taxonomy (NCBI): domain Eukaryota; kingdom Viridiplantae; phylum Streptophyta; class Magnoliopsida; order Asparagales; family Iridaceae; genus Iris; species Iris macrosiphon. Next base: position 271,931,804 of record JAYESA010000004.1, on the reverse strand, counting down.
TGGTACTTTTGACTTTAAATCTTCTATTTCAATTAAAACAATGGAAAGAACTGTTTCTGTGAATAACACAGAGCATTCCTTTCAGCTAATAAGCGATGAGGATATTGGGCATGTTCGTGATGCCTATAATTATGTCCATATTGGACTAATACAAGTTGCGTTTAAACCCTTGAATTTACCAGGGTTAAATGCATCAATAATGACATCTCTCAGAGATGCAAGATGCTTAGACTGGAGCCAATCCCTAATGGGAGTCATGCATACTAGTCTCTGCCATGGACCTGTTTATTTTAATGTCTATCCAAATTTAACCCTGTCAATGACAGATAATCATCTATATGAATCTGTAACCTTGAATTTGAAAACTTACGGTTACAATTTCCTACCAGGATCTGAAACTATAACAATAATCTATAGAATTTATTACAAGGTAATGAACACTATTGCCCCGAATGCTAGGCATATTACTACACCTGGTAAGACTACTTTGATAGAAACAAATTTGTTGACATCTAAAGTAGCAACAAATAGAATTATTAGATGGGATGAAATTAATTTTCCAAAAGAATGGATTTTAAGTCAAGCTGTGATACCACAACCAATAGTGAACACAGACATTGACCAAATAATCCAGACTAATGATGGAGAAGTAGAAGTAAGATTTACTCCTACTGATATATCGAGATTATCGATATCAGAAAGAAAATCTTTACTTCTACAGTTGGATCAACCTCTTCTAATAAAGAAGAAGTCAATAAAATTAAAATTACTGACGATGCAATAGCACATCCTTTGTATAAGGAAAAGAGCAAGATAAGCTCTCCGACAATGTCGAAAATGGAATTTATTTCTTTTTAATGGGATTTAAAGTTCCTCAAGAAGTTCGGGACATTCTCAATAGAATGTACTATGAGAAGAATGAATTTGTGGAATGGTTTGAGAAAACTTATTCCACTAAACAGAGATATAAATTTAAAGATGAATATTACAATCATCTAGAAAAGAAAAAGAAAATAATACCTTTCATTAAGTGGTTTGTCCAAAAATATGTGGACACAGAATCAACACAAATAAATGTGTTAGAAGAATATTATAAAATCTGGAATACCGATACAGGATCCAGTAGTGGTACAACTAGATCAATGTACCCACCAAGTGATCCAATCAAACTTACTGTCAAAAATAAGACAGACAAAATTGATGCTGTCGCTTTTATCAAAATAATTGACAGTAAAGAAACAGTCATAACTGAATTACAGAAAGCTTTAAGGCAAAATAATTACACTAATGTGTTTATTCAAGTCATGGGTCAACAATTGACCAGGATTGAAACTGCCTTAGAAAAATTATTACATAAATTAGATAAAATAAAACAAATAGACCATTCTGGGAAAAACTCTTTTAAAGAGACTTCTAATATCTCTTTAAAACCTCCTCCTGAGGTTAAAGGGTTTAAAATGTCTAAAACCCCAGAAGTCACCAAAGAAGATATCCAGGAGTTTATCATTAAATGGTGGAACAGGTTAGATGAAAAAGAGAAAGTAAAAATTGTACAAAAGTCGATCAAGGAAAATGAAATCCTTGTTGAAGAATGGGAGTCATGCAGACTAGTCTCTGCCATGGAATGTCTATCCAAATTTAACCCTGTCAATGACAGATAATCATCTATATGAATCTGTAACCTTGAATTTGAAAACTTACGGTTACAATTTCCTACCAGGATCTGAACTATAGCAATAATCTATAGAATTCATTACAAGGTAATGAACACTATTGCCCCGAATGCTAGGCATATTACTACACCTGGTAAGACTACTTTGATAGAAACAAATTTGTTGACATCTAAAGTAGCAACAAATAGAATTATTAGATGGGATAAAATTAATTTCCCAAAAGAATGGATTTTAAGTCAAGCTGTGTTACCACAACCAATAGTATCCCTTTTCTCATTGAGAGTTAAGGTATTTATTGATAACCCATTCATTTCTACTATTGACTTATAGTAGTCAATGTCTTTCTGTGTAACACATTCGTTACATTGACAATTCTTACCACATTCGTTTTCTGATGGACTATTAGTCTCATCATTAGATTCATCAGTAGAGTAATGTTGCTTGGTGATGCTAATAATGCTCACTGGAAGTCAAAATTTATTGATGGGTTTCCTAATCTCTTTGCAGAAAGAATAAGACAAGGATTGAGAAACCAAAATAATGGTGTTATACCTTATTCTAATTACACTTATGGAAATTTGATCAATAAGTGTATTGAAGAAGGTCTAGCTTTAAGAAAACCAGGATAAGAAGGATGAGAAGCAGAATGTTTAAAGGGAATTTTTATTGATAATAGAAGTATATTACAGAGTACACTCAAAGCACACTAAACAGAAGAGCAGAGTAACAACACTCTAGCATAAAAACCTTACATAGCAGAGAGGTCTTGGCCTCTATTTATAATACATGAGAGTCGGTATCGACTGACTTAACAACTGACAGGTGCGAGTGGAGAAACCGACAACTGCAGGTAAGATTCCTCCTTTTCTTCGCTGAGGTGAGTGCACGTCAACGTCACCTTTTACTTTTTCACTTTATATTTAAACCGTCCACGTAGCAGCAAATATGCTGAAAAGCAAAGTGGATGGGACCCACCATTGTCGGGAAATAATTAAAGAGATTCTCTTTTGAAAAAGTAAATGAACAGTAGTTGCCACCTGTATTCTTGGCAACAGTGCCTCTTTAGTGCATACTGGCATCACTGCTTTCGTCATCAGAGGGAGTAGTGACTCTCTTGTGCATCTTTTTGAAGAAGGTTTCTGAGTCCTCTTCTTCATGTTCCGATTTTGTGGAACTAACAGACATAGTATCTGTTTCAAATATTGAATCAAATTGAGTCTGCATATATTTCAAGCATTTTTTCTTTAATTCTTTCTCAGTAATTCGAGGATTCTGTCTCCTCAGAGACTCCTTTAGCTTCTTTAAAGGACTATCATCCATTATCTCCTTTTTGAGTTTAGCTTCAACAAGGATTTCATTTTCCTTGATCGACTTTTGTACAATTTGTACTTTCTCTTTTTCATCTAACCTGTTCCACCATTTAATCAGAAATTTTCTGGCTAGAATAGAAAAATTAAGAGCATTAAATTCACATTTAATTATCCATTTAAAAATATATGGAATTTCAAAATGGATAAAAAAGTACATAGTACTCTCCCCCTCAAAAAGTTGATCTGCATTCTGGCAGAGAGGATAGGATTGAGCCCAAGTTGCAAATAATTCTTGCAACGATGGTGGAAGGATTTCTAGTGTAGCGCCAAATTGTAACCACCATCGAATGAACCAAGCTGGTATGTCCTGTTTAAGAATTTCAGGACAAATTCAAATAAACCAAGAGTGTTTCTGCTTGCTATTGTCAAAATAAAACACTTTGGTAAATGCCTCAATATAATCCCAGATGTCAGATTTCTCCAGTTGAAGAATCTCTTCTGTGTAATTGTTCTGAGTGAAAATTGTTTCAATTTCAACTGCTTGCTTGTAGGAAGAAACATTGGTTTCTTTAAAGTCTTGAACTTCCTTATTTGAAGATTTTCCTTTACCAAGAACAATTTTCTTGGTCTTTTGAGTCCAACTCTAACTCCGCTTGTCAAACGTAAAAGCTTAGAGAAAACTTCCTTGGAGTGTGACGGTAAGCCTATGAAAATGCAGTGTGAAGATTGATCAATTCACTATTCTGAGTTGCGGTGCGTAGGCAAGTCCCCTTAGTTAAGCCTAAAAGTTCCTTCGCCTCACTACTC
>JAYESA010000004.1:271498014-271923014 GCA_036927795.1 Iris macrosiphon | reverse complement strand
AGACGATCAGGATTATCTGCAGGAGTACGGACCGGGATCTGACTCATCATTCTCTGTCGATAAGGTCTTACCCTCTGAATACCCATGATTACTTCATATCTGATGGATCTTTTTGCTGTTATTTCTTTATTTGACATTTTATCTTATATTGGAGTTTCGTTCCCCTCTATCATTTTAGTTGATATAGTCGTTTGGTAGTGGATTTGTCTCCACTCGACTATTATTCTTTTATTACTTCGTACTTGAGACTTGCAGTTATTTATTTCCGTACTTTTTTATTTGTGTTTGTGGATGAGATATAGATGCATGTGACTTGTGTTGACAATATATGTACCACTTGTGAATGATCTATTCATATTACAGCGTACGTGTGTGTTATGATTTTTCAACATATTGGATCATATACACACGGCTGGCATGCTACGTATTCCTAGTCCTACATATTTTGGGACTGGGACATGACAGTCGGTAGGGCGAACGCAGGGGTGACGCGCGACGGAGGAGGGGGGTGGCGCGCAGCGGGGGAGGGGAGCGGTGTGACGGGGGTGGGGAAGGGGGGAATTAATATTTTTTTTTTAAGTTAAAACTAATGATTAATGTGGCGGAGGGTACCAAGTTGAAAATATTAGTTGAGAGAGAGTATTAAGTTAGTACATATTAAAGTTGAGGGTATTAAGTTGAACATTTGGAATAGTTTATGGTATCAAGTCATAATTTAGCCATTATCTAATTAGATTCATTTCCAAATTTCTAAAAATATATTTATAAAAATTTCAAATTAGATTTAAACTAAATATATGGTATTATGTAACTAAATATATATTCAAAATTCTAAAAACATACCTATAATAAATCATAATAAAAATATATTAAAAAATATTTAAAATATTTTAATATCAAAGCTTATTTTTTAGGTACAACGTACGTGAATGTAACTAACACATTCGAAGGTAAATGGTAAGTATTAATGGCGGTTGTAAATAATTAATTAAATAATTAGTAATATTTCTAAAATAATAATTAGTAAATTTATTATTAATTAATAATAATAATTAATTAAATAATTAGTAATAAAAATTAATAATATTAAATAATTAACTTAATTCAATTTTTTAAATAATTATTTAAAAAATAATTTTTAATACTTAAATTAAATAATTAGTTATAAAAACAGAATTAATTAATTAATTTCTATTTTTTGTGACATTGATTATTAATATTTAAATTAAAAAGTTTCAAAATATTACTTCCGTATTCATTCAAACACTGAAAGTGTGATTTTGACCACTTTCACAACTCACTTTTAGCAGACAAGAATTAGCATGAAACTCAAAAGCATTCGCATTTAACTTTTATGAGACAAAAAGTTACTTTCAGACTTCCAAACAATTAAACAGTCCTGAAAACACTTTCGTGAAAGTATGGTATTTTTTGCTGAAGTATCTTCAATATAAATATTAATTCCTATGTTTGATTTTCATCAATTAAATTTTTTTATATATAATTTTAAGGCTAATTTGCAACTTAAATATCCTTAACTACTCCAGATTTTTCAACTTGATAGTATCTCAATTATAATTATACAACTAATTAATACCCTAACGTTGCTAGTGTGTATTTTAGTAATAGAGCTTCCTACCTATAAAATTCCATTTCCCTCGTATTTGCCGTCTCCTTCTCATCCAGCCGTTTCTAGGGTTTTATAGAAATATTTAGGGTTAGGGTTTTGGGAGCTCTGCAGCCATGGCGAAACCCGGTCGTCGCCGGCCGAGCCGTTCGGTCTCCGGATCCGACTCTTCCTCCCGCTCTCGGTCGTCCTCCAGCTCGCGGTCGAGGTCCCGCTCGCGCTCCCGGTCCAAGTCCTTCACTTCGTCCTCCTCTCCATCTCGGAGCCGGTCTCCTCCGCTTCCGAGAAGAAGGTGACTCCATTCCACCGTAAAGATGTTCTATTGTTTCGGTTTCTCAGAAAAAATAGGAGCTTGTGCACTATTTCAGGACACGGGGCCTTGAAAGCTAGGACTTTGCGGCAGTTTCATGAAATTAGGGTTTGGGCTACCATAGTACATCGAAGAAAGCTAGGGTTTTGTGCCAATTTCATGGAATTAGGGTTTGGATTATCATAGTAAATCAAATAAAGCTAGGATTAACTGCACAATTTCATGAAATTAGTTTTGGATTATTATAGTAAATCAATTTTTTTTTTATTGTTCTCTTCCCCTCTTTGTTAGCCTCAAATTTTATTTTAGGGCTTTGCCATTATATTTTCTGAACTATAGTCTTAACTGACCAATGACCACCTGACATTCACGTCATTATCCCAGTAGAACTAGGGTTTCTGTTAGGAGTATGAAAGATACCAGGATTTTGTGCTTAGTTTCATGAAATTATGTTTTGTCAAAACACAGAAGCAAGAAAGACGACTCATTTACGATATTGTTTGATTATGTCCAGTAGAATAATTATGGTTTCTGTTTGGATTCTTGAGGAATATAGAATTTTGTTTAATGGTTTAGGGTTTTGTATTATCACAATAGAGAAGTAAAGAGGATAACTCAATTAAATATTGTTTGATTATGCCCCCTATAAAATAATCAGGGTTTCTGTTTGGGTTCTCAAACAAAGATCGGATTTTGCATATTATTTAACGAAATGAATGTCTGCACCATCATAGTATAAAAATAAAGATGACTCCTATTGTTTGATTATGGCAAGTAGATAATTAGGTCTTCAGTTAGGGTTCTCAAACAAAGCTAGGATCTTGCACACTATTTCATGAAATTAGGTTTTGGTTTACATAGTATAGAAATAATGAGAACTTATTTAAGATACCATTTGATTATCCAGTAGAATAATTAAGGTTTTAGTTAGGTTCTCGAGGGAAGCTAGGATTTTGTGCACTATTTCATGAAATTAGGGTTTGGTCTTTCGTTGTACCGAAGTAAAGAAGGCGACTCATGTAGGATAGGATCCACATCTCCTGTAGCTAATATCTTGTGCAACCCGTTAAAAACATGCTGCATTTTAGGGAATGCATGATGTTTTGCATGAAAATTCACAAACTCTCGTGCATCCTTTACAACATAGCCTGACTTTACTTGTTTGGAAGTGAATTTCAGTTCTTAACGATATAGTTTTGATTATGTCCAGTAGGATAATTATGGCTTCAATTAGGGTTCTCATTGAAAGTTAGAATTTTGTGCCCAAATTCATGAAATTAGCTTTTGGATTATCCTAGTAAAGAAGTAAAGAAAACTCACTGAAGATATTGTTTGATTGTGGTCATTAAATAATTAGGTTTTCAGTTCGGGTTCTCAAAACTACTAGGAGTTTGTGCACTCTTTCATGAAATTATGTTTTGGTTTATTAATTATCACAGGACAGAAGTAAAGGAGACAACTCGCTTGAGGTATTGTTTGAGTATGTCCAGTAGAATAATGAGGACTTCAGTTAGGGTTACGGAAGAAAGTGAGATGTGCGTCCAATTTCATGAAATTAGGGTTTGGATTAGAGTTGTCAGAGATATAGATAGATTGTGTTCTGTAGAATAAGGTTTCAGTTATAGTTGCCAGAGAGATCTAGGATTTTGTGCCAATTCCATGAAACTAGATATTACAGAAGGAAAGAAGATGATTCACTTAAGGTATTGTTTGATTTTGTACAGTACAATTAAGGTTTCACTTTGCTATGATTTTGTGCCCAAATTTATGACATTTTGGTTTTGATTATCATAGTTCAGAAGTAAATAAGATACTTACTTGCCCCTCCCCCTCCCTCGTCCCCCCTCTCTCTCTCTCTCTCACACACACACACACACACACACACACACACACATCTTTCTAGTAAACCAAAGCCATCATTTTCTAGCTATTTTTGCTTCAATATTTTCTTTACAACACAAAAATTAAAGATCTAGTTACAATTGGAATATATTTTTGTATTTTTATCCATAGATCCTATACTCATACTCATTGAATTGTAAGGTTTGATCCACTAGAAAAAAATATTCTTCACGACTCCACAATCCCACTTTTTTTATTCAGTTTCAAATTGACCGACCTTTGGATACAAATTGTGAGAATTTATATGATTCCTCAATTATGCTATTAAAAGGGGGGGGGGGGGTTGCATGTGTATATGTATAGGCAGTTAAAAAACCTTGAGCTTTATTTTGTACTTAAATACTCTTAACTCTCATATTTTTGCAGTTAGAGGATAATGGTAAGTGTTAAAAGACAATTTTGTCCCTCTATACAGTTCCTAAAGTTATTTTCTCCCTATTTACAAAACCCTAATTTCATAACCTTAATTCTACCCTAATGTTATCTTATTTCCTAATTACAAAATCCTAATCTCCTAACCCTAGTTCCATCTCCTTACCTTGTTGCAAAATAAAATCCTAATTTTCTAACCATTATTCTAATCATTTCTTCTCAATTAAACCCAAAGCCAAACCCTAACTATGCTCAAATCCCACCTTCCCACTGCCAGACCACCCCCTCTCCCAACTCCAGCCTCAGTCATTGGTCGGCGAGAAATTTGGCAGGCAATAAAATCATCAAACTTCTATAAGAACACAAAAGATGTGAATCATGTAAATAGATTCCATAATGAAGCACACAATTCACTAAGTAAACAACCAATATAATCATTAATCTACAGCTCCGGCCTCAGAATGAAGCATGCCCTTTCATAAATGCACCATCTAAAGCTTTTCACATATCTATTTTACTTCGACAGTATATCCATGACTTCTGAACACAACTCTAAGGCAGTGATGTGTTAGATTCTTGTTGCAGCCAGAACTTGAACCAACAAAAGACTACTATGACTACTATGCATAATGGGAGAGAGGAAATCTGGCAGCCGCATGCAGGCTACCCGCACTTGGCTTGGGATGCCCTCCACAGGCCACACGAGGGGCAGCCCACGTCTGCCAGCTACCTCGCCGGATGACGACTGAGAGGTGGGAGCCGAGAGGGAGTGGTGTGGGAGGGTGGTCAGGCATGGGAGGGCGGGCATGGGGCATAGCTAGGGCTAGTGTTTGGATTTGGGGTCAATTGGGAAGAAGCTGAAGTTTAAAAAAAAAGTATTTTATTATTATTGTTGGGGGTAAAACATGTATGTGACCGGGGATTAACGGAGAGTGTGAAGTTGCAAAAATGGTGTTCGCTCATGGTAATTAACCACATATGTATGCATAGTTCAAAGAAGAAATATTTGAATATCAATTTCATCGATCTTATAAATATCATACCAAATCCTATCAATCGAATCACTTTTTCGAGAAATACGAGACTACTAATCGTGCAAGTAAAGAGATCTAAAAAGAAAAAAACTTGAACGGTGACTGAATTGATGATAATATTTAAGTGCAAATTAGCAAGGTTGTAAAATGTGCTAGGCGTTAGGCGGATGGCCACCAACCTCGTAGCGCCTAGACAACCTAGGCGGTTGCCTAATTCTAGGCGCTACTATATATATACTATTTATTTGTGGATCGGCACAATCCTTGGCCCAAAAAGACTATAGGTCCCATTTATATCTATCAATTACTTAACAAAGCCCATTTCCATTGATACTATTGGTTTATTGGGCCCACAGATTTTGTTATCCCATATTAAGTTTATGGTTATATTAATAAACTCTTATTAGAGTTCACCCTTGTAAAGCCCAAAGCATATCCATTAAGTCACTTTCATGTAGAATTAAAGAAAGAAATGTATGAGAACTAGGGGAAAGGAAGCTTACTGCTAAGAAAAGAGGCTTCTCGAGCACAGAAGAAGAACAAATATTTTGGCGTCTGCCCCGTGCTCCGGTGCTGGCGGTGTCGTATTTTCCTGCTCAGCTGTACAACTGCTGTGTTTAGGCGATCATGTCTTTTATTTTTTGTTCCTTTCTAAAATCTCCTGGGCGGGCGCCTCTTCGCATAGCGCCCACCGCCTGCGCTACCGCCTCACTGCCTAGGACCGCCTAGGCATCTGACTTCTTCCACCTTTTCCTCCGATCACCCAGAATACTTATTCCGGGCGAATCCTAGGCGGGCCATGGGCGTCCAGTGTCTAAACACTGACTAAATCCGACTTTTAGAACACTACAAATTAGCCTATATATATTATATTCTTGCTCTTTTGGTCCCCTCTGTCTTAGCGCCCTTTGTCGCTGAAGGGTTTTTCCATTTGGTGAACTATAGACTAGGCGAATAATTACGGTTTCACTTAGGGTTCTTAGAGAGAGCTTGATCTAAATTATCACCGAAGAAAATATTATCACCGAAGAAAATAACTTGTTGGGTAGCTAGAAGTTCACCTCAAATAAGTAGTTGGGCTTATAGGAGTGGGAATGTCTACTTTTTTCTATAGTTCCTTACTGTCTTGAAGAAGAAAAATTGCTTATTTGCATCAGGGTAAGTTATTTGGATTGTTCTTATAATATAGTTCAAATAGAAACTAGAGGCATTGTTATCAATGGCGCATTAAGGCGCACGCCATTGGCCGGAGGCACACCGAGGCGCCTCGCCATGACGCAAGGCGCTACGCTTCATTGAGGCGTGTGTGCTAGGCGCATTAAGTCGCCGCCTCATGAAATCGAACATGAAATTTTAGGTTTTATTTTGTTTTGGCTCAATCGTGAACCTATAACATTCACCCTACTGTAACCTAACCCCAATGACACTTTTAAGAATTTCGTCTTTACCATATTTTATCTCTCGACCCTCTTTTAATTTTTCAGCAAACGTTGTTGATCCTTATTCCTCGATTGCCAACAACTCAACTTATTGCCAAGCTAAGGATAAGTTTTTTTTTTTTAATTTGCAAGTTTCAATTTTTTTCTTTTTTATGGTCTACTCTTTTTCTATAACTTCAATAGTCTTTGTCGATGTTTTCCCTGCATTGACGAAATTTTCTTACCAAAGTCGTCTAGTAGGATCTTTTATTTTGCAACATATTTCTTGTGATTTTTTTTATAGTTTTTCATTTCTCAAACAATTCATCATTAGGCTATCATCGATCTTCCTTTGTGGACTGCTTGTCATTGTCGACTCTAGCAACACCTTGGGTGATATTTTCTAAATTTCTAAACTATATATACAACAAATGATTGATTAGGATATTGCAAACAATTTTATTTTGTTTTTCTAGAGTTTAAAAAAAATGCTTTTTTAGAGTTTTAAAATAAGTAAAAAAAATTGGCCTCACTTCAATGAGCCACACACCACTTCATGTGCCTTCCGTCTCGAGCGGTTGTGTACGTTGCGCATTGCACCATGACAACAAAGTCTAGAGGATTTGTTCAATTTTTAGTAGATCAATTTAGTTATTGAAGGAAGAGAAATGTTTGCTTTCTGTTATCGAAGCAGAGAAGCAACTTGGTGTTACGAATGTTTAGTAATTAAATTGGCTTGTGATGATTGTGGCAACACAAGTCAATATATAGTCAGTAGAACCGTAGAAGGCTATTTGTCAGATAGCTCAATTACCTATAAATCTATATAATTTGAAAGGATTATTACCATTTTGGGGAAGATATGAACTCATTTCCTTTAAGAGAACTATACTGGTAACCTTTTTTCCCCATAGAACCTTAAATCAGGGACTGGTGGATTACTAAAGATCAAGTGTTATGTTTTATGCTTCTTGAAGCAGAAGCATCCTAAGGATCTAAGTTCTTGCCAAAGTAATTTCCCTTGAGAAAGTGACAATGGAGAGCAATCTCATTGCTGAAGAAGGCTCATTATTTATATTTTTCATGCCCTCCCTCTCAAGGTGTGTCCTTTTTGGGTTGTAATGGTGACTCACTGCATATTTAGTTTTAATTTATTTTTCTATTAAGTCAGGGAGTTGGTTTTGAATCTTTTGAACATACCGGGGTTCTTTCATTCTGCTTTTCAAGGTACAAAAAGAGTTTATGCTCAAACTAATTACTCAATAATGTTCAGCTATAAAGAAAGAAGATATCCTCTGCTGAAGAAAGGAAAATGTTAATAGCCGGGGATCTCCATAATTTTTTGGTGCCTACACAGGCTGCTCACTTACAAAAAGTTACTTAGTTGTTGAAGAACGAGATGCTCAGTTGTTTTGGATTTTATTTACTAAATGGTAATGATGTTACTATAAGGAGGAGGTTCTCTTACTGTTGGAAAGGGAATGTGTTCTTAACTTGATAATATTCAAGTTTCTTCAGCTGAATGAATGGATGCGCTAGCTATGGTTCTCAAGATTGGTTAACAATGTTTTGTCCATTTAGATGGGCTGTGACATGATTCAGGTGGGGCTTTTTGGGTATTTGGTTTGTGTTGTTTGCTTGTATCAGAATTTGTCTACTATCCAATCCTGCGCTATATAAGGTGGAATTGGTGGATATTTTGAGCATGTTAATGAATTTACGTTTGTAAATCAAGTTTTTCCTCTCTCATCGTAATACAATGAATACTATTTATTTCTTGCATGAACTTGAAGTTTCATTTAGTGCCTATAGAAGAGTAGCTGTTTAGTGTTTATCTCTAAATTCAATCTGAAGTTTCATATGATTTGGAACAACTTTATCATCTTGCTTGTTGTTCCTGGATATCTTTTGCGCTCATCTAAAGTGATGTTCATCTTTCTTCCAGCCCAGCAGCTGGACCTGGGAAGAGAGGTCGCTCTCCCCAATCACCACCTGGAACTGGAAGGAGAGGTCGCTCTCCCCAATCACCACCCGGACCTGGCAGGAGAGGTCGCTCTCCCCAATTACCACCTGTACCAGTTGACAGGAAAGGTCGTTCTGCATCACCACCACCCAAAAGAGCTTCACCTCCAAGGTGGGTTTCTATTGTTATTTTTCTGTTTTATTTTCTTGCATATTGTAAACTTATGAGCTTAACATAATTATGCCACTGTATCGTATGCCCGCATTAATGGCTATGCAATTTTATTTTCAGGAAAGTATCTCCAGTTATTGAGTCTGTGGTCCTTCACATTGACCAGTTGTCTAGAAATGTCAATGAAGGGCATTTAAAAGAAATTTTCAGTAAGTACCCTGATATTCGGCAATTTTTTGAATGACTTGTTTTCAACATGTGTATGCGGCCTATACTTTTGTAGTGGGTTTTGGCAAACTAATATCTAACAAGGTCATTACTTGATTGATTGTAGCCCATTACACAGATGCCTGATTTACTGGTATATTAATAAGCAAATTGGATACACAATGCATTTTTGGTGCTTCCAATTCTCTGTTTTATAAATGCAGTTAGCCTATCTCTGATATCTTGCACGGGTATTATTATCTTTCTTCTAGGTTATATAATGTTTAGCTTGTCAGCATTTAAACTAGCCACATATCTAGGCGTGTCACGCCCTAGTCCCAAAATACACGGGACCAGGCCACGTGGCAATGGCCAGCTAATACGTCTCCGAGGGATTACCCAATTTAATGAAACCAACGAAGCGTACTACGCTGTCCTAGAATACTAACAAGTCTAATCCTAGCATACATCAGGTAAAGTCTAATCTCATCCACAATATAAACAAGAAGTACTGAAATAAATACTGGAAAATAAGTGCAAGTCTGAAGTGTCATAGTACAATCCAGATATGTCTGATGGGAACAAATCCACTACAATGATGAAACAAGAGTGCTGAAAGACAAATAAGATAGTATTGTACATCTTCGTGCCTCCTGGATGAATAGAGTACGTTGAATTGTGCGCCTCCGACATCAACTCCTGACGAAGTTCTCTATTCAGAACATAGAGACGATCTCCACATCTCAAAGTCCCGTCCTCATGTATGCGCAATCCTGTCTGTATCCAGGCATCTGTCCTCTGTCGAAGCCTCTGAAATCTGGCATCTGTTGGCAAAGCAGCATTGATCCTCTCAACCAATGTCGATTGCACCTGAAAACTTGACAACTGGCCGTCTGCTCCGAGCATAATGACCTCTATACCCAATTGCTCTAGATCTCTTAACAGATGTTGCTGGGTAGTAAAAAAGATGCCATGGGCCTCCTGTTCAATGCATCAGCTACCACATTGGCTTTTCCCAGATGGTACTGTAGCTCGATCTCAAAGTCTGTCATTACCTCGAGCCAACGTCTTTGTCTCTGGTTCAAGTCCTTCTGAGTATAGACATACTTCAGGCTTTTGTGATCTGTGAATATCTCCACTCGCTCTCCGTATAGGTATTAGCCTCCAAAGCTTCAAAGCAAAGATCACTGCGGCAAGCTCCAAGTCGTGAGTGAGATAGTTCTTCTCATGGGTCCTCAGCTGCCTAGAGGCATAGGCTACAACTTTTCCATGCTGCATCAAGACGCATCATAATCCTTTCCCAGACGCATCGCTATAGATCACGAATCCTCCGGGTCTAGAAGGTATGGTGGTCAAGATAGGTGCCGTAGTCAGACGCTTTTTCAGCTCATCGAACGTCGTCTGACACTCCTCTGTCCAGGTGAACTCCTGCTCTTTGCGGGTCAAGCGGGTCATCGGCTTTGCGATCCTTGCGAAGTTCTCTACGAACCTCCGGTAATATCCGACAAGTCCTAGGAAACTTCTCACCTCCGAGACGTTGGTAGGGGTCGGCTACGTCTCTACTGACGAAATCTTCGCTGGATCTACCGAAATACCATCTCCTGAGATAACGTGTCCGAGAAAAGAGACGATCTATGAGGAACTCACACTTGCTCAGCTTGACATAGAGCCTCTCACGCCTCAGCGTTTCCAACACTAATCTCAAGTGTTCTCCGTGCTCCTCGTAGCTTTTTGAATACACCAAGATGTCGTCGATGAAGACTACCACGAACTGGTCCAGATATTGATGGAAGACCCCGGCAGGCGTATTCGTCAGTCCAAAAGGCATCACCAAGAACTCGTAGTGACCATAACGAGTCAGGAATGCTGTATTTGGAATGTCTTCTCTCCGCACCTTTACCTGATGATACCCTGATCTCAAGTCGATCTTCGTGAACACCACTGCTCCTGTCAGCTGGTTGAACAGATCATCAATCCGCGACAGGGGGTACTTGTTCTTGATAGTCAAAGCATTGAGGGCTCTGTAATCAATGCACATACGGACTGTCCCATCCTTCTTTGGTACAAACAACACTGGTGCTCCCCAGGGTGATGCACTAGGACGGACAAATTCCTTGATCTGCAACTCCTCTAACTGTAGCTTCAGCTCATCCAGTTCCTTCTTCGCCAACCTGTATACATTTGAAGATACTGACGCTGCTCCGGGTACTAACTCAATAGTAAACTCCACCTCTCTATCAGGCGGTAGGCCTGGTAACTCCTCCGGAAAAACATCCTCGAACTCTCCAACAATCGGTGGGGGTGTCGTCTCCATAGCCATGTAAGCTCCAGCTGTCTGCCCTACTCCTTGCTCGATGGTCCCCCGCATGTACTCGAACTTCGGGTGATCCGGCGGTCTAAAAATGACGCTACCCCTCCGGCAATCTAGTATGACATTGTACTGGCTCAACCAGTCCATGCATAACACAACGTCGAAGTTTTGCATCGGAAATACAAAAAATCATGCTCTCATTTTTCGACTACACACGACTATCGAGCACGTTCTAATAGTGTTGGTAACCGGTACGATGCCTCCTCCGGTAAGAATCTTCCAGCTCTTAGGTAAGGGTGAAGTAGCTACTCTATGCATAGCTACGAAACTACTAGATATGAAAGATAGTGTAGCACCAGAATCAAATAATGCAGTCGCATGCAATGATGCAACTAAAATGGTACCTGTGATAGTTTTTCTTTCTGGTTCCTCCTTCATTGCTGCTAGTGCAAAGGCCTGCCCGTGCCTCTGCCCTCCGGCTTGCTGTCTGGCTCGATCAAACTGTGCCTCCTGTGAGTCCAAGGGTGGTCCCCTCTGAAATCCTCAGGGTGCTGGTGGACGTTGACCTCCTGTCGGGGGTAGTATCTTTAGGACGGGTGTTGTTGGCCTCTGTCCTGTCTGTGGTGCTGCATCCCGGCGCTGTGGGCAATCTCTGGCAAGGCGCTGACTTGCTCCACAGATCATGCACAATCCAAGCTTTTTCCGGCAATCTCTGGCAATATGTCCCTTCTTGCCACAATGGTGACAAGTTGGAAGCGCTTTGTGCTGCTATGGCACTGTCCTCTGCTGTATGTGCGCTCCCGGACGACGGATCCGTCCTCCTGCTCCGGGCTGGGCTCTGGCTGGTATGGTCGTGGTGTAACGTCTCGCTCCTCTGCCAATGGCCTCCTGGATCCTTGCCTCTGACAGAACCTCCTCATAAGAGATCCTCGCTTGGGTGGTGATGTATCTCTGCAGCTCGAAAGTCAGGCCGTGATGGAATCTCCTGGCCTTCTCCAGATCGTTGGGTATAAAGACGGCACCAAATCGGCTAAGTCGACTAAACCCTGCGTCGTATGCATCTACGGTCATATTCCTTTGCTCCAGGTGCAGGAACTGGGTGTATAGGGCATTCCTGACCGTAGCCGGGAAATACTTCGCATTGAAGTATTCCAAGAACTGCTCCTATGTCTGTGTCTTGCTGACGCTGCGCTCTATGGAATCCCACCAGTGATGGGCGTTGCCTTTCAGTTGGGCCCTCACTGCGGTCATCCAAAGGTCTGGATGTAGCTGAGAAGCCTCTAGCAGCATCTCCGTGTTGGCGGCCCAATCGGAGATCCCCTCTGCAATCTCGCTGTCCGAAATGGTATCCGGGCCCATCTGGCGAAAACCTCGAACAATACTAGCTGGCTGAATAGGTATAGGTGCTAGTGCGGGTGTTGGAGCAGGTGTCCTCTCCAGAACTGCCATTAAGCTCTGTCTCAGGGTCTCGCTCTGATGCCACTGCGCCTGCATCATAGCCTGGAGGAATTGGAACATTTGCGACTGTCCCTCTAGAGGTGGCATCAGTGGTGGAAAGGGTGGAGGTGGAGGCAAGGGTGTATCCAACTGTCGCGTCGGTGTCTGAGAGGTCTGTCCCTCTGGCTGAACTAGTGCAGTTCCTTGTGTAGGACCGCTGTGGAGGGATGGGTCGATGGGTAAACCAGTGCCCGTCTCGGGACTGGTCCCTCGAGGTAGTCGGGGTCCTATTGACATCATGCGAGGTATCTGTCGCCGGGTCAACCCCATCAGTTGCGTGTCTACTGTGTAAGTCCATATTTCTGGAGGAAATAGAACCAATTTAGAAAAGTACGAAAACAAACATGATGCAATTATTCAACAGTTAAGTACGAAAGAGGTTCAAAGATAAAATCAAGGTGGATGAGATCTAGTAATTCCTATCCTATTGCAGGCTCGCTGGGCAGGTTACCATACCATAAGCGATAAACATGACCTGCATGGGCCACCACTAAAACCATTTCACGCTCCAGTCCCAAAATACACGGGACCAGGCCACGTGGCAATGACCAGCTAATACGTCTTCGAGGGATTACCCAATTTAATGGAACCAACGAAGCGTACTGCACTATCCTAGAATACTAACAAGTCTAATCCTAAACATACATCAGGTAAAGTCTAATCACATCCACAATATAAACAAGAAGTACTAGAATAAATACTGAAAAATAAGTGCAAGTCTGAAGTGGCGTAGTACAATCCAGATATGTCTGATAGGAACAAACCCACTACAATGATGAAACAAGAGTGCTGAAAGACAGATAAGATAGTACGACTAGAGCATCGACTAACTAGATAATGATGTTCCAGCCCTAGGCGGAAGGTCTACCAGTGATCAAGGGAACTCTGATGGTAGCACTTCTAGCTCCTCCTCGGATACGTACCTCGTCTCCTGTCCGGGTCCGTACACGGTAGGATAGTATGTCTCGTCCAAATCTGGAAGGGAACCAGGTCCTCAGAGGGATGTAACAAGATACAAAAATACATGCCATATATAAATATTGAATAAAATAAAGGGGTGTGCTAACCATCTAAGTGAATGCAATGTGATGACAACCTTGGTACGTATGGGTATGTGTAGGCATAACATCCATATTCCGAAGAACGTGGTATCTGTACATATAACGACCATCATTCCGAAGAATGAGGTATCTGCAAATATATACGTCCGTATCGCTCCGAAGAACGCGGTATCTGTATAAAGGAAGTCATTGGATCTGTGGCTCCTCCGGATACTACAGATTTCAATGTGTGTATCCCATACGCCTACTAGTTGCCCTCCCTGCCCAATGCAGATATACAAGTCGAATACACGACGTGCATACCACGTAACTACATGCCAAGTCTCATCTAACTAGATAACCCTGATTACGTACTACCGTGATGCATGTCACACGCACCGATAGCTAGTCGGGTACGTGAACCCGCATCCCAACATGAGTTTGTCATCGTGATGCGTGTAGAAGTGTCAGGGTCTAGGAAGATATCAGAATATCCTCACAATAGTAGGTGAGTCTGCTAGTGACTAAGTCAAATACACTACTCATCGACGCATTCGTCGACTGCACCCGAGTCGGTCTCGGACGCGCACAGTTCTATATAATATTGCAACAAGATAGTATACAACAGTTTATAATTTAAATTAAACAGTAAATCAGGCAAGGTATGCTTGCCTGGGTCCTCAAGCTGCGAGTGCCAATAACCTGCTCCCGAAGTCTCGCCTGTACGGTCCAGCGACCATATATATAATATAATATTACGATCATTAGTTACTACAATAGTACGCACATGAAACACTACGTTGCAATTACGAACTGACGCAGGGGTCACAACTGGTTATATAGCTGGGTCACATGTGCACGTAGCTAAAACGTACACGTGTCGCATCCTAAATTTTCGTGTACACCAAGACAACGAAATTGCAAGAGATGCTACAATACTACATTAATGAAGCTAACATATTAATGTGCAAAAATCCAGTGTCTAAACCTTGGTCAACATCGTGCTCCTTATTAAAATAGTCATAAATTATTATGAGGTAATTTATTAATCATAATACATATAATAAATATTAATACTTAAATACGTATAATAGCATTTAATACTTAAAATACATAAATATACCTTTAATACTTAAATACATATGATAACATTAGTATATAAATACGTATATACATAAATATATATAATAGATATTAATACATATACATATATACATTAAATACATTAATACGCGTATACGACGAGGGAGGGGTATACCTAACCGACGTTCGTGTCCGGGGGGTGTCTGTCGTACGAGGGGCCGTCTCCGGCGTGGGAGGTTGGAGCTCCGGCGGCTCAGCAGCAGTAGCAGCAGCTTTGGCAGCGGTTGCAGTAGCTGCAGCGGCTCCGACGGCGACAAGGTTGGTGGTGGCGAGTTTCTGACGGCGGAGGAAGGGTCGTGGGAGGTCGGCGGTGTCGAGGGTGGCGGAGGGGGTGACCGGGGGAGTCGGGTCGGGTGGTGTTAGTGTGGAGATGGTGGTGTTGATGATGGTGGTGTTGGTAATGGCGACAGTGATGGTGGTGGAGATGGTAATGGTTGGCTGTGGTGGGGGTGACTGGGGAGTCGGGTCGTCGGGGAAGGGTAGTGGCCGGGTGAAGGAGAATGGATGTGGGAAGAAGTCGAGGGAGAAGGTGGTTGTGGCGGTTGCTGAGGCGACGGGGGATGGCCGGGGTTGCTGGTCGGAGTTGGAAGAGGGAGGTGGGGTGGCTGTGGTGAAGTCGGAGAAGGAAGGAGGAGGGGTCGGTTATATAGGAGAGAAGGAGGTGTGGTGTATTAAGTATGAATGCATTAAATGCATTGTAGGCTATAGTATGAATGCATTAAATGCATGTAGGCTATAGTATGAATGCATTAAATACATGTAGGCATGAAGGAAACGTAGGGAGGAGAATTCCTCATGGATTTCCTCCAATGGGAGGTGAACACCTAATCGCCTTTTTTTGCACAAAAGTCCTTGAAAATTGAGAAATTGCACAAATAAAGAAATTTTGGTATTGGATGAGGAAAACACTAGGTTTTGTGTGATGTAGTGGGTTGAAATGGTGTGTGATGTTTAGTATGAACCTTGAGGGTGTGAGTGGGGTTTGAGGTGATGTTTGGTCTGATTTTGGGTTAGGTTGGATCCTTACACCAATTTAATTAAAATTAGTGTAAATGGTGCTCTTTAAATAATTGAAAATGTATAGAGTTAAAATGGGGTGGGACACAAGTGTCATAGACGTAGTAGGCTCAGAACAAAATATTGTCATAATTTGGGTTGAATAAAACGGGTCAAGGTTGTGCCTCTAATTTCGATTGGAACGGACAAGGATGCAAAGTTGCATTTATTTAAAAATTGGACGTTTTATAACGAATATTGTGCGACTAAAATGAAGCACAAAAGAGGATATTATGAGTTACACAAGGGTCGGAATGGTAGGTTGGCACGTCTAGGAAAAGTGTGTAAATTTTGTTTGAAGGTAAATGCTACTGTAGCGCTCCAAATATCGAAGCAACGGTAAGGTGCATTAAGTGATACAATATTGCACAATATATCTAAAACACTGCGTTCTAATTCTAATTGGCTGCAAACTAACCCTAGTCTAGCTAAATAGACCTAAAATTTGGTCGAGGGGGTTTACAAGGCGTAAGAAGTTTGGGTAATCAATGAATATGATTTTAGTCTAGTTAATGAACTTTTGGTTGTGTATGTTGATCCACAATCAATATATGTAGTGTATGATTTCTACTTGGTGTTTTTGTAGTTAAATGACTTAAGAGTCACAGATATTATTTTATATGACAATCTACTAGTAATGCGTAGAATCAACACTCCAAGTCCAGTCATGATTTACTGATTAAACGATGGCCTTATTATTATATGCATAAAATATTTGCAAAATTCATATTACATGTAAATCCATCTTTTATTACTGAACTAATCAGATATTCCTTGACCAGTAATCTAGATACTGTCCTAGGTCCTGATGAACCAATGGCTGGACTCAGTTAATGGTGGAATTTGTAAGTCAATTGGTTGACATGCTTCTATGTTGCACGGACACGGGCAAATGGTGTCCATATCCATATCCATATCCATATCCGGTTTGTACCAAGATTCATAGTATTGTTATTGGAATCGGTTTCAAACCCTTCTCATGAGTATCGGTATCAACGGCTTCGGCAATTTGGGGGTTTCAGATTGGCGTTTCGGAGTTCTTTAAAAACTTGAAAAATCTTTTACACATTTAAAAATATTTTGTACATTTAGGAATAATCTTATGCACTAATAATTTCCCACTAGTTTTATATGGAAACATATTGAACATTGCTATTTATTCATCCACAATAATTGTTGTTTATTACTTGTTTTTAATAATTTTGAATGGAATAATATGAAGATGTATGAGTGTAGATCTTCGGTGCGACTGAATCATTGTATTGACATTGTTTTTGGCATACTTTTCTATTTTCTTTTCATTTCTTCTTTGCTAAATTGATCGGGAAAGATGCCACAATTGGGGTATTGGCCAATATCGGTGGGCTGAGAATCGGATGGGACATGCCAAAAACATAAGATATTCCGTATCTGCTGATATTGCGAAGACGAGTTACAATGGAAATATGTAATAACAACTCAGGAACTCAGGTGACAGGTCAGAGTTTCTCTGCCGGAACCATTTGGGTCGATTTCTCAAGAGGAGTAACTAGCTTAGAAAATTTAGAACCAGGTGTAGATTGTACCAGAAATTAATTATCGCAATGGGGCTTGATCCCTTTCATTCTCTCTTTCCATCTCTTCTCTCCCCCTTTCCAATCCCAATCCCCACCCAAAAGGGGAAAACTATTAATAATTTTCATTATGAAAATATATTATGAGTTTTTATTGCTAAATGCAAATTTCACTTCACATGCTTAGGAGATGGAATGAATTAGAGGTAGGTAGGATAGATAGGAGGCAATATGTGCTAAAATTATATTACTCAATTGCGGTTATGGCACTTTTTTTTGAAACCATCTTTTTCTTAATTGATTTAAAGGCTACTGTAGAGATTTTAGTTTTTTGTTTGTTTATTTTGTTAGTTTGTTAAAGGCATAAATTTATATGACTGAAAGTACTTCCCTTTAGGTAATTTTGGTGAAGTTGTCAATGTGGAGTTGTTGATGGACCGAAATGTAAGTTGAAAATTTCAAGTTATGATGTTGTAGATGGTATGCTTTGTTATCTTTGGATGATACAACTCACTTGGACCACACTACTCAGGTTAATCTTCCTCGAGGTTATGGATATGTTGAGTTCAAGAAGAGAAGTGATGCTGAAAAGGCTCTACTTTACATGGATGGAGTAAATGCTTTGCCATTCGGAAATAATTTTTTTTAGTCATATGATTAAGTTAGTGTCTAATATTTTTATGCTTGTGCTTCTCAATCACAGGGTCAAATTGATGGAAAAATGGTTAGAGTAAAATTTACTCTTGCACAACGCCAAAAAGCATCTCCCCCTCCGAAAGCTGTCCCCTCTGCTCCAAGAAGAGAAGCTCCACCGAGAGAAAAAATTGGGGCTGACACCGACAAGGATGCTCAGCAGCGTCCCAAGGATGGTAAGATACTGGAGCATTCCTTAGAGAATTGGTTCATCATATTTAAGATCTTCCTTGCATTTAATTTTTAAATTTGTAAGTATCCAAAGTCTTTAATTTCATTTCTAAGATTTGATTCCCCCCCTTCCTCCCCCTCAATTCATTGTTTTTTACTTGTATTAGAAAAATCTTGTTGATAGTAAATTCCAGAATATTATTTAAGTGACCTTTTTATTTTCAGTATCTCCACGACGTAAACCACCATCACCTACACGAAGACGGTCTGCTGGAAGGAGAGCTGACTCACCAAGGCGTCGGCCAGATTCACCCCCTCGCCGTCGCGTGGACTCACCTGTACGTCGCCGAGCAGATTCTCCTCATCGTCGTCGTGGTGAGACGCCACCTAGGAGAAGGGCAGCATCGCCTGCTAGAGGACGCTCTCTGTCACCTGCTTCAAGGAGGCATAGGTTACCTGCAAGGTTTGGTTCATTGGATGCCTGTTTTTCTTATAGCTGGTCATGTCAGTTGCTAGCACTAGCAATTCAATAACCCCCACAATTGCAGGGTTTCTCCGCGAAGAATACGTGGTAGCCCAATCCGAATGCGCTCTCCAATTCCTCCTAGACGGCGGTGAGTGATCCTTATCATTTTGATATCACCTAATTTATATTATTTTTCTATGCAAGTCATTTTGAAGGTAAAAGTACCATTATGTTGCACCAAACAACCAGATGCATATCACAGTTTTATTGCCTTTGCTCCATTTAGCCATTAACTGACAGCAAATATTCCAAGATAGCCATTGTGAAGGTAAAATACTATTGGTCACATGCCGCTATTTTACATGTAGAAATATGTCAAATAATGTGGCATTTAAGGATGTGAATATATATCCATAGTAATCTTGTTTAGTTTTATCAAGATTTGGGAGATTATTTGGAATTTAAAGGAAGATGTGAACTGTTGGAGCAGAAGTACTTGCACATTATTTGTGCATTGCACAAACTGTATACATTTTGTTTCAATGATTTAATTCGTTATTCATGCCAACATTGTGGTTCTGACTTTATTATAAAAAACAGAAGACTTGTTCTGGCATTGTGGTGTTATCTGCGTGCCCTGGAAAGGGTGCCGAATTACGTTTTAGCACTCTGAAAATTATTCAAATTGTCTAGCAAATATTTTGCATTTTAGAGTACACAGTTGGCAAGCCAATTTTCTTAGTGGAAAATGTACTCTTGGAGTGGGTAAATGTGGAAGCTACTGGAGACTTTACTTCAAATTGTTAATAGCTAAATAAGGGCCTAACAACAAACAGAGGAGTTGAAGAAAATGGCTTCTGTGTGTCAAATAATTGGAAAAAAAATATTTGGAAGCAATTGGAAATTATAGAAGGAATACTAGCAGATGAAATATTGTTAGGTAAAATTCATGAAGTTTGGTATTCATTTTTGTTTTGTTTTGTTTTTGTGCAAATTATCGTGTATATCTGCACAAGTTATGCTGGGTACTGAAACATTTCTTCTTTAGTCGAACCAGCAATAGCATGAGTGAAGAAGTGTCACTTTGAAATTAAGATAGTTTACCCTAAATATACACATAAGTGGCAAGAAGTCATCTTGGGTAAACTATGTGACAATGGTTTGCTTGACCATTTGATTTAAAAGAAGTTTAAAGAAGTGTCACTTGTTTGAGAAGTAGACAGATCAATAATTTAGATTTCAAATGGTATAAATCGCCTAAGAGGTTGAGTTGGTTTCTGAGGATTGGATGTTGGAAAAGGAATGGTAACTAATGATCGGGAAAAAAAAATCAATCAGAATCTGGAAATGTTGGTCCTTGTTAAGAATAACTAAACAATAACTCAGCTTCTGAAGCTGAAACAAACGAATTTCTATAGACCATAAGTTGATGTCTTCTTTTCCTTTCTTGAATTGAAAGTAGAGGAGCTCCTTTTTGTTCATGGTATTCGACATGCTAATTCCAGGTTCTTAGGATCTGTAGTCAACCTAAAGCACATGCTGTTTTTTGGTTTGCTTTCAGATCACCACCGCGACGTGCAAGGAGCCCTCCGAAGAGGTCACCTCCACTACGCCGCCGTAGCCGTTCTCCTGTTCGTAGGCCGCTTCATTCTCGTTCTAGATCAGCATCTCCTCGCAGGTAAACTACAGTGCATCTGCAAACTTTTTCTTGATTTTTTTTACTATATTAATATTGAGTTAAGAAATACTGCGAAGGCACAATAGTTTGGTGTTTTTTTGAAATATATGCTTAGAGTCCTCAATCATGAATTGTTGAAAATTTTCTTGATTATAGGTTTCAGTTCTATTTGTATCTTTTATCTATAATTTTATTTCCATTTTAGTTCTTGGAGGCTAAAATCAAATATATCGGGATTGTTTGAATCTTCAAATCAAGTAAAGATGACATATTTTATTTTATTTTTGTTTTTGAATAAAGCATAAGCAATGTTTTTTCCTGCCTTATGGTACCCCTTTTGGGGAACTTGGAGGATGCTCTTTGGTTGCACGAGCTTAAACTGCATAGCTAAAAAGTAGTTTTGCGGTTTACCCATAGATATCAAGGCGAAAGAACACCAAGGCATCAAGGTCCTTTGAGGCCTAGGTGCAAAGGGTGTAAGCGAGGCACGTGACCGAGAAAGTGTAATTAGAACCTGGGAAAGTATAATTAGAACAGAGCAAGTATAATTAGAACAGAGCAAGTATAATTAGAACCGGGCAAAGAGTATAATTAGAAGAAAAATAGAGGTCTTGGACCCCAAACTGTTCTGTGTTGCTACATTCTAGGTCAAACTTGCTTGTAACAATATTAGGAAGCTGCTTCAGCAGTGCTTGTACCGTAGATGGGAGGGGTGATGAAGTTATTGTCTCCTTGTATAAGTCACATTTGTTCACAACAAAAGGCGCTTGTCTAGCCGAAGCAAAGCGCAACCTCCCTTGGTGTTGCGCTTCTCGCCTAGGTGCGTCCTAGGCGTGTTTTTAATAGTTATGGGTCTACCTACCCAGGCCTCCAAGGTTTTATAACATGATCCTCTCATGCTCATATAGACCTTTTTGGAATTTGGCACCAACATAGAGGGTGACGTTAGGTCGACAGCTGGTTGTAAAAACTTCTTTTATGTACGGCGCTTTCTTATGTTCCATAGCCGAGCCCATTTGATAGAAGGCTATGATGATGCTGATATTTTTTCCTTCCTGCTTTTGATGGAAGTTACCTATGTGGTGATTCGGCAGTTGTAGATATGAAATAATAATTTCTCAGGGCACTGGACGTATTTGTGAAATCCAGGGTTTGACATGCCCTCTTTTATCCAAGGATGCTTTGATGGTTCTGCACTTCTTCACACAATTAGATTCTTCATCAATTTGATTTATTTTGCACGTACGTCTAAAAACAGGGGACGGGGTCCACTCCGTCGTGGAAGGTCAGATTCTTCTTATTCTGGATCACCCAGTCCTCCTCGCAAGGTATCTTTTTATTGTGCATCCTAAGAGCATGCAGATAGTCAATCTAGTTATAGATTGACAATTTTGAGACCAGATGGTCAATCTAACTGTTTTCTTGACTCAGGGAGATCGAAGGGTATCAAGTCGCACTCCTCCTAGAAGGTAATATGCAAGATTTCTCCCTTTTGTTATGTTTGCATTTTTCATTATTTGGGCTGACGCTTTGCGAGTTTAACTTGATCCCCATAATATGGTTGGTATTGTTGGATAGTTGATGCAGTTTTGGCTTTTCACCATGCAGTTTATTGGGTCTTCACTGTAAATTTTAACTTGATATTTTTTACTGCATCTTATTTTTGTTGGTGAAATTGCTTATAGGTTACGTAAACTAATATGGAGTTATGACAGCTTCTGCTTACATACCCATCTACCTGTGAAATTGGAATTTTCAATTTCTTCACATTTGGCATGATAACTTCGGCCTAAGCTTTAGCAGACATTGTCCTTTTCAAAAGGATGTGGGGGTGAGAGGGAGAGAAGTGTATATATAAATAGTTGTTTTTAGTGCACCGATCTTCCTGCATCAAGTTATGATTAGGTTAACAACAATCACAAACCTCCATAGTACCCAACAAGTGACATGCACACAAAGAACTCGTTAAATCTTCTCATTAATCTTTGGATTAAAGTGTCTTGAGTCAATGATGTTTTTTTTTTTTTTCACGTACGTGAATGCCAAGCATAAGAAATTAACTTCATGCATAAAAGATGCTTGATGAGAACGATATTCTCCCCTCATACACTCCCGTACTCCCGTTCTCTATGCCTGTGGGTGTGTTGGTGTGTGCACTATGACATAATCGACACTTTCTACAGATCCTTGATGCCTATTTGTGTGTGTGCTATACTATTATTGTCTGGTGATGTCTCATCAATCTTCTACTGCTGCTTGTTCAGGCCGGCTAGAGGCAGAAGCAGCAGTAACAGTGGCAGCAGCATCTCACCTCCTCCTAAACCTTAGCTCGTGTGGGTTTGCACTTGTCGATGGGGTTTGCAGTCTCTCTCTCTCTATCTCTGCTAAATGGATTTCGAGCAATACGTTAGTCGGCTAGCAGGATCCAGCAGCTTTTTTGAAGCTTATTTTCCAGGGGATATCAAGAGCTCTTATGGACATTTTATATTCGGGTTATAGTTAGGTGTGCGCCAACTTAGTTTGCCAGTTGAATGGGTTACCTTGTTTTTCATTTCAATTCTTGGTGGAGTCTTTAACATCGTGGGTGAACTTTGTTGTACCTGTAATGAGAATTGGAGCTATCTGCTTATGCTTGGCACAATTTAAATATTGTACAATTCTGATACTTTTCATCTAATGTCAATTGTTATTTTCCGAATGTAGTGTCTGGTGTAGTGTTGAGCGATCTACTATTGCAGTATTGTGGTGTATTGGCTTCTGTTAAGTTTTTGAATTATGGAATTCTGTGAGATAATTCGCATCTGAGGAAACCATGCTACAGTTCAACAAGCATGAACTATCATTTAGCTAAGACTGATAATTAAAACATTGGTGGTGCAGGGATCATGAGCATTTTGTGTGCCATTTGAGAGTACATTTTGCTATCAGTAGAATTAAGTGGTTCATGTCTTGTATGTTTGGGGTTTTAATATAGTGTTGTGTTTAGTCTTTGATTGATTTTTGTTGAGAGAATATTGGACTGCAAATTGTTCATTTTGGTGACTGGTGCTCTATTTACTTTTCCAGCTGTGTACTTTGTGGGTAAAGGCTCAAATGTTTTGTCAAATATTTGAATCATTTTCTTCCAATTTTGCTCGTTTAACAGAAAATAACCTCTTTCTGCTACAAAATAAGTTAATTAAGAGGCCTTTTAAAAAAAATTATTTTCTAGTTTAGGTCATATTTAAGATACAAAATATTGTTCTCTACACGGTTGGGAAAGTATCGAATGTTTTATTTTTTATTTTCTCGTTTTCATTAGAATAGGGGTGAATGATCATTAAAAGAGAATGGATAATTCAAGCAAATTAGCCTCGTAGATGACAATTTTGAATGTACACACACATATATGGGCAAGTAATTTGTCTCGGTAGCAATTAAGATTTTCTAAATTTTTTGATCAAAATAGTCCCCCTAACCCTCCTCCTCCAGCTCCTCCTCCTCCCCGCGTCGTCGGCCACCTCCTCCCCACACCCCACTCCCCCTCCTCCCCGAGCACCTCCCCTCCCCGCCGTGCTCGGCCTCCCCTCCCCCACCACCACCTTCACCATCACCACCACCACCAACCCCAATCTCTGCAGCCCCACCTCCTCCACCGCGCTCCCCGTAGCGCCCCTGCAGCCGTCCCCCATAACACCTCCGCTGCCGCCCGCACGCGCGTTCGGCTCCCCCGCCCCCGCCCCCGTGCGCACGCAGCTCCCTCTCGGCCGCCCCCGCCCGCAGCTCCTCCGCCCGCAGCTCCCCCGCCCTCCTTCGAGCGCAGCTCCCTCGAGCCGGCCCCCCGCTCGGCTCCCTCGCGCCCCCCCCCTTTCCTCCCCGAGCAGCCGAAGAAGGAGGGAGGGTAGGGTTAGAATTATGATTATGATTGGATTATGATTATGGTTAGTGGGGGATATATTAGTCATTTGACATCGAATTTGACGTTCGTTAACGACAGAAAATCAAATTGGGTGCAAAATGTATAAAATGCGAGTTTTTTTTTTTAATCCAGGAGTCTTTAACTGCAAAAACGCAAATCTAAGGAGACTTTTTTTGCATTTTAACCCCCTACACACACAGAGACACACACACAAGCTCATATTCCTACATGAGCCAATGCACATGTTGACCAATAGGAATGAAATGTACTCGTGCACATGGGTGCACATGAGATGTAAGAATCCGTTCATATTGATCCACATGTGCATGATTCATATAGGAATATGAACCTATGACTCATATCCCGTTTATCCATATATATATATATATATATATATATATATATATATATCAAATATTGCATAATAACATAGTAATATAAAATTTTCAAGAATTTGAAAATAAAATTTGTAGGAACATGAAATTTTGAACGTTTTTTCTATCTGCTTATCCGATTAACCTAATCATGGCTCATGTTTTTCTACTGTGGTGAAGCTACTTTGCTGTATATGCAATCTCGTCCTGAATCCTCGTATGCGATCAATATGGATTCTAATCTATAGTATGGGACTAGTAATTTATCTACAAGTAGAAGAAGTATGTAAGAATCTATTATTGATCTTTGAGGTTTGATGTAAGCCAAAAGATGATAGAAGATACCATATCAATGGTGCAAAAGTTTAATTAATGCTCGAGTTGTAATAAAATAATGTAGTAGTGATACTGCGTCCATGCCGCGTATGATAGAAACTTCGATATTTCGCATACGTACATCGAGCGTATACCCTTTTTTTTTTTTTTTTTTTTCAATTTCTTGGTTTGGCACAAATTTAAAAATTTAGTATTTGAATGATTGTTGAAATGAGTTGAAAAATACATCTTTTTTGTAGTTATATGTTTGGTTTATAATGAAATGGTAGTTGAAAAATGATATTATTAATCTTTTTAAAAATGAGTGAGATTATCCTCTTCCTCGAGATGGAAGGACTGTCAATTTTTCAACTAAGAAAGTACTGGGACTTTTTGACAGTCTTTTCACGTATTGGAAAGACTGTGAATTTTTTTAACAATTTTAAAAATAAATTTGGAGTAAAAAATTTTAATAACAAATTTGTAAATAAAATTAAAAAAAACGCACAGTATTGATGTGCCCCAAATCCGGGTTTTGGGCCCGAACCAAATATATATACCCTTGGGCTATATTGCGTCCCAATATTAGGGTTTTCCAGTCCCTCGTTTCCCCATTCTCTCTCCTCTTCTTTCTTCAGCACGTTCGGCCGACACTCCTCCTCCGACCGGAAGAGCCACCGCCGACCCGCGGACCACCGGGTTCGTGTGGGATTGTTATTTTCTCATTAATTTTATTGCAATTTTTTCCAAATTTTTTTATTCGAATCCGAAATAGAGGAGCGGATTTTTTTTTTTTTTTTTTGAAATCAACAAGTATGCAGTATATAAGAATATTCCGTAGTAGTAGTCAAAATCGCAGCTTTAAATAGTTCGCGTGCTCGTAAACTCTTGGTTGAATAAACTGTATTTTTTGTCGGAGACGTACACGGACGCTCCAAAATAACACCAGGACACAGCCGGACACACGTGCCTTTCCCCTGTTAAGTATGGCTATATACTCCTTTTGTTGTTGTTGTTAATGCAGAGTTTGAGATGGAGCACGGGTCTCTGAACGACGAGAGCTCGTCGACGTTCTCTTTGATAGACGAGGACCACACCCTGGCGAATTCCGTCAGATTTACACTCAACAAAGAGTGAGTACTTTTAAAGTTGTAGCTTTTGTTATCGTCG
This sequence comes from Iris macrosiphon, assembly GCA_036927795.1. Classification (NCBI taxonomy): domain Eukaryota; kingdom Viridiplantae; phylum Streptophyta; class Magnoliopsida; order Asparagales; family Iridaceae; genus Iris; species Iris macrosiphon. The sequence goes on along the minus strand of JAYESA010000004.1, from coordinate 271,896,645 downwards.
TTTCTCGCAAATGTTACTAATTCTCACCAACCATGTTTTAAAGACCGAGATATTGGTCAGAGTTGACCAAGTAGTCTGAAATGTGAGCCAGGGCCGGCCCGAGGGGTTGGGTTGCCCAATCGGAACTAATTTTGGTTGTCCCCTTGATCCATATTGTGGGCCGGTCTGGGGGGAGGGGTCATCCGTGACCCTGACCTTTTGTGCGGTCACGCTGATCCTGTGGGGTTGCTCTTGTGTCCAAGCCTGGAGTCTTGTCATGCTTACCCCCCGGCCCGGCCCTGATGTGAGCATTGCTCGAATGAGATTGTTAAAATGGACTGACAATACATTATAGATAGGATCATAAATGGTTTGTCTTTTTGGTAGGCAAGAGCCTTAGAGCGACACCATCCAATAGATGTTGTGAACTTGGATTGAGGGTATGAGAAACGATATGGTCGCTGGCTTGTTGAATACTTAAGTCGTAGTTCATTCAATTGAATACTTTGTTGTTCGGCATGCTTGTTGAATACTTAAGTCGTAGTTCATTTAATTGAATAGAAATTCTTAAGAATCTTAAGATGTCTTCATAATGATGTTTTGTTCAGAATTTATAGTAAACTAAGTTTTGCTCGTTAAATTTGGAATTCTTAATTCTAGAGTCTTTCTAAGAGGTTGCATCTATCACATGACATGATTCAATTAGCAGGATATAATTCTCAAGACATCCTACAAGCATGAAGCAGCAAAAAAATATCTTGACGGAGGCACAATACAACTAATGCATGGAGAGACATTACAATAGTTTTCAGTATTTTGGATAAATTGTTCATCATGATGGACTCATGGAGAGACATCATGTTGAAGATATTGAGAAAGATGCTTCTTATGTAAATAAAGCAAGATGGTTGAAGCATAGGAGTGCTATGTGATAACAAGATACCTTTTAGAGTTGATTTTCTTTTTTTTTCCATTAAGACATTACAAGACTAGCCATACTTGTAGTGTTGTGCAATTATGAAACATGTTAAAATAATAAGCTTAGCTGAAATGAGAATGCTAAAGTGGACGAGTGGAAGTACATTGAAAGATAAAACATGAGTGTATGTGTGGGAGGTTACAGGTGGTGCCGATTGAGGATAAGGTGAGAGAAAACAGTCTGAGGTGATTTGGAGATCTACCATTATGAGGGGATGATAAGATAGTAGTTAAAGAAGCCCCTACTAGGGGTAGGCCTAAACAAACTTAGATTGAGGCTGTAAAGAAGGATATCTGTTGGTAGTGATCTTGGCTAGTGTTACAATGAAAATGGTCCCTAACAGAGCTGAATGGTAGTTAACAACAAAAAATTAGGATAAAGGCTTTTTCTTGTTCTTGAGGAGACATGTCATGTCGTGGCATTAAAGAGCAGGTTTTGGATGTGTCTTGTTTGAGAGAGGATGATTTTCATGGCTTTGTTACACAATGAAAGCACTTTCTTTAATATATATTGCATTTGTTTCATGTATGAGGCCTCCATCATATACCCCAAGGGTTTCATACATTGCTAGGACCTTTAAATTACTACATTATTTGTTGAAAGATTTTAGAACACCATGCATAGAAAAATGTGACTGAGAATGTGATGTGTTTTTGTTTAACATGAGTTTTATATGTAATATTGGCATTGCATCTTTGAATACAAAATTGTCAATAGCTAACTCTGTTTCCTGGTTATGCATCTTTTGCCTGCTTCAGTCCGAGAGTGGCGTTTTGTGGGTACAGCATACCTCATCCCTCAGACAACAAGGTCAACATAAGAGTTCAAACTACAGGTACCATGCCCATTTGACTTCTAATTTTCGCTGGCTTATTACTTTTCTAGAATATGTTATTGGTACACCTTATTTCCAAGATAAAACACACACCCTTTCTTTATCAAGTAGCAATTACAGTTTATCGTGGAAGTGGGGATAGAGTTGATTTGCAATTTTTTATGTGTATATAAATGAGAACTATGTCACTATGCAACACCGCATTTTGGCTCTCTAGGATGGAGCGAATAAAAAACAACTTTTATGGAAACAGTAGTTCTTTTACAGAGTCTTTGGTTGCTCTTAAATGGAAATCCCCATGCAACATATGTCGTATGTAAAATTTGTTTGTGTAAGTGGGTGTTGTAAATTCATTGTTTGGTTGCATGTAAATAATGTTGCGGGAGGGATTTACAAATCCATTGTTAGGAATGATGTTTATCATATGAATGGTTGCATCATTTGTTGCTGTAAATGAAAATCCATTGTCTGGTTGTGATTTTATTACATTGAATTTAGAAAGTTATTGAAAATGATGTAAATGGTGTTTGCATTTGTTGCCGTAACAGGTGTTGGTGTCATTTTGACCGCAACTTTTGTTTTGGTAGTTGGAGGAACGATGTAACATTTGTCCACCAATTCCACCATCTACATCAAATCAAACATTGGATTGATGCAAATGGTGCAACAAACATTACATGTATTTCCAGTTACAGTCCAACCAAACACCCCCCTTAGAAAAAGAAATCCTAAGTGATCCCTAGGACATTTATATGTAGAAGTATAAAGTACATATGGTAATAATGATTTTCACTCACCTTCTGATTTTTATTTATTTTTATTTTTCTATCGACGAAGTATTAGCTGAAAGTGAAATAATTTTCAAGACTTGATAAAAAAAAAAAATTAGTTCCAACCTCCAATTTTTTCTGGGGTGCTATTAGTTTCAGATGTAAGTTTCGTTGGAGTGTAACACTATGCTTGGATATATCTCCTCTTGAGAAATTTAATTTATTGTAGCATTTCGTGACAGGCATCCCGGCCAAGGATGCATTCAAGGATGCACTCCAGGATCTCATGTTTGTTTGCCAGCATGTGAGGACCACGTTCGACAAGTCTGTAGACGATTTCAAACGGAATCAACCTTCAAATCAAATGGACGTAGACACCCATGGACGCTAATATCCGTGCAAATCTGGTTGCCAAACTCTTCAGGTTATTCTTCGAAGAATGGATGCAGGCAACTCTAGTTTATTGCATAGTAATGTGAGCTTGGAATTTTTCCATGTACTTTTTGAGTTAACTTTGAGAGAATTTTTTTTTGTTTCTATTTCCTATTGTCTTTGCATATGTTGTGTGCTGGCTTTGCTATTTACCTTGTGCTTTATAGGGGTTTCAGTATATAGTAGGCAGTGGAGTCAAATGTGTCAGGATTTTAGTAGTCTTGCATTAAAATATCTGAAATTGCAACTAAAATGTTCTCCATGTTATGCTCAAAACCCAATCTCTCTTATTAACAACTAAAACCCATGTGACTTTGAGTAACACAGAAGGAAATATTTGTTCCTCTAACGCCGTGTTTGGTTGCTACAAGATGAAATTTGATCCTATGTTCCTGGATCTTGGTTCTTCACGAAACATTTTCATTTCCCCTTCTTTTACGGATACTTTCCACCAAACCAAGCTACATCCTCAGACAAACCAACAGTTTCCACTTTGTGCAATTCTTGAACCCGTTGTAATAAATGATCTAAATACCATTATACACAAAAAAAGTCATCAAAGTGCACGCATAAACAACTTTAAGAAATGGAAGATATTGGATTGTGTAGGGATATTTGTTAAGCTTTTATGCCGTACGTGAATTCTAAAGGTTGTCTCAAGGATGTCATCTTGGTGTATTTTATTCTTTGCAATCCAGACCTTAAGACATGTTTTGATATGTACTTGGAGCTACAGAACTTCATTGCCTCCAGTATTCCAATTAAGAGTTTTGGAGTTTTACATATAACTTCAATATCCAAAACACATTTTTATGATCGCCACAAGGAGTGAGGATAAGTGCCAAGTCTAATTACCCTAGCTTGACCAGTTTGTCAACCTCATTCTTCACCTCAAATGGATGATTGCTGGTCTTACGCACAGGCTTGCCACCCTTTTGCAAGGTTTGTGATAAGGGCAGTACTAAAAACAATTGGGACTAGTTCAGGATTGGGGCTAGTCCATTAATGATTGAAGTTTACTCATATTAGTCCAAAAGTTTACTCATACTAGTCCAAACATAATCTCTTATCCCAAAGCCTCCAAACCTCCACCGGAGACCTCCCCCCTCCTCCCTTTCTTGTCGGAGCCCTCCTCCTCCACTTCTTCCTCTTCCTTGTCGATGGCTCCCAAACTCTCGAAAGAATCAAGGTACAATTATTCTTTCTCCTTGTTCTATTGCATTTCAAAAAATTTCCAAAAATTATAATAATTTCTATTGCATTTCGAAAATTTTCCAAAAATTATCTTTCCAATATTAAAATTAGGGCATACAAGTCCTGAATGTAGTTTCGGATGTAGTTTCGACGTTTTTTGGAGTCTCGTACCCGATTTTAGGGCATACAAGTTCGACATCCGTCGAACGTATGGAACAGAACCATGCGGGACTGTAAAAATTTCTACAGTCCTATATACATTGTGGACTGTAGAAATTTCTACAGTCCTATATGTATAAAGGACTGTTGAAATTTTAACAGTCCTGTATACATTTAGGACTGTAGAAATTTCTACAGTCCTGAATGTTGAATTAATTTTAGGATGTTAAAATATATATCTTTTTTGTCTTATAGTCACGACCCTCGGAAGGGCATTGATGATGAATACATCATAAGAAGACGCCATACTGCGTCGATGCGTAAGGAACACAATGTTCAGCGTACTGTTGAACCATCTCTCACTATCCGCGACTCTGAGGCACGCCTTGAAGTTAGGAAATGTCGACTGACGAAGAAGACTGTAACTCGTTCGAAGAGACGTGTTACTAGTACTCCTAGTACTTTTGGTTCTTCTTCCTCCTCCGATGAGGACATACCAACTGTCCAAAATCGGCCAACTGATGGTTCAGGACCTTCTCAGCATGTAGATAGTCCTGTCGAGACTCTGCCACAAACCCTCGAAAATCGGCCTACTGATGGTTCATGACCTTCTCAGCAGCCAGATAGTCCAGTCGAGACTTGTAAACCCCCTGAATTTTTCAGAATTTAAAAACAAAATTTCGGGATTTTTCTGAGATTTTTAACTAATTAAAATTAATGTTTTCTGGTATTAAATTAATTATTTGATTTTATTAAATATTAAAATATTATGAAAATAATATTTGTGAGTGTAAAATAATTAATTAGACATACTGTAATTTTTCTGGAATTTATTGGACCCCAAAACTATTTTTAAAGACCCAAAAATATAGTTTTTAAAATAAACCAAATAAAACCGGTTTAAACCCTAAATAAACCAAACCAACCCATATTGAACCGGACCCAAACCCTAGCGGGTCGGGTCGGATCCATACCCGACCCGCCAACCCGCAACCCGACCCGACCCAAATCTTAATTGCTACAGTGATCCCCCAAATCTCCCGACTTCCTTCCGCGTTCACCGGCCGCCGCTTCAGTTCCCGCCGCTCTGTCTTCCCGATCCGCCGCCGCCTCGTCTCCCCGACCGGTGACCCGCCGAGACTACTCGCCTCCCCGCCGCATCGCCTCCCCCAACGGCCGAAACCCTAATATATTTAAACTACCGCCACCGCTAACACCAAATCACCATCCACCACCGCCTCTCCGTCGACCCCCGGCCACCGAGCCTCCTGTCGACCTTCGTCCGAGCTTCTCCGACGACCTCAGACGTCAACCCGCCGTGTCCAGCCGCAGCCACCACCGACGAGAACCACCACAGCAGTGAGCTCCGCCGCGCCGCGCCGCTCCGTACACGCAGAATAGTCGATACCTACCCCTGTTCAGATGAGAAATTCTCTTTCCTCGCCGCCACGTTTTTTGAACCGTCTGCTGTGACGCGTTCCCTGTGTAACTCCCTCGAAACCCGTGCAATTCGTTCAGGGTATCGCATCTTGTGTCGATCGCAAACTGCGACGCAAAATCAGAAAAATAATCCCAATTTCTGAAAATTCAGAATCTTGCCCGAACACCCCAGTTCACGGCTGTTTTACGACCAACCTAGTTAATATTTTCAAGATTTACCTGAACAGTAATTTAGACCACCTAACCAAGTTTTAAACCCTGTTTTTAGTTTAATTTATGCTGCTGTAGATTGTATTTAATTCGAGGGTAAAAATGACCAAAATATTGGTTATTTAAAATCCTGATTTTTTCGGAACTGGGTGCGTCCCGCTAAACGAGGCGACTTGGTCGTGTGCAAACTTCACTGAAAGGTGTGCGCCGTCAATACAGACATGTAAAATTTTGCGGAAGTTGATTTGGATGTGCGTGCACACCGGAATCAACGCGTATCCGTCAACAATATCCCGTATCGGCCCTATTCTGAAACTCGTAACTTCGTGTACGCTCGTCGTTTCGAAACGAAACTTGCGCCATCGGACTCGTAGCGATACGCTGGTCCTGTGACCCAAGTTTGCAGATTTTGTGTTCGGTGCCTTTGGAGCTATCGATTCTGAGAACGTTGACAAAATCCCGTATCGTGGGCCCCACGGCTCAACTTGACGGGCGATTTTGTGATCGGCTCATCGAAATCCAGTTCTGGACATTCCATTGGGTACGTATCGTCGTTATGGACTTGTTGACACTAAGTTTGACGAATTTGAAGAACTTTGTCTCTGGCACGTTTCTCGGTGCGAAGTGGGCCATATGTGGACCCTACTTTGACCAGGAACTGTCAATTTTGCCCCTGTGTCCAAATTGGACTTATGGACAGGCAATTCTAGCTATTTGATATTTTCTGAGCATGATGATAATGATTATTTCAGCAACCGGAGGAGTACCTACAGATCCCGCGGATACTGGAGCAACAGTTGAAAACCAAATCCCAGGCAAGTGTACCTTTCCAATCTTGCAGTATTTGCTACATGTTATTCCCTTAATTTAATTATATTATATAAATGTTCAACCTAGGACCGTGTGATATTACTTAACGTCCGAATAATATTCGGGTGTCAACGCCGTTTGCGGAGTTGTGTAACGTCACTAGAGATTGATATCGCGACCCTATATATTTTCGTGCTTGCATTATCAAGTACGTCATACCATAGGACACTTGACACTGTTCATGAGACAAAATCTTCTTGAGATATTTATGGTGATTCTGTATAGGTTACAGGATTCGTGATATAGACATTACATACGCTTAGCTAACATTATGACTCGCTGCATTAGTTAGAGGTCATGATCTTACGTGTCATGGACATGAGATGTGTGATTACATTGGGTGGGGAGACACACACATGCTACAGGATGATTTTATATATATACTTATTATTGTGAGGCCGTAGACTCTACATCAGAGCTAGGCACTCTACTAGTGATATCACTGTTACTGGCTCCCCGACACAGAGCTTGTAGTGGTCTCAGCCTGAGTTCTAGTGATGCTCTCAACTTGCATATCACATAGCTGGTTATATAGTTTACCCTATTGATTCATTTATTTTTGTACTGCATTTACTTTGGCTTGAGTTATTCTTGTACCTTGCTATGTCCCCTGAGGACCTGGAATCCGGATTATGTTCCCAGGTTTAGCAGAGGAGATCTACCCCGAGGTATACGGGACAGGAGCAGAAGTTGGAGTAGTACCATTATCAGAGGACGAGGTGATCGCCGAGGATTTCTCCTGAGTATCTGCTTATCTATACTCAGTTATTTCTGTTGTTTCCTGTTTATTTAACTGATGTATCAAACTTATTATCGGGTTGTTCTCCGAGATATATTTTATTGAGAATTGATGTTGCTTTATATTCCATATTGATCGTATTTATTTCTGTGGATGAGATTAGTATCTTAGACCCTTATTGTTGTTTACAGCTTAAGTACACCCTGATGGGTCCATTAAATTGGATTTGTCCATCGGTGTGTGCTGCTGGCCATTGTCACGTGTCTAGTCCCTTGGTATTTTGGGATTGGGGCGTGACAAGACTCGTCCAAACGGTTGCTCTATGTTGCCGTCGATCGAGAACTATATTGCATACCAAATATGGAACAATCCGGTAAGTACATTACGTTATGATAATTTTATATATAGTTGTAAGTTCTAAGTTCATCCAATTATTTATAGATAACTATATTTTATATATAGGTATAAGTTCATCCAATTGTTTACTTTTCAGGAGAGTTCTTGTATGTTAACGGTGATCAACCACGACAAAAAGTGCAATACATGGGGGTTTGAATTATTGGGAGACGATGTGAAGGCTAAAATCATTCCCACCGGTTTACAATATTTGGGTAACTACTCATATACGACGGTGGATAATGCACTCATATCAGCATTTGTAGAACGATGACATCCAGAAACCAACACTTTCCATCTACTAAACGGGGAGTTGACGATTACCCTTGATGACGTCTATCATATATTGGGACTTAGGGTTGATTGTCGAGTCATGATGAATCATACTTATAACGAATCGAGCATCAACTTTTACGACCATATCGTGGATTATGTATCAGGGTGTCTGGGAGTTGATGCGGCTAGTTTTACCACCCTTCGAGAATTCAAAAAGTCGTATGGACTTCTTTAAAATATTTGGAGGAGACATTCGCTGATCCGGACCCCGAAGTGAATAATAGCGATAATGTGGCCCGTAGATATATACAATTCATCTTAGGGGCTGTCGGCATTACGGATAAGTTTGGAACGTCGATACATGCCAAATATCTCCTGAATTTTGACGACATAGACACGGTGGAAGAAATATCTTGGGGGAGCGGTATACTAGCATACCTTTACCGCGAGCTTGGTGCGGCATCTCGCGTTGGTTCCAAGACAATATCCGGATGCCAGACTCTACTCCATGTATAGATATATCTTTGTCAACTTGTATACATACTAAAAAAATTTGTTGTTAATTTTTGGACTAATTTTTTTTAACTTGGTTACGCGAAGGCATGGATATACGAGCACTTTCCAACCCTGCAGTGGGCTAAACTTAACCGAGGGTATGACGAACACCTTCCTAGAATGTGCAGATGGAAGCCAACTAAGGAAGATGCCAAACGTCCACACACATTGGCCGCCCTACGGAATGCACTTGAAGATATGACGATAGAAGAGGTGAATTGCGACCTAATTTTTTAATGTTTGGTAATAATTTACTAAATTATGTTATGCTAAATGACGTTATGCTAAATTTCATGCGTTGTAGATTGTTTGGGATCCATATCGTGATTTGCGACAGACTAGTCGTCCATTGCAACCAGTCGCTTTATATCACGGTCTGATAAGTTGTCATGAAATCGAGGAGGCTTATATGCCTGATAGAGTGTTCCGTCAATTTGGCTACGGATAAACAGTCCCGAAGCGCACATTGAAAATGATAACTGCTCTGCGAGGTACAAAACCACTAAACTATATTCCTACGGCGTTCAACTGGGTCTCGGACTTCTTCACTGAGTGGCAACGTCACGTTATTAGAGAAACTGAACGACAAGCAGCAGTAAATATGACGGAATGTAGCGACGACTACCTCGCCTACTACGGTGGTGTCGGACTACCTACGTTATTCAAACGCGAAGACGATATTGTGCGTGTACCATCAGATCTCCCCGCCAAATCTGTCTTGTATACTGCATTGGTCAAGATGGTGAGGCAACTTCTTCACTTTCAGTTTGATATATGTAAATGTTTATAACCTAACAATTTTTTTGAATTCTCATGAATAGGCTAGGAAAGTGAAGAAGTAGGAAAGAAGCCTCGTAAGTTGCCAGGGTACGATTATATGGAAATCAATGACGAGCTATAACAAATCGACAACACTGAAGATTTTTCTTTCTTGGAAAATAAAGAGCAACGTACAAAGAGGTGGCATGAAGTTTATGCCATGTTTCAAGATATGTAAAACTTTGCTACAATTTGTGTTTTGAGACATATAAAACTTTTAAGTTTTAAAACTTTGACTGATTATGTTTTGTTGAAATTTTTGATTGGTTATGTTTTGTTTCGAGACTTATTTAAGTTGTAAAACTTTCATACAATTTGTGTTTGGAGACATGTTTGAAGAGGAACTTTCATACAGTTGTTGGTTATTTGTGTTTCGAGACAGCTACTTTTATGTATAAATGTGCAGAGACAGTGGCTAAAAACTAGGACTGTCAAATTCTGGACAGTCCTGATATCTAGGACTGTCCAAATTATGACAGTCCTAGTTTTATATATAAATTTACAGAGACAGTGGGTTAAAATTAGGACTGTCAAAATTTTGACAGTCTTCATAGCTTGTGGGACTATCAAAATCCTGACAGTCCTAGTTTTATATATAAATTTCCAGTGGGTTAAAATTAGGACTGTCAAAATTTTGACAGTCTACATAGCTTGTGGGACTGTCAAAATTTTAACAGTCCTACTTTTATATATAAATATGCAGACAGTGTGTTAAAACTAGGACTGTCAAAATTTTGACAGTCCTCATAGCTTGTGGGACTGTCAAAATTTTGACAGTCCTAATTTTATATATAAATGTGCAGACGGTGGGTTAAAACTAGGACTGCCAAAATTTTGACAATCCTCATTTTATATTGGACTGTCAAAATTTTGACAGTCCTAGTTTCACAATATATAAATGTACAGACAATGGTTAAAACTAGGACTGTCAAAATTTTGACAGTCCAATTAGCCTGTGGGATTGTCAAAATTTTGACAATCTTGGTAGACTGTAGGACTGTCAAAATTTTGATAGTCCTAGTTTAATATAAAAATGTGCAGACAGTGGATTAAAACTAGGACTGTCATCATTTTGACAGTCCTGTTAACTTGTGGGATTGTCCAGATTTTGACAGTCCTACTTTTATATATATATCACAGTGGGTTAAAACTAGGACTGTCAAAATTTTGACAGTCCTGTTTGCTTGTGGGACTGTCCAGATTTTGACAGTCCTAGTTTTATACAGAGAGTGGGTTAAAACTATCTATATAAATGTTGGAAAAGATACCAAAGTTCAACATACATGACTCATTGCACAACATACATGACTATTTGCACAACATACAAGATTTTGGGATCCTCCATCTTCATCATCATACAGTTCAACATACAGTTCTAGTTTTATTTCATTGCACAACATACAGTTTAATATATAGTTCAACATACATGACTCATTGCACAACATACAAAATGATACATAAGTATAAGATGTATCAATCGATTAGAATATCAAAGAAGTCCTTAGGCAAGATTTGGGATCCTCCATCTTCATCATCTTCTTATAGCCATCAATTGCATCCGTGTAGGGTGTCGTCCATGCGATCGCTTCCTCCGGTGCGTATTTATACCAAAGTGTAGAAGGTGGAGGAATAGGAGAATGACCGATCAACCTTGGGATGACAAAGCGTTGTCCGACAAGCCCTATCGAACATAGATCGGATAGTCTGTGTTCGGCCGGGGGAGCGCACATTGGAAAGAAAGTATTGTTAATGCCTTGTGAGATAATTAGAATAGATATCTTATACCTATTAGAGAATACGTATGCAGCAGGCGGGACATCCATGTAATGGTCTGGTCCGGTAACTGTTTTCGTACAAGGTATGCTTGTCAACAAATCTCCAACAATTTCTTCGCCGAGTATCTGCCTATAGAAGGGTAGACGAGACTCCAACTCCTCGTACAGCTCTTCCCTAACCTGTCTCCATCCTGCTTCAACTGAATAGCCAAGATGTCCTGCGAGCGCATGATATCCACAATGGCCATCCTTAGGAATATCAACAATAAACCAAATGAAATCCCGTATCTCAAGTAGAAAATTTTGAATGTATAGACTATATGAATCAGAGAAGTTATCTAAACCCTCAGCCTGACTGCATCGTTCGTTTTCTGTTTCTTCCCCCTTTGAATAGTAAGCTTACTCTTTTTCTGCGAAAATAGCATACTTTCGATAACCGAATTTGACTCAACTTGCTCTAAATTGCATTCAATATGTTCAAACAAGGATTGATCTCTTTTAGTTGACTCCATCTCCTTTTTTTTGCTCTACTCATTCTTGAGTGTGGTCTTCCCTTAGGAGTCCGAACAACAGATGGCTCTTGCAATCGAGTTGTTGTCGGAACTGCAATTTCTTGGATTTTAACCTCAATGGATCCTCTCTCCGGTTCCGATGCGACACACTACCTTGCGTGCAGGAATTTCACTTGTGGTAAAGAAAAAAATCATCGTGAACTTCCACCGTCGGCATTATCGACAGCTGTCTCCAACGTTGATCAACAATATCTATTGGAATAGGTATAGATTGACGACGATGTTCGTTAATCTCATGTGCACAAGGAAGGCCGAGTGAATGTCGATATGAACAACCGCAAACCTCGGGATCATAACCAACCAACTTCGACCTACCAATCTCCTCAAACAATAAGCCTAAGGCCTTGTGAGATACTACATGGATTAAACCATCCAAGAGGTGTTCATGCTTGTATTCATGCTTTGCAATATTGAGGCTCATTTCAAATGATGCTACAATATCGTTCACCGTAGAAATAATCATCAAATGAATCGATTGCCAAACGGAGATAAAATTACCGATCGATGACCGTAGATATCTTTTTAAACTTGAGTGTGATCCTTCGAACCGGTTCGTAGTGATTGTGCCATAATGCTTCACCATGTTCGTCCATGCTAAGACAAATTGTTCTTTATGTGGTTCTAGCCAAGTATCTTTGATATAAGAAATGTATGTCGGGTTACTCGTCTCCCACTTTTGTTTGAACATGTACCATGTTGTGTCGTAGCTGTCTGTAGTACTTGCTCGTCATACAAGACTCCAATCACTGTAGAATTCTTCGAAGCGAAGCTTGTCGATTTTACTGTCCACATTTTCAAATTTCCACTTGCATTGAGCTTGGATATTTCGATTTATATGCCAAGTGCATAGTAGTCTATGCACATGAGAAAATACAATATCTATAACATTTATCAGCACATATTCTCAATCGGTAACAAAAACAGAGGGCTCTTTGTATCCTGTGTAAAGGGATTGTAGTTTCCTCAACGCCCATGTGTAATCCTCTACTGTCTCACTCTTCATAAAACAAAAAGCGACTGAAAATGTTTTTCCCGTAGACGTAAACCCAACAATGTAAAAAAGAGGCATCTTGAACTTGTTGGTCTTATATGTACAATCAAGGACCAACACGTCTGCGAAGGAGCGAGCCAAGTGTGTGCAATCAGGATGAGCCCAAAACAATGAAAGGAGTTCATCATTTTGTGGATGTCTTCTATGGTACTCCTCGTAGTGATGCTCCCCAAGCAACTTCAATACTTGCTGCATCGCCATTCTTCCTTTCATACTATTACATTTCGCTTTCGCCAAACTATTATAGATCCTTCTCATGGTTGACTTGTTCTCATCTTCTTCTTGTCGCACGGCAGAATAAATTTATTTGGGTGCAACTCCGGAAAGTAACAGTTCTTCAACCAACTTTCTCTCATCCTTCTTCAACCGTGCCACGTAGGCATGACCCGTAAGTGTCTCTGGAATAGAATGATTGTGTATTCCATTCTTAACGTCAATTATCTACTTCACATCTTCTACTTTTACAATCAACACCTTAAATGGACAACCATATTTTTTCGTCCCAACGTTTTTTTTTGGATTTTTTACCAACAACACCCTTTTTTTACGATGCTGCCTGGACACACCTCCTCTTTCGCAGCCCGGCTCTAAATTTTCGGCCCGGCCGAGATCTGATGGATCTTGCAATGACAATGACTATGTTATGTCGTCTTCCAACTTCTCTGCACCAATATAATGCTTCTTCCTTGGATGCAAATTGAATATCCGTTGAGAATACCTTCTCCACATCAACCCCAATAGCAGGATGTACCACAACATCTGTACGAGGTTGGTCCTATAACCAATATAAAATAATCTAAAAATTAATAACTTCAAATAATTGGCAGTCCAAAGTAGGACTGTCATAATATTTACAGACTAATATATTGAGTAGACTGTAATTTTTTTTTACAGTCTTTAAGATTCAGGACTATCACTATTTTGACAGTCCACTTAGTATATAGGACTGTCGAAATTATGACAGTCCTATATTTATATAGGACTGTCGAATTATTGACAGTCCTATAGTTATACAGGACTGTCGAATTTTATACAGTCCTTACACGATGACTGTCAAAATAGGGTTGTCATTTTACGTACCATACGTGCTTCCGAACAACCGACATGTTCTTCGGAAGGACCAGAGTGCATATTTAATGGATTGCATGATCTGACTTCTTCATCGAAGATAATTTCATGCATCGCTCCTACAATAGTCAAATAAAACTAAATATTTTTGTAACAATCGCAAAACTTATTCATCGTATGTTGTCGAAGACATACCGAAAGAATATTCGTTGGACAATCACCAAATCAGAATTTTCTTCCACTTGGGACCACAACTATCAAATTCCAAAGTTAGGTTTAGATTTTTGGACTTGAGAGAATGAGAGATTTCTTCATGTGAAGGTGAAAAACAAATAAGAGAAATAATTTTAACTTATATAGGTTGGTGTGGGCTAGCCCTAAGTAAGTTTGAGAAGTCGCAAACTTGTAATTTTTGAAAAAATTTCAATGGGCTAGCCCTGAGTATATTGTGTAGTGCCTTTATCAAAAACCTTTTGCAAGGGAGTCTTGGCTTAGGACATGTTTGGTAAATAGTAAGTGGAAAATGGTTTGAATTTGCACTTTCAAGGAGTGAAAGGAGCATTGAATCCATGCACTTTTTTGTCTCCTCCAAATTCTAAAACTTGTTTGGTTTGTTAACTAAGTGAGAAAGTGGGAGAGTGCATATGCTATTACATATGGATTACTTTATTTAATAAATCAACATTAGAATTAATATTAAATAATTAATACTAACTAATGATTAAATAAGAACAATTAATCATCTTACAATTTAGCTAATTAGTAAAAACTAATTAAATATCTTAAATGTTAATTAAGTATCTTGTTTACTAATGCGTTATCCTAATTATATAATTGTTCTATAGTATTATATTATAATCAATTACTTTAAATAATAAATAACTATTATATTTAAATTAAGAAGTTATTTATGTTAAATATTATCCTAATTAAGAAGAAATTTTAAACATTGACAAAATAGTAACCTTTTGTTATTAGTTAATGTTTAATTACCAATTACTTGTTAATACTTAATAATATTATGTCATAGTTACTTACCCTAAGTATTAGTTAATTAATTACCATTTTAACTAATTTTTTAAATGAAAACTAATTAAGTTTCTTAAATATTAATTAATATCTTGTTTACTAAGGATGTGTTTGTTTTGTAGGGTTGAACTATGTAATGTAATTGACATTATATTGTAAATTTAATTTAGTGTTTGGTTAGACAAAAAAGAATTACGATGTAATGTAATGGCCACTACAAGTTTGTTTATGTTACAAGACTTTCTTTTAAAACCAATTATATCATAAAATTCGTATAATCTCAATTACATAACTTAAAACTTTCAACATTACTTTTTTTTATTATATTTATTATATTTTGTTATATTTTTTTACATGGTAACTAATTGTAATTTGTTATAAAGTACAAATTAGATCTTAAAACTGAATTATTAGCTAAATACTAATTAATTATTCATTAGTTAAATATTAAATAATTAAATTTGCAACTTCCATCATCCACATCCATGAAAAAGAATAGGACGTGGAGAGTTGTAAAAAGCGGGGCTGGAACCGAGTCCCTGTCAAATCAAGCACTTCCGCACTCAAAACTCTATACTAACCAAACAACGGAAGTTCTTCCGAAGTCCAAATTCAGTATTTTGGACACTTTCAGCCCCATTTCATGTACCAAACAGCCCCTAAGATCTTAGAAACAAAAAAAGTGCAACCTGCTTATTAACAACTAAAATCCATGTGACTTCGATACACAATTATTTGATTAAGAAGTGTTATCAATATTTATAATATAAATATAAATATATTATTTTTCAGATAACAAGGAAACTAAAAAACAAAATTGTTATCGGCCTCCGGGGAAGTCGTGCACGAAACACTGCCCTAAGAGTTGATCCGAGATCTATGTGCAGACGTTTCTCGGAAGCTCCTAGTGGTAAATTTCCCTGACTACCGGGTTCTCTTCGTCGCACACAACTCGGAGAGTGAGAGACCGAACTTAGCTCTGTCCAGAACAAGGATTTAGAGATCAGAATGTAGTTCGAGAGAGGAATGAAAGAGAGATTTCACGTAGGATGATTTTCTGTAAAGAAAGGAGGAAGTGACCGCAATATAAAGGCAGACCAAAGACACAGCCAACCGACAAGAGATTAAATGGCTCCTAAAACTAGCCATTAAAGAGAAATAACAAAAGAAAATAAACGTGGATGAATGGCTGTCAAAAGAGCTGTTACAAGGGTTCAATGAACCTGGACATGGTGCCTCTACGTTCAAATTTGAATGAGTCAAATGGTTCAAAAAATAAAGAGTAGCAAAAAGATCTTTTGGATCCCAGCCCGAACCCGAAGAGTAAATTGGATCGGCATTCGGCGCCTGCAGGTGTGGGCACGTACCGTACCGTACCGAGCCGGGCCGGGCGGCGGCGGCGGCGCGCGTATGGCCCAAGGAGTTCCCCACACAATATCTTTAAGAAAGCAATGAAGAGGAACTAATATATACATACAATGAGGGGTTGACCCATCCGATGTGGGACTAAAGGAAAGAAGGAAGTTGAGCTTGTGCTCAAGCAAAGCTAACAAGAATATGCCATAATTAAGTAATCATAACTCTTCAATCTCAAACCCATGCAGATACAGCCTCCAGTGATCATGTACAACTGATGATTATGTACAACTAACAGGAAAACCACCTGAAGCAACAGATATCAAAGCAACAGATATAGCCGCAAAACGTCGAAAGCAGCCGCTTGCGCCGTATGTGCTGCATTATCCGAAAGGCATAGAAAATTATGCGTCGCATGCGCCGCCTAAAACAGACCATGTCCCCTCCACATGCAACTCGTTCATCCAAATCTGGTCGTATAACACCTGACCACAAAGACCCTGGTCGCATAGTCCCTGGCCACATAGTGCCATGCCACATAACGTCTGGACCCATAGTGCCTTGGCTGCATAGCGTCGGGACGCATAGCGCTTTGCAGGCCGCATGCGCCACGAAATATGCGTCCGAGCTAGCAACCGTACGTGCATAAAAGGAGCGCACGAGCGTCATGCGACGATGCTGACGTGCAAAGCGCAAAGTACGTCAACAAAGTGCCACTTTGCTTCCTTGAGTCCGAGTTCGAGTCGCTAAGCCCCTTCACGGCTTAGCTCCTAAGGAAAACTTTTCAGAGGTGGTGACAAAATAAAGATTGTCATAATGGAGTTCATACTTAATCGCTCTAGGAAAGTCAACCCACATGGACCACCATCCCATGTGCATATACCAATACTAAGTATAGCTATATATTGAGATATACACATAGGTGGTTTTCCAATGTAGGACTAAAACTCCCAAAGTTAAGTGGAAAACACCAAAAAGATACAGCCTCCAATGATCATGTACAACTGACGATTATGTACGGCTGACAGGAAAACTACCTGAAGCAACCCTCTTATTTGTACAGAAAATTTACTGTAGCGAAATAAATTTATATTAAATTTTTGTAAACGAAACAAGTTTAAAAAATTTGTAAAAAAAGTCATAGTCCGCCAACAGTGTTGGCGGAAAACACAATTACTGTACACGTAAGCAGAAAAAAAATTAAAAAATTTTTAAAAGTGGGCCCCACGGCCAATTTCCGCCAACAGTGGGGGGCCAATTTCAGCCAACTCTGTTGGCGGAAATTGGCCCCATGGGGCCCACGTTTTTTTTGTTTTGGTTTTGTTTGGTTTGGTTTGGTTTGATTGGTTTTTTTCGTTGGTTTAGTTTAATTAGTTATATTTCTGTTTTATTTATTTAGTTTAGTTTTGTAATTAGATTTAAGTAAAATTATTTTAACAAAATAAAATTAAAATAAATTAATTGGAAAGAAATATTTAGTATAAATTTCATCTAAAGCATAAAAGTTTTGTATAAATTCCATCTAAAGCATAAAAGCTTAAAAAAATTACGAAAAAATATCAATATGAATTGGACGTTTATATTTATAAATATTATATTTTTATCGTACATTTTTTCATCGTTAACAGACGTTAAAATAATAATAATAATAATAATAATAATAATAATAATAATAATAATAATCTGTCGTAAGATTATTACGTCTGCCGTCGCAGACTTCGAACGACTATAAGTACTTGTTATGAAATCGTTTTTCGTTAAATAATAAGTCGATTTGTATGTTTTCGACGAGAGTAACACAAATCATGTAGAAAAAAAATTTATCCGAAACAAGACGCATATGTTACAGGCAAAAATATAAAATATAAAACTTCAAACTATCATAACTTTTGACTGGGAGATCGAAACAAGCTCCAGTTTGAGCCAAAATGACCGTATGGAAAAGTACTTCGGGATAAACCGTTTCACCGTTTGACGGACTTCGGAAAATTTTAGAATCGTCAAAAAACGATGTTTTGACCTCCAAATTTGACTTTCGGTAATATTATTTTTGAATATTTAAAATTTACTGTAGGAAAATAAATTTATATTGTATGTGGGGGCCCACGGATTTAAAACGATGTTTCGATCTACAAAAAAAAATTTAGAAATATTTAATGTCTATTAAAAATTTAGAAATATTTAATGTCTATTCTAAATATTTCTTTCCTTCCAAATAATTTATTTTAATTTTATTTCATTAAAATATTTTTACTTAAATTTAATTACAAAACTAAACTAAACTAAATAAATAAAACAGAAATATAACTAATTAAACTAAACCAACGAAAAAAACCAATCAAACCAAACCAAACCAAACAAAACCAAAAAAAAAAACGTGGGCCCCATGGGGCCAATTTCCGCCAACAGAGTTGGCTGAAATTGGGCCCCCCCCCCCAATTTCAGCCAACTCTATTGGCAGAAATTGGCCGTGGGGCCCACTTTTAAAATTTTTTTAATTCTTTTGCTGCTTACGTGTACAGTAATTGTGTTTTCCGCCAACACTGTTGGCGGACTATGACTTTTTTTACAAATTTTCCAAACTTGTTTCGTTTACAAAAATTTAATATAAATTTATTTCGCTACAGTAAATTTTCTGTTATTTGTAGGCCTAAAAGATTATAATTTTCACCCAAATGTAATCCTGATAATCCAAATTAGACATGATGCACACTTCTCTTCATTCACTCAGTGGGTTCTATGGCAACCTGAGGGTTTTGTTGAAGAAGGTTTCGCCTTCGCAAAGTGAAGTAAGTCCTTGAAAAGAAGGCTGTCTTGTTTGGTTGCTTATTCTATACTCAGTTACAGTTGCAGTTGCATTTGACGGCATTCCTTCTTTGTAGATGGAGAAGAGGACATAGACAGGGTACGTGGTGAAGGTGGATTTACAGTTGCAGTTGCATTTGACGGCATTCCTTCTTTGTAGACATCTCCACTAAGGTAGTCAGATTTAAGCACCTCTGTCATGACTGGGTTCTTTGATGATGGCGGCGGAGGCGGCGCAGTGGACTTTTGTATGTCTGTTCCTTCCTGGCAATAGAAGGCTTCTTAACTTGCCCTGATGTGTTTTCTCTTTTAGTCCTAGTACAACATCCATATGATCAATATGACTGGTCAGAAGTATGCCATACCTAACTACTTGTTAAGAAGGGCAAGATATAGTTCCCGAAATGGAGAGTGTCAGGATATTACCATTCAGAGGTGTCTTACTCCAGTTCCACGATATTTTTGGACTTTTAAATCAATTCATATTCATGAAAATAAGATGCAAATATAATTTGATACATCAATATATGCATGCATGTGTCGGTTCTCTCTCCAGAAAACAGTAAAAAGATATAATTTTCATTTAATCTAATCAAGAAGCAACTACTTATTAGTAGGCCAGAACAGATGTTTGAAAATATGGATTATTAACCAGATCATATAGCCGAGGTAGCTCAGGTTATCATAACTTCCAACCAAACTTCATAACCATAATATCCAAAGTAGGTGTCTAGTATATATATTTCACGATTTGATTGGCTCTTATTAACCATCTTGTTATGTGTGTTTTTCGTTTAGTTATGATTCATTGTGCCTCAATCACTTCACCTTGATTGAAAATACACATTTAGGGTGCGTTTGTTTTGTAGGGTTGGACAATGTAATGTAATTGACATTACATTGTAA
Organism: Iris macrosiphon; assembly: GCA_036927795.1. NCBI lineage: Eukaryota > Viridiplantae > Streptophyta > Magnoliopsida > Asparagales > Iridaceae > Iris > Iris macrosiphon. Next base: position 271,876,430 of record JAYESA010000004.1, on the reverse strand, counting down.
ATTTAGTTCGAAGTGTTTGGTTAGACAAAAAAAAAAGGATGTAATGTAATGGCCATTACAAGCTTGATTACATTACATGACTTTCTTCTAAAACCAATTACATTATAAAACTCATGTAATCTCAATTACATTACAACTTAAAACTTACAGAATTACTTTTGTTTATATTATATTTTGTTATATTTTTTACATTAATGTAATTGTAATTCTATTACATTAAAAATTTAATTACATTATGATTACAATAATATTACAATGAACCAAACGCACCCATACCCTATATGGCAACAATACCGAAATCAAGTTTTCCGTAAAGATTTCATATCTTTTTCAAATCGACATATATTTGTTTCTACCAATGCAGCGGTAATACTGAGATGTCAATCGAAATACCAATACCGAAATCAAGTTTTCCGTATTGGTAACGGATTAGGAGAAGTCAAATACTGATATCGAGTTTTTAAAAGCAGAAAACCAAGTTTTTGAGCACTGTCAGGGACTGATACTAATACAAATACAAAGGGATTTTCTATTGAGTTTATAACATGTAGGCAAGACCTGACAGAAAATCAGGCCTGACATACATGTCGCAATAGATCTAAGCTAAGGTGAGACGCATGAGATTTGACTAAATGTGGTGTTTTGAGTCTTTTGACCTAGTGGAGATGGACCCATGTTTATCAACAATATTTTTCTCAGGTTTAATTTGAAGAGATTACATTTTCACATGCATTATTATTTCGTTCACATGCATTATTATTTCGTTCTACTCATCCCATCCTCTCGGCTTAATTCTCAGCAGTCAGCACCACATTCATCCATGATAATAAAATGGAAGTCCTACTTGAAATCCAGGGGCTCATAATTGGTTACCTTCGAGACAGTTGGGAGAAGTCATCTTGTAACTCATCGTCTTCATCGTTTATATTAACAAGAGGAAGTGATGAAGGTGCTGTAGTTTCTGTTACAGTAGGAACAACACGCTTCAGTATGTCATCATGCTGCTGAAGTACACGCTGCAAGTCATCATTCAGTGCTAGTCCCTGAAAAAGAAGTTCTTCATCCCTGAGAAGTGATGATCCAAAAAGGCCATATTATCGTATAGTTACAGTAAAAAAGAAAGAATACAGTCCTAAAATATGTCAAGACATCCGTACCCAGTACTATTCATGAGATCCATGACACGCTTTTGATTGAGCTGACACTGTTCAACAAGGTCAACAACAACTTCTTGCTTTGCGCCCTGCCATAAACGGCAATATTAATGCATGAAAAGGTAATTTATAAGGGCACTACTATATTTACTTGGGGCTAGCCCAGGATTGGGACTAGCCCACTAATGAGGAAACTTTACTTACACTAACCCATTATTTTACTCATACTAGCCCACTTTTAAACCTTCTCCCAAACACTCCCAAACCCTCCCCACCCCACCGGAGCTCTCCCCCCTCCCGCCGGCCGATCTCCGAGAGTCTGTCCTCCTCCTCCTTGTCGATGGCTCCCAAAGTCTCGAAAGAATCAATGTACAAATCATCATTCTCCTTGTGCTATTGCATTTGCAAAATTGTCCAAAATTTTTAAAAAATTCTATTGCATTTTGAAAATTTTGAGTGATTTTCTTTCCATTCTTCAAATGAGGGCATACAAGTCATTGGCGGAGTTTAGGATGTAGTTTAGATGTTCACTTGGTTGATCGAACACGATTTTAGGGCATACAATGTCGAGAATCGTCGACATTGTCGAGCAGTATCGGGCGGGACTGTAGATTTTCCTACAATCCCATATAGATTTAGGACTGTAGGAAAATCGACAGTCCTATTTATATTAAGGACTGTCGAATTGTCTACAGTCCTAAATTTATATAGGACTGTAGGCATTTCAACAGTGTTGAAAATTCTGCAGTCCTGTATACTTACAGGACTGTAGAAATTGCTACAGTCCTGAATGTAAAATTAAATTATTATGTTAAAATAGAAATTAATTTTTTGTCTTATAGTCATGCCCCTGGAAAGGACACTGTGGATGAAGATATGAGAAGACGTCCTACTGCGTCGATGCGTAAGGAACGCACATTTTCGCGTACTATTGAACCAGGCGTCACTATCCGCGAGCCCGAGGCACGCCCTGAAGTGAGGAAACGTCGATTGACGAAGAAGACTGCCAATCGTTCGAAGAGACGTGCTCCTCCTAGTTCTTCCGGTTCTTCTTCCTCCTCTGATGAGGACATGCCAAATGTTCCAAATCGGCCTACTGATGGTTCAGGACCTTCTCAGCCCGCAGATAGTCCTGTCGAGAGTCTTCCACAAACTCTCGGAAACCGGACTACTGATGGTTCAGGACCTTCTGAGCAGGCAGATAGTCCAGTCGACACTCGTCCAAACGGTTGCTCTATGTTACCGTCGATCGAAAACCATATTGCATACCAAATATGAAACAATCCGCTAAGTACATTACGTTATGATAAATTTATATATAGTTGTAAGTTCAAAGTTCATTTTACATAGAGGTATAATTTCATCCAATTGTTGACTTTTCAGGAGAGTGGTCGTATGTTGACGGTGATCAACCACGGAAAAAAATGCAATACATGGAGGTATGAATTATTGGGAGATGATGTGAAGGCAAAAATCAGTCCCACCGGTCTACAATATTTTGGTAGCTACTCATATACGACGGTGGATAATGCACTGATTTCAGCATTTGTAGAACGGTGGCATCCAGAAACCAACACTTTTCATCTACCCAATGGGGAGTTGACGATTACCCTTGATGACGTCCATCATATATTGGGACTTAGGGTTGATGGTCGAGTCATGATGAATCAAACTTTTGATGAGTCGAGCATCAACTTTTACGACTATATTGTGGATTATGTATCAGGGTGTCTGGGAGTTGATGCCACTAGTTTTACTAGTCTTCGAGAATTCAAGAAGTCCTACGGACTTCCTCTAAAATATTTGGAGGAGATATTCGTTGAGCCGGCCCCCGAAATTGATAATAGCGAAAATGTGGCCCACGAATATATGCAGTTCATCTTAGGGGCTGTCGGCATTACCGATAAGTCTGGAACGTCCATAAATGCCAAATATCTTCTCAATTTGGACAACATTGACACGGTGGACGAAATTTCTTGGGGAAGCGATATACTGGCATACCTTTACCGCGAGTGTCACGACCCGATTCCTTAGAATCGTTGGGGCGTCCCCCGAATCGTGATGCCGTGCGGGCCTGGGGTTGCGCCCGCACAAGGCTAAAGTATTTTGCATAGCAAGCACATATTCAGAGTACGCAAATAAATTGAAACACAGATTTGAAACATGAAAAAGTTCTCTTTATTGATAATGAACATCTATTACAAACTCTTGAACGAGTTAGCTAATATGCCGAACGGCTTACAAAAGAGATGACTCAAAATGAGATAGCAGTCCTGTACATTACATCCTTTTATAAACTCAAAATGATAAAGACCTCCAGGCTGGAGGACGGCTTTGCCACGAAGTTGCATTTGTGTATGAAGAGTTGCAAGCTTCTGGCTCCAAAATGCTTCAAGGGGCGCGGTGAAGATGCGCCAACAGCTGGACTGGATCGGGAAGACGACTTCGGCTCCTCGCTCGGTTCGCCTTGGTGCGGAGAACCTGTTTCAACGAGGGTCAGCATGTCGAAACATACTGGTGAAGGCGAGCTAACCGAACTATACCAATCAACACGTTGTTTTAATGAAGCATGCATATTTGTGGGTTTCTATCTTGTCTTAGTTCATTTACAAGTAAGCAGCATATAGAATTTACTGAAATGAACGTGCCACCGTTCGGTGGATTTTACCTGCCCGTCTGAATTACCTGCACAATACTTACCATGCCTTCCCTGCCACGAAGACACAAGTTAGTATGCAACAGGTTTAAATATACACGTTGGGATCACTGGCTAGAAGCCATAATGGACTGTTTAGTCTTTGAACGAGGATGGTGTGCAACGAAGCACGTGAGGCGCTGCACGCCACCCCGTTCGCACGTGAGACTATCGTGAAGTTTCGCCCGGACCGGATCGGTGCCAGTGCCCCAGCGACCGTCCGCAGGAACCCGTTACCTTGTGCACAAGTTGTCCGTGATCAATCGTTCGTGGCACGTTAACGTTGATGCAGTTGAGGCACGTGAACATGAGATAAGCAACATTGCATGATTCGTTTTGCATAGTCTTCCTGACAGTTTATTTCATAACAAGTGTATTCCATACTTAGCACAATTTATGGAAGAAGATGCATTCTAGCAGACTTGAAGCATGTAAAGAACATTCATATGAACAAGCATGCAGTTTATTAAGTATCCGTTCGTGAAGTTTATTGACAAGCATAATACACCAAGTCTATTCTCTTTTTATCTTGGTTTCTTTTATTATTACTTGGTATCGTTTGATCGGGGCAAGGAGTGAAGCTTGGAAGCAGGGCTAGCTAATCGGGTTGGTAGCCACTCACTTAGAAGTTGGAAAGGAGAAGGAAAGAGGCGCTTCACGACTCCGCTCGCAAGCCGCCTACTGCTCGTTCACCTGCACACGAACAACTCGATTAATACTTCTTCCTCTCTTTCCAATCTCGGAATTGAAGTGCAGTTCAATGAACGAAAATAATGAAAAAATTCGAAACCGTTCAAGGAAAACAAGCAAATCCCAAAACCAACTCAAAGCACGAAAGCAACAAGCGACATCGAAAACCGAGGCAATAAAAGATAGCAGCGGAGAGGTCCCTCCTGACTCTGCCGCTAAGCCGATCCTTGGGGCACCGTCCACTGAATATGGGAATCGATTCCGAAGAAACAAATCCATAACGAGGACGAGTTCTTAATTCAATCTATCCCGATCGAACGATACCGTCTTGTGTTTCTTAGCCGCGCTCTCCGCACCGGAAGAACGGGGCGCTACAGCGAGCTTGGTGCGGCATCCCGTGTGGGTTTGAAGACAATATCCGGATGCCAGACTCTACTCCATGTATAGATATATCTTTGTCAACTTGTATACATAAATTTAAATTGTGTTGTTTATTTTTGGACTAATATATTTTTAACCTGGTTACGTGAAGACATGGATATACGAGCACTTTCCAACCCTGCAGCGGGCGAAACTGAACCGAGGGTATGACGAGAACCTGCCTAGAATGTGCCGATGGAATCCAACTAAGGAAGATGCCAAAAGTTCTCACACATTGGCCGCCCTACGGCATGCACTCGAAGATATGACGACAGAAGAGGTGAATTTAGACCTAATTTTGTACTTAATTGGTATTAATTTACTACGTTATGCTAAATGACGTTATGCTAAATTTTATTTGGTGCAGATTGTATGGGATCCATACCGTGATTTGCGACAGACTAGTCGTCCATTGCAACCAATCGCCTTATATCACGGTCTTATCAGTTGTCATGAAATCGTAGAGGCTTATATGCCAGATAGAGTGCTCCGTCAGTTTGGCTACGTACAAACTGTCCCAAGGCGCACTTTGAAAATGATAACTCCTCCGCGCGGGACAAAACCGCTAAACTATATTCCTAAAGTTACATATAAATTTTTTAAATTCTCATGAATAGGCAAAGAAAGTGAAGAAGTTGGGAAGAAGCCTCGTAAGTTGCCAGGGTTCGAATTATATGACAATCAATGACGAACTCCAACAAATCGACAATGCTGAAGATTTTCCTTTCTTGGAAAATAGAGAGCAACATACAAAGAGGCGCCATGAAGTTTAAACTATCATTTTGAGTTGTAAAAGTTTGACTGAATATGACTTTTGAGAATTGTCAAAATTTGAGCTGTAAAAGTTTGACTGAATATGACTTTTGAGAATTGTCATTTTGAGTTGTAAAAGTTTAAACTATAATTTTGCCTTGTTGTGACACTTTGAGTTAATTTGAGTTGTATCATAGTTTAAACTATCAATTTGAGCTGCATACATAACTGTGCATATATGACAGTGGGTAAACTTTAGGACTGTCACAATTTTGACAGTCCTAGTATACTAGGACTGTCAAAATTGTGACAGTCCTAAAGTTACATAACTGTGCATATATGACAGTGGGTAAACTTTAGGACTGTCACAATTTTGACAGTCCTAGTATATAGTAGGACTGTCAAAATTGTGACAGTCCTAAAGTTTATCCCCTGTCTATTAGCAGTTATATGTAACTTTAGGACTCACAATTTTGACAGTCCTAGTATATACTAGGACTGTCAAAATTGTAACACCCCGTTCCGCTCAAGCGGACTGCCGTCTCGAACGGCAATAGTGCAACTGTCCCGACCCGCTTTGCCTCGATCAAGAAGCAAAAGATATCCAGACTTGTCCCTACAGGAATCCGGCTTGGACTTTCAAAGGCTCGCTCAGGCGTATCGCTCTACCGAGGCGAATCATCGCTAAGGTGGGTGGCTACGGTGAACTTGTCTTTGCTTAGCCAGCACACATAAAATCTGAATGTTTATGCTAGTCGCTAGGTGATTCACCCCCTGCATGCTAATAAATCCAACGCACCTAGCTAAGGGAATAATCCCAACTCATATTGCTTATGCTAGAACATGAAAATTGAAATACTGCTTATGTTCAGACCCTCGCATGCTAAGTCCCTTAACGGTTTCAACTCTCGGCTTACCTTCGGGTCCGAGCAACGTGCCTGCTTATGTTCCTTAGAAACGCATGCTAGTCTGCTTGAATGTTGCCATGTTTTCATACAAATCCCGGAAGACTACTACGTAGTCGCTTCGTGCCTGAATGAACCTGCAAGTGTCCGGGACCGTTAGGTCACCCAAGGCAGCCCCGAACCAGGGGAATGCATCAAGACAAGTTACTCACCGAACGTGTAATCGTGTTGCCTGAAATTGGTCAAATAATCGTGTAATCGTGTTGCCTGAGATTGGTGAAATAAATCGTGTTGCCTGAGATTGGTGAAATAAATCGTGTTGCCTGAGATTGGTTTAACCCTGACTTGCATGTCGCGGACAACTCGGAAACGAGGCATAGTTCCACGGACGGTCACCGGGGCACTGGGGCCGCTCCGATCCGGATGGAACTTCAAGTGTGGTTCATCGTGTGCAGGCGAGTGGTTTGCAGCATATCGTGTATTCGGTTGCATTCCACTTGGCCTAGGACCACATCATGTGTAGTCTATCGTGTGCTGGCGAGATGGTTTGCAACATATCGTGTACTTGGTTGCATTCCATCTTGGCCTTGGACTACATATGCAATCCATCGTGTACGGGCGAGATGGTTCGTAGCGCATCGTGTGCTCTCGTTGCGTTCCACTCTCGTCTGGGATTAGTCCTTTATGGCTTTGCCAGCGACTCATGTTCATATAGATAAGTCATCCTCGCTTAGCGGCTATCCGCGTGCGAGTTACTGCATCGCATCAAGTACAACTGAGCACACCAAATACTGTCCCGTTCAATAACTCTCGTGTTGCATGTTGCATATGCTATGCTCCTGAATGCTTATACTTGCCCGTGCTTGAATTAACAATGTTTGCCTTGGACAGGGAAGGAGATGGTAAGTCTCGCCGTGTTTCCTCTCATGTCACACGGCGCACTGCCACACGAACTAGGCTATTCAATATCTGCATGAAACTGATCCTAAGGCAACTAGAAAGACAACTTAATAGTTGTGCACGGAACCTGTATTACGTGTTTGGATTTGTCGAGCGGGCGAGTAGCTTCCCCACCAGTGCATTCAATGTACTGATAATCCACCAGTTTGTGTGCAGGGTGCGGGAGAACCTCGTTCGGTGCGGATGCCTCCAACGTGCGTGCTAAGGCGTGGACATCACTCCGAAGCAACGGTGCGTCCGGAACTGAAGCACATATACAAGACATAAGTTGTGAACATCGCCTGAACATCGCATCTACAATCATTCCACAATTGTAGCCATTTGGCACGCTTTTACTGTTTCAGAGAGAGAGGCTTGAGCGACTTGTAATCTCGGCTATACGTCGCCTGTAACACATATTATATCAATAAAGAGCTTGCTTTACTTCAACTTGTGTTTCAATGCTTCCGCTATATTTGTCAACTCAGAGAACTTGTTACCGAATCGCTATGCGTTCATGACTCCGCTGCACTCGGACAATCTGTGCGACTCTGTGGCTTAGAACTCTTACCGCCAGCCAATGAATCACGGCCTTGCACGGACGCGGTTCACGCTCGTGCGGCATCACGCCCGGATGGGTCAAGCGATCGTTCCGCGGGAGCGCTGGCGAGGGTGATTCCCGCCTAGCGGGAACGGCCGAAATAACCTGCGGGAGATCGGGGCGTGACAAAAATTGTGAGTCCTAAAGTTACATATAACTGCTAATAGACAGGGGATAAACTTTAGAACTGTCAAAATCTTTATAACTCCTTTCATTACACAACATACAACATATAGTTCAATATACAGTTAAACATACATGGATCAGCACAAAATACATTTCAATATACAGTATCAATCGATTAGAATATCAAAGTAGTCGTCCGGCATAATTTTTGGATCCTCCATCTTCATCATCTTCTTATAGGCAGCCATTGCATCCTTGTAGGGTATCGTCCATGCGATCGCTTCCTCGGGTGCGTGTTTATACCAAAGCGTAGAAGGTGGCGGAATAGGAGAATGAGCGATCAACCTTGGGATGACGAAGTGTTGTCCGACAAGCCCTATGCAACATAGATTGGATACTCGGTGTTCGGCCGGGGGGGGGGCACACATTGGAAAGAAAGTATTGTTAATACCTTGCGAGATAATTATAATAGGTAACTTATACCTATTAGAGAATACGTAAGCAGCAGGCGGGACATCCATGTAATGGTCTGGCCCGGTAACTGTCTCCGTACAAGGTATGCCTGCCAACAAATCTCCAACAATTTCTTCGCCAAGTATCTGGTTATAGAATGCTAGTCGCGACTCCAACTCCTCGTACAGCTCTTCTCTAACCTGTCTCAATCCTGCTTCAACTGAATAGCCTAGTTGTCTTGCTAGTGCATGGTATCCACAATGGCCATCCTTTGGAACATCAACAATAGACCAAATGAAATTCCATATCTCAGGTAGAAAATTATCAATGTATAGACTATAAGAATCAGAAAAGTTATCAAAACCCTCCGCCGTGACTGCATCTATCGTTTTCTGTTTCTTCCCCCTTCGAATAGTTAGCTTACTCTTTTTCTGCGGAAATACCCCCCGATCCATTACGGACTTTGCCTCCAAACTGCGTTCGATATGTTCAAATAAGGATGGATCTCTTTTAGTTGACTCCTCCTCCTTCTTTTTTGCTCTACTCTTTCTTGACTGTGGTCTTCCCTTAGGAGTTCGAACAACGGATGGCTCTTGCAATCGAGTTGTTGCCGGGACTGCAATCTCTTGGATTTTAACCTCAATGGATCTTCTCTCCGGTTTCGATGCGCCACACCACCTTGCGTGCAGTAGTTTCACTTGGGGCAACACAAAGAAATCATCTTGCACTTCCACCGTCGGCATTATCGACAGCTGTCGCCAACGTTGATCAACACAATCTTTTGGAATAGGTATAGATTCACGACGATATTCATTGATGTCATGTGCACACGGAAGTCCGAGTGAATGTTGATATGAACAACCGCAAACCTCGGGATCATAACCCACCGACTTCGACCTACGAATCTCCTCAAACAATAAGCCCAAGGCCTTGTGAGATACCACATGGGTTAAACCATCCAAGAGGTGTTCTTGCTTGTATTCATGCTTTGCAATATTGAGGCTCATCTCAAATGATGCTACAATATCGTTCACCGTGGCAATAGTCATCAAATGAATCGATTGCCAAACATAGACAAAATTACCGACCGATGACCGTAGATATCTTTTTAAACATGAGTGTGCTCCTTCGACCCGGTTCGTAGTGATCGTGCCATAATGCTTCACCATGTTGGTCCATGCTAAGACGAATTGCTCTTTATGTGATTCTAGCCAAGTATCTTTGATATAAGATATGCATGTCGGGTTACTCGTCTCCCACTTTTGTTGGAACATGTACCATGCTGTGTCGTAGCTGTCTGTAGTACTTGCTCGCCATACAGGACTCCAATCACTGTAGAATTCTTCGAAGCGAAGCATGTCGATTTTACCGTCCACATTTTCAAATTTTCTCTTGCATTGAGCTTGGATATTTCTATTTATATGACAAGTGCATAGTAGTCTATGCGCATGAGGAAATACAATATCTATAGCATTTATCAACGCATATTCTCTGGCAGTAACAAAAACAGAGGGCTCTTTGTAACCTGTGTAAAGGGATTGTAGTTTCCTCAACGCCCATGTGTAATCCTCTACTGTCTCACTCTTCATAAAACAAAAAGCGACTGTAAATGTTTTTCCCGTAGACGTAAACCCGACAACGTGAAAAAGAGGCATCTTGAACTTGTTGGTCTTATATGTACAATCAAGGACCAACACGTCTGCGAAGGACCGAGCCAAGTGTGTGCAATCAGGATGAGCCCAAAACAACGAAAGGAGTTCATCAGTTTGTGGATGTCTTCGATGGTACTCCACGTAGTGATGCTCTCCAAGCAACTTCAATTCTTGCTGCATCGCCATTCTTCCTTTCATACTTTTGCATTTCGCTCTGGCCAAACTATTATAGATCGTCCTCATGGTAGACTTGTTCCCATCTTGTTTTTGTCGTACGACAGAATAAATTTGTTTCGGTGCAACTCCTGAAAGGAACAATTCTTCAACCAACTTTCTCTCATCCTCCTTCAACCGTGCCACGTAGGCATGACCCGTAAGTGTCCCTGGAATATGATGATTGTGTCTTCCATTCTTAACTTCGATTATCCACTTCACATCTTCAACTTTTACAATCAACACCTTCAATGGACAACCACATTTTCTCGTCCCAACGTTTTTCTTAGGGATTTTTTTTTCAACAACACCCTTTTTTTTATGATGCTCCCTAAACACACCTCCTCTTTCGCATTCCAGCTCAAGATATTTTCGGCCCGGCCGAGATCTGATGGATCTTGCAATGACAATAACTACGTTGTGTCGTCTCCCAACTTCTCTTCACCACTCTAATGCTTCTTCATGGGTTACAAATTGAATATCCGTTGAGAAAATATCATCCACATCAACACCAACAGCAGGATGTACCACAATATCTGAACAAGGTTGGTCCTATAACCAATATAAAATAATATAAAAATTAATAACTTCATATAATTATCCAGGACTGTCACTATTTTTACAGTCCTATTTTTAAATAGGACTGTCAAAATTATGACAGTCCTACTTTTATATAGGACTGTCGAATTTATGACAGTCCTCTATTAATTTAGGACTGTAGAATATTTGACAGTCCTATATTTATATAGGACTGTCTAATTTTTACAGTCCTTACTCGTGACTGTCAAATTAGGGTTGTCGTTTTACGTACCGTACGTGCTTCGGAACAACCAACATGTTGTTCGGAACGTCCGGAGTGCATATTTAATGAATTGGACGATCCGACTTCGTCATCGAACATATTTTCATGCATTGTTCCTACAATAGTCAAAATAAACTAAATCTTTTTCGGACAATTGCAAAACTTATTCATCGTAGGTTGTCGAAGACATACCGGAAAAATATTTCTTGGAGTATCACCAAAGTAAAATCCTCCTCCAACCACAACTAGCAATTTCCAATTTTAGGTTGAGGCTTGGTGGAATGAGGGTTTCTTGGTGGAATGCCAAAAATAGAAAAAAAATTCACTTTTATACCTTGGTGTGGGCTAGCCCCAAGTAACTATGAGAGTGGCAAACTTGTAATTTTGGGAAAATTTACATTGGGCTAGCCCCAAGTAAAAAGTGTAGTGCCCTTATAATTATCCCATGAAAAGTGGATAGTTAGGCACCTTAATGTTCTCCTGCTAACAGCTTAATAAAGTTCATAGATATACATACATTGTGTAGAATAGCTGTTAGGTGGAAATTGGTCCGTGTAATAAGTTTTAACTTTAGTTACTTTCTACTCTTTCTTGAACGTTGACCATTTTTTATTGACTTTCATATTGCTCTTCACCAGAGCAATATGCTTTCAAACACAGCAGGACAATGTAAACAAACTCATTGGCTAATTAGCATTTAAATACCATCAACTAGCACATTTTTGCATCTGCTACTATAAACTATTTTTTTATTAGCAGTTTGATACCATGAAGTATTTTTTGCACTTAGCATCATAACGCCGATAACGGAAAGTTCGAAAGTACGAGTTTGCCTTTCGCTTTTATCTATACTACCCAATAGTGATTAGTTCCCTTATTCATCACTGGCTCCCCATGTTGAGCTGATGAGTGGGAATCTGGGATCTAAGGAGATTATGCATGTCATTGCGCTGGCTCACCTTTTTTTCTCAAAACCACCATAATGGCCGGAGATTTAAAAAAAAAAAAAAAACTACACAATTGTTCACTTCATTTCTACTATAATCAGTTCGTGTTATAGATTTGTTACATTGTAAACTAATTCTTTGACCCCTTTACAAATTCATATATTTCATGTTACAGTGCATTAGCATAACATGGCAGTAATAACGAAGCTCACTATGTAGAGCTGCAGGTAAAGGTTACAACCTTTGGATGAGAGCCAAGAAACCCATGGCCACAAGCTTGGTTTCTTCTATCTGTGGATGAGAGTAGGGGAATTCAGGCTTCTTCTATCTCCATAGAAAAGTTATAGATGCAGTTGAAGTAGAGGAGGAACAAAGTGAGCTTGAAATTTCCATTGGCATGGATAAAGGAGCTAGAGGAAGGGTGCCAATGTTAGCTACTTAACAGGGATTTCACCAAGCCACATTATCTTCGACTCCTCCTCAAATTACATCCATTGTACAATGCAAAGCCCATCCCTTTCTCTATTTCGTATCCTCTATTTCTATGGGGTGGATTTAGGCACGCTGGTGATATAGTTGACAGAGTTATGGTTAGATGGGTAGATTGCAATAGAGAGTTTAGAAGAAGAAAGACGATTTTGGAATTATTTTGAGAATCAAGGGTGAAATTGTCAAAAGTTAGTCGTGTGCAAAGCACATGACAGTTAAATGTTACATATAGCTGGAGGAGGGTGGTTAATTGCAAAAATCTGCAAGTTCACGGTAACATATCGCTAGTAAAAACAGTTTATGGGAGCAAGTTGTAAAATTTTGATAGATGATGGTATTTAAGTGCAAATTAGCCAAGTTCATTTCCTTCAGATTCCATTGGATTTATGCATAGACATAAAAGATTTAGATTATGTATATTCTAAAGTACCAAAAGATACAAGTAAAAGGTCAAAATTGTTTGCTACAACCAACTTAAAGCTGAGTGGTGGCTGGTTTATAGGTATTACTTGTGCATTTCCCCACAACTTTCACACTAGGGTGGGAATCACTTGTGGCGTTATTCACATTTTACATGAAATATTAGGGGGTTTCAAGTGATTATGGATTTTATAGTTTGAGTAACCTTGAGCAAATAACAAGATTTAGGAAAAAAATTGACAAGATTTAAGGGGCTTATGTCTAAAAAAAAACCTAAATCAAAATACGCAAAAACCAGATCAAAGAATATACGATTGTTACGTACTTGCCATAATTCATGATCTTGAAAACTGAATTGAATAGTGTGTTTAGTAAAGAAATGTTGGGATACAAATAGTACCCAGCATATGCTTAAAACACCATAATCATAGGTAGTTCTCAAGTCGTCCACTGCAACAATAGAGATGCCTAAGCAATTAACTCTGACCAATAATTTCACTAAAATAATAATCGTGCGATTTTCATTGTTATCTCAAAAGAAAACGTGTATACTGTTGGATGTATAATTACTCTAAGCAGTCTAGAGAAATGAAAAACCCACCTCTGAGTTACGTGGACTTAATGCGCTGAGCATTTCACGTCTGCTATACATCGAGCATTGTGAATTTCCTGCAAACTGTATCAGAACACAGAAGAGCAGAAGAAGAATTAAATCACTTCAAGTGAAACACATAAAAAATAAAGTTGAATGCAAAGAATTGGCAGAAATAGAGTATACTTGAAGCTTAAAGATGGTTAACAGTAGTTATAATAAACTTTTAGAGAAATTCCCCAAATAACTTTTTTTATGGAGAAAGAACAAGCAAAGTTGCCAAAACAACCCCCCCTCCCCTCCCCCCCCCCCCCCCCCCCCCCCCACCCACACACACACACACACACACACACACACACACCCCAACACACACACACACACACACACCCAAAAAAAAAAAAAACTCACACACAAACCCAAACAAACACCATGGTGTAGGCTGCCTAGGCAGTCTCGGAGTGTACTTGCACATAGGGTGCCTAGGCAATTAGAATCAATGGAAACAAAAAAAGAAGAGGGAAGAAGAAGAAAAAAAAAATGGGGTGGGGTGGGGGGGTGGTTGGACATTGTAGTTGTCTTAACTTCCCCATCCAACATAATCACCACCTTCTATTTGGGACGCCATTATTGTTCACTTTGGAAGAGAAATCGAGGGGAATAAAGGGAGGTTGGCCTAAGGTTTTATAACCATAAGCAAATCCAGCACACTCGACTTTGATGATGTCAAGTCATGAACAAACTGCCCCCATGTTTCTAGTGACAAGATTTAAATTCCCCAACCTGACACGACATAACTTACCCATATTTTAAGTTAATAGAGAATCTGGTTACGGTTAAGAACGAAATGTAGTCCACATGACTTCAAAGAGTCAAGTCATGAACCAAAACTGCCCACTCTTTCTAGCGACTAGATTTAAATTCCCCAGCCCAACACTCATGACCTAATTCAATCCGTATTTTTAAGTCACAAGGGGCAAACATGTTTAGGGTTAGAAACCTAACCCAGAACCCTTTCTACTCCCTCTCAAATTCTCAGAAGCAGTGGCAGGAACAGGCAGCAGCAGCAGCAGCAGGCATGGCAAAAAGGTGCAAGCACGAAAAGCTTTTTTATAGGTTGAGTTCAGGACCACAAAACATGGCTATTTCATCCATATAACATGGCTGTTTCACTACACAACTTCTGTTTACTTTCTTAAATGTGATATCCTAACAAAAATAAACTTAACTGACTAAAATCTTGTTCTTTTAAGTTTTAAGGATCCCAAATTCTCAATTATTAGAAGGTTGCCCATATACCCTTCTAGTTTTCAATACAAAGGAAAGTCTATATACGCTGTAGCATGGAAAATTATAAAAGGACATAAAATGTAAGTTATATACTTAATACACTATAAGAATTAAGAAACCTCATGTAAGTTTTATAAACTACTTGTGCCATGATTTCAGTACTAGATAACATACAATCAGAAGAAAGTAAACAAATTTAAGACATTATAAAAATGGGCATGGTAGCATCAAATAGAGAGTTATTTAAAAAAAAAAAGGCACCTGCGAGCAGAACCCTCAGAGTGAAGAGAAGCTTCTATAGCTGCATCTTCATATGTGGATGGAATAGTTGGAGGCGCAACTGAGTGAATTTGAGGAGGGTAAACAACGAAGCACTGTTTTCCGTACGTGGTGGAAATTCTACTCCAGCAGACTGTCGACAGTACAAAATTAAACATGTTCAATGTCACAGTCTGCAGCACCAAGATTTGAGAAAGAACATGACACTTTAAACATAATGCTTCTGTAGAGACTACTAGAAAGATGAGAAAACACTTATTATTTTGCTAATTATTTAGCCAAACAAGTGAAACATTCATGAAACATAAAAACCCAAGGTAAACTGCATAAAAAAAACAGATAACATGATGTAATTCCTGGTAATTAACTTCTGCAGAATATAATACTCATATTAAGAGCATTTCCCCGGAGCTAACAGAAACTATGGGAAAGACATCTAACTTTTGCAGCAAGCCGGCGGGTTTGCATCACTTCGTCAGCAACATAACTCTATCCACAGAACAGAAGAGTAAGTTAGTTGCACACGTTCAGTAGACATAAGTGGGATGAAAAGCAAAGGTTTAGTTGGATACATTCAGCAGACATAAGTGACAAAGCAAAAGTTACACAGAAGTAGAGAAACAAAAGGAATCACAAATATTGTGGAAAAAGAGAACACGTGAAGCTAGGAAGGCACATTCAAGGGAACATAATTAAGACCTGATTTCCGGAAGAAGCTATCAAGGGTGGAGCGTGCACCAGACTAACACAGTAACAGGTACCAAACTGTCCAAAGGCAACACATGGCTCGCCATCTGTGCAATTCGCAATCAGGGAGAGGTACGTGATGGTGTTGTGTATGAGTGAGTGGATTGGTGGCTGGGGGTGGGGTGAGTGATTGTAACCGAGGAGAAAAACCTTTAGAATTTGTATTGCCTAGAAAGGAATCAAAACGTAATGGCAAGGAAAGCACATGTTGACGTAGGTTGCATACACCCTTAAGATAATTGAAATATAATGAGTTAAAAGTTGAAACAAACTCAAGTATGGAGTATTGCATACCACTCAACGAATCATATCTAATAATTGCCTTTTGCTTTTTAGTTTTACTGGTCAAGATTAGACCACATGACCATAAGGTACGATTCACTTCCCCCAACTTGTCCTTTTGTTTTATGCCAAAGTTGGCACCAACTAGAAGGATTAAGGCCATAATAGATGGTCAAAGTATATGTCATGAGGCCTCCTGATTAAGTGTTATGCTCTGTCGTCAACCACACTCAGGAAGGAAAAGGCTTCTGTGGTGGTGTTGGTTATGATCATATTGCATTTGCCCATTTTAGAGCACTCCTCCAATCACTTTATACCAAAAACAGATATAAAAAAAAGGAACAAGTAATAACTGTAATATCATAAACTGTAATGGACGTTTATTCACTAACTATAGGCTATAGCTCATAAAGTCCAGTCAAAAGTTGAATGGAAGTGAATACAAGTCCATGATGTCATATAACATCCCAAAATCTCTAAATCATCCCAAAATCTCTAAATCATCAACAATCTGCAGTTATAAGCAGTACATCCTAAAGAATTGAAACATGGGACACCTGATTCCAGACAAATATCATTCTTAAGGCTAGCCACTAGCAGAGGGCTAGGTTCAGGCCAAACTCAGATCAATACAGGTCTATAATTTACTTGCAGAGCCATGGCACAGTCCTTTTGTTGAGCATGCCTAGAAACATGGGCCCTATCCATGGCTCAGGGTAAAGTGAAAGCATAGTTTGCAGTATCGGCCAATACCGATAGAATTTGGCATGTCCGTATCTGATACCGACCCCTACTGATATTGACCGACACCGACGTTGCGGATCGCTTTCCCAAAGGAAATTAAACAAAAAAAGATAAATCAACAAGGGTGTAAAAGCATATTAAGGTTGTAAAAACATGTAAATAAAGATAACTTATTTATCACATGAAAACCAATTAACAATGATGACTATTATTTCATTCAATTTCAAAACTACTAAGAAACAACCGAAAATATTTAAAATTATGCCTAACAACATAAAATATATTTTTTCTATTTTTTTTAATAATTATTTGCTTTCCAATACCAAAAATCCGATATGCCGACCCGTAAATACTCATAGGAAGGGTCCAATACATATTCCAATTTCCAACACCAAGACTTGCGAACCTTGAGTGAAAGTCAGGGTCTCACAATTGCCGAACATAGATGCTAATCTAACTTTTCTAACACTATATTTCAGCTTTACATGCAATAGGTGTCTTAGTTTAGTGGCTAATGTTTTTACTCGTACCAAAGGTCACAGTTCAAGGTCTTGGTAATCACATATCTTTAGAATCATACAGATAATATTTCGTTCTGGGTTCAAGATCAATAGGACATGGCTGAAATACAAAAAAACAAGGTTTTACCAGTTTGGTTTGAACTCCATCATATGTTATATATTAAGGGATGGTCCTTCCATCCTCACAAGAGAATAAAATATCACGTGTACCAGTAGAGATGCAACATAAATACTCAAATAGAAAGTATGAATGGAAATTTAGCCAAATCCAAAATTTTATTTCAACATTTAAGGTAGACATTTGTGCCAAGACAAAAAAAATCTACTAGAGCAGTAGAATAGAGAGTACACTATTTCTTTCTTTAGGATTGGTTTTAAGTGATGACGTATAGGATAGGGGAGCACACAAGAGGGCAAATGCTCAATCATACCAATCAAAGTGCTACGGGAATCCTAAAGAATGTAAGGAACGATAAAAGAATAAAGATTAAAGTCCTGCAAAATCCAAACCGAGGTACATGCCTCTTTTTCCCTACATTTCACCCTCTGAAGTAAAAAAAAAATTGTCTCCACAAAAGCCATAGAAATAAGCTTTTCAGTTCAATGTCAACTTCTCAGTCATATTTAAACCATTCCTTGGTAAAGTTCAACTCTTAATAAATAGCAGCAGGTATACACCAGAAGTTCCCTCCAACCTTTAAACTCTAAAGCTTAAACCTTAACAGTCCAAAAACTACTATTAGACTTAATTTCAAGCATTTAATTGTGCTGCTGCACAAAACTGAAGATCTCGGTAACTTGCACATAACAAGCTAAGAAGATATTTATGTTGTTTTAGTTTAACAATGGGATCATGCCAGGATGAGAAATAAAATAGGAATTGTATGTAGGAATTATATAGCTGGACATGAGAAGCGCTTGTGTACACCATTTAACAATAATATATTGGAATAAGCATACCCTCAATTCTTGATATGCAGCATAGTACTGTGGATACCTCCCTCCTGCTCCTCCAAAAGCATCTTGCCATGTATCTATGAGAATCAGTATTTTCTCTTTTACATTTAAATCTGGCTGCACAAGTAGAAACCCAACATAGTTTTAATAAATTTCAAGATCTTAAAAAAGCTATATTGATAAGAAACATGAAATATATTTTAATGAAAATATCTTGATATTAAGATGCAAAACATAACCCACAAGGTAGGATATGAATAGAACATACTTTTTTCTTCACTATTTAAACCATTTTATGTAAGATATCATGTTCAGCAATTTGTAAATGAACATCGTCCCCACAATTTTTGCTTAGTGTCTCGAGCACCTGGATAAGCAATTCCAAGGACCAGTATGTATTATAAGAACATAGGACAACATACAAAAACCATTATTTTTAAATTAAAATTGTCCTCATGTGTATCTACTGGAAAGCAATTTCTTTTACTGGACTTGACCAATTTGGCAATTTGAGATCCTACCTATCATATTGCACAGTAGGCTGTTCATGTTAATGATCCACATTGTTCATAGAAAAAACATATCTTATGTGCCGAAGACTTGTGCCCATGCATTAAAGAATTGCAAATTAATGGTTTTTCAATACTAAGCTCAAGAAGGCCACTTGATATGATTTGATACATCTGAAATACACTTTGATTTCCGATGTTTACGAATATGTGCAAGAATTTATTGAGAGCCTGAGAAAAAGAAAGATAGAAGACGAGCATAGTCCTTGAGTTCCCTTTAGGGCGTGTTTGGATAGCAGGAACTTAATTGGAACCCCTCCATCTTATGGACTTGGGTTTGAGTTTCCAACTTCCGTCGTTTTGGCCAGACTCATTAATGAGGTTTCTCACTTTTTAAAACATAGAGAACTAGATTGAAACTTCCAATTTAATGTTTTGTTAATCATTTTTTTCTTAATAATGTTAAACAATTAACTATTATTAACTAATTGTTCGTAACTAATCAGTAATTCTTATTGCGGTGGAAATAATGTTTAATTAATGGGTAAATAGTAATTAATATTCATAATAAAAACCATACTAATAAATAGTAAAGTAGTATTTAAAAAATTAAAATTAAGCAATTAAGTCTTTTAACTAATACTTTTTAAATAACTAATAATGATTTGTACTATATTATCATATTACTTAGATAATTAATTTAAAAAATAAGTAATTATGATAAAAAATAACATTTCGTAATTAATAATGTTTAATTTTTATGGTCCAGTAATTATGTCAAAATATTGATAATTATATATCAACTTAATTATCTATTAATATTTTTTTATAATGTACTCCATTTTCCTACCTCCTTCTATCTTCTATATTATGTTGGCTAGCCAAACACATTTTGTAAGGAGTGGACAAGAAAGTGCAAAAAAGTTCAAAGATTTTCTACACTAGAACTCCCACTTCCAAGGAACCAACCAAACAGCCCCTAATTGGAACTATGATACTATTTTTGTTTCTAGCTTGTTAATCACCCTTTGTTCCTATCTACTTTGTTCGAACAAAATAGCTGCCAAAAAGTCACACGGAGTTTGCCTCAAATGAGTAACAAGGAGTGGACAAGAAAGTGCAAAAAAGTTCAAAGATTTTCTACACTAGAACTCCCACTTCCAAGGAACCAACCAAACGGCCCCTAATTGGAACTATGATACTATTTTTGTTTCTAGCTTGTTAATCACCCTTTGTTCCTATCTACTTTGTTCGAACAAAATAGCTGCCAAAAAGTCACACGGAGTTTGCCTCAAATGAGTAACAAGGAGTGGACAAGAAAGTGCAAAAAAGTTCAAAGATTTTCTACACTAGAACTCCCACTTCCAAGGAACCAACCAAACAGCCCCTAATTGGAACTAGGATACTATTTTTGTTTCTAGCTTGTTAATCACCCCATGTTCCTATCTACTTTGTTTGTAACAAAATACCAGCCGAAAAGTCATAAGGAGTTTGCCTCAAATGAGGTAACAAATACTAATTTGATGTTTAGCTTTACCCATGTTAGTCATTTATTATTATGTGTAGGTTGCCGATAGAAAAAAAATAGTATCATAGCTGTTGAAAAGTCAGGAGTTTGCCTCAAATGAGTAACAAATACTAGTTTGCTGTTTTAGCTTTACCCATGTCAGTCTTTTATTATTCTATGGGTTTTACCCATTACGATTGGGTTTTTGTTGGAATTGCATTCTCGCAAACCTCATTTTTTTTAAAATAATCATTTTACAAGACCTTTATCTCTACTTTCTCAGTTTATTGTGTGTATACATTTTGATGATTAGTACTATTCCTGTCTCTTTAGCACCTATAATATCATATACCCATCCGTTAAGTACTCGAGCTCTTGTTTTAGCTTTTGCCCATGTCAGTCATATTATTATGTGGGTTACACCTGTTAAGATTAAATTATTGAGGGAATGAAATTCTAGCAAACCTCAATATTTTAACAATAATTATTTCACAGAACTTTTATCTCAAGTTGTAAGAGGGAAGATATTACAAAGATTTATACACACACTTCAGCTACTACAATATATTTATGCAAATAAGACTCTTTAACACAAATGCAATAACAAAAGCCTATATTCAAACAATATATAGTACCAATATCCAGTGTAGTCAAAGGCGCGCCTGGTACAGTGTAGTCAAAGGCGCGCCTGGGGCGCGCCTTGACTAGGCGCAGGGAGAGCACCTCACAAGTGTCCAGGCGAGGCACGGTTGACGAGGCACGCTTTTTCCGGAGGCGCACGAAGTAAGGCGCGCCTTGATAATTTTTTGCTTGTAGACTGCCTTCTTTAGTCCATATTTGAGAATATGTCATGCTTTTTCCATGTTCAAGCCAATAAATGGTATTGTTTACTTATCATACCTTCTTTTCGTTGAACCTGTTAACATATTTTCTATTGAATGCTTAAATGTGCATGCATTGTTCAATGAGTAAGATCACAGTATATTTTTTCTGCTTGGGAGTATGTCCTGTTTGGGAGTATGTCTTGCATGCATATGTAATATGTTTGGAAGTATGTCCTGCTTTTACCTGCTTGTAGACTGCCAAAACTTGATGGAAATGATTTAAGTGTGCATGCATTGTTCAATGAGTAAGATCACAGTATATTTTTCTCTTATATACTGGATATTACATATACTTATATTAAGAATCATGCTATTGTAGCCTTTTGCTTAGTTTTGATGTATATATATATATATATATATATATATATATATATATATATATATATATATATATTATTTTTGCGCCTTGCCTCACTCGGACGTGCGTCTTAAGTGCGCCTTGCACCTCAGGTGATATGTACCCTTTGCGCCTTGCGCCTTTGACTACCTTGCCAATATCTATATGAGCACTGTCATCATAACCAACCAGATTGTCCAATAAGAAACCAGATTGTCCAATAAGAAAGTAATAATAAGTAACAATATATACAATTAGTCTCTTATACTCACAAAGGGAGCAAGAAGCTGTATTTTGGGATTCTTACTTCCCAAATGCTTCTTAATTACCTTCAGTGCATCCTTTGCTTGCCTGCATGTCATCACACAACTATGGATGTAGGAAAAGGAATGAAGTTGCAGTAATGTTAAAGTCTTTGCCACTTGCACCAGAACACTAGAGTTTTGGTGAGAGATGAAGGTTAATATTTAAAATATTTTGAGAGTCGACATGATAGGAGCATAAACTATAACTTCGAACATCCTAATACAATAATGACAAATATGTTATAAGGTTCATAGTATCGGCCGATACCTTAGGTATCTTCCTTATCCTATCGGCTTTGACATTTCTTGTCCCATACTCACCAATAACGAGACAAGCCAGTACCGAAATTTTGGCTCTCTTTTACAGTCAATTTAGCAAAGAAAAACTAAAAGAAAAAGAGTTATGCTAAAAAACAATGTCGTCACTATGATTTGATCATGTTGTAGATCACATGAGCTAGAGTGTGCCGATAAAATTTCATTTCGAACACAATGTGATTATTACCATTTGTCGATGTTGTATACAATAAATTCACATCATTCATACATTTTAATATTTTTCCACTCAAAATTATATAAGGATACTTTGTCTAAAATCGAATAAAGTAAACAACGATATTGAACATTATTCTATTCAAAACTAAAGGAAACAACAAATAATGCGTAAGATTATGCCCAAGGAGTCGTTTGGTTCGCTGTAGCCTGTAATACAGATGGGATATGTTATTTCAATTCATATTATTGCCTTTGGCACAAGGGCAACCAAGAATGCCTGGGACTAATGCATTCCCTCGGACACCATATTCCCTCGGACACCATATTCCCTCCATATAGGGGAATATTATTTCCACAGTGAGAGGTGGGTATTCCTTATTCCCACATAACCAAAATAATGATATTTTTTAAATTGCCAAACTACCCCAATTAACATCTGGATCCAAATTCAACTTGGACCAGAATCCAACCCGACCAGACCCAAATCTCACCCCTTCCAAACTCAACCCGGACCCGATTCCCGACCCCAATCCGCACCAAACACGATCTTGACACAACCCGACTCGTCTCGATCAAAATCCTGATCCGACCAAAATTCTACACAAACCTCACCCGACACGCCTCAACTAGACACAAGCTCTACCAAACTTGACTAGATTATTATAATATCATTTTACGAGAAAGGGAGTAGAAAAAATATACTAAAGATAATATATTCTTGGTAATTTAGCTATAATACCAAACACGGGAATTCTATATTCCCATGAATACTATGGATTATACGAAAAATAGTAAAATTAAATTCCCATGAATTTTATTCCCGGAAATAAATTTTGCAGAAATGTAAAAATTTCATGAATACTACAATCGTGTACCAAACGGCCCTTAAATGTATAAAGTATTTTTTCTAGTTCTTTAAATAGTATCTTATAATCTTTTAGCTCTGAAACCAGAAACTCAAACACTCTGATCCAAAATCGCAAAAACTCCCAAAACCGCTATACTCATAAAAAAGGTCTGAAAGCAATTCTGATACAAATATTGTGAACCTTGGTTTCTAAAATAGAGTAGTAGTTTCACTACGTAAATAAACAAACATTACCTCGAGTTGGTTGACCAAGTGATATTGATGATCGTATCCAAAGAGAAGAATTCTTGGTGATCCCAAGGACGTTAGAAGAAGAATATTAGACATTGACTCTTTCACTAGCATACATATAGATATAGAAAGATCTGTGCCGACTTGAGCTGCAGCACCAATCTGATTACCTAACAGCAGAACATAAATTCTACCCATGGCAATGCAAGGACAGCCATTGGTCCGTAGCAAAAGGAAAGGTAAAACTAAATGGAAAAAGTAAGGATAGCTGAAGATGAAAATATTGACAAAGTCATCTTGTAAGCTTTTGCTAGAGCTACTGTACCCGACCATAAAAAACTAGCTGGTGAGTATGGGATATGAATTTGCAGCCTTCAGAATAAAACCCTCTGATCTATCCCAGTGCCAGAATTAGTAAATATAAATGACAACTTATAAAGGTTTCTTGCATACCTAGTTATTTCATAACAAAACATGTTATTAATAATATAGTGTCTGGTCAGCTGGATGTTTATTATAGCAGTATATATAGGCTCTGCAAATACACATATCCCTAGATATTTTCTTTTAATATGTAAATTGGTTAAGTAAACACTTGAATACGTTCAAATACAAATTTGAATTTTGAAATCAATACATTCAGTATAACTTCTGACATAATTAAAACAATTATACTAAAAGTTTACCAACTAAGTAAAAAGGTGGCAATGCTAAACAGATCATATTGCCTATGAAAACTACCAGAGTTGATATGCTATAATTGCTTGGTAAATAACAAAAGAATCTTTTGTTGGAAATAGTGGCAATGGAAGTTGACATGTTCTTTTCACTTTTACTTTGGGTCATTGTTATAGATATTGGTGATATGAGCCGATATATCGTTTGAGGCCTAAACCAACATATATTGGCCATATATCGTTTTGAGAAAAAGAACCAACTGATGAATCGGTCGAAATCCAAAGTATATGATATGATATTGGCTTCCAATATATGAAAATATCAAATATTAGAGGTTAATAGGGGTCTTCGGTTTGGTCGGGTTAGTTGGTTTTTATAGGGATACAATATTACGAGTTTTTTTTTGTACATGTAATTTCATAATTGTTAGGTCGATACTATGTTATGATATGTTTTTTAAGTTGGTTACTTAGTTTTAGTCTCTTAGGACATTTAAAACCTTTAGTACATCTAGAAATTTGAATTTGATAGGACATTTAGTGTGTGTGTATATATATATATATATATATATATATATATATATATGTGTGTGTGTGTGTGTGTGTGTGGTAAACGGGATATGAGCCATAGGCTCATATTCCTACATGAGCCAATGCACATGGACCAATAGGAATGTAATGTAATAGTGCACATGGATGCACATTGAATGTAGGAGTCCATTCCTATTAGTTCATATGTGCATGACTCATGTAGAAATATGAGCATATATATATATATATATATATATATGAGGGATCGGGATCCCAGCTCTCTAGCATCCCCCATGTTCCCCGAAATAGAACTAGTTTGATTGTACTTTTTGACGGTTCAGATTAGATCAAAATTTTGCAAAAAAATGGGTAGTTTAAAGATTTAATCTGAACAGTCAAAAAATATAATACAACGACTTTTATTTCGGAAAACATACCGGGATGTAGGAGTCCATTTCTATTGGTCCATATGTGCATGGCTTATGTAGAAATATGAGCCTATGGCTCATATTCGGTTTACCCATATATATATATATATATATATATATATATATATATATATATGAGGGATCGGGATCCCAGCTCTCTAACATCCCCGTATTTTTTCCGCAATAGTTTGATTGTACTTTTTGACGGTTCAAATTAGATCAAAATCTCGTGAAAAAATTGGATAGTTTAAGGATTTAATCTGAACGGTCCAAAAAATGCAATCCAACAACTTTTATTTCGGAGAACATGCGGGGATGCTTAAGAGCGGGAATTCTGATCCCTCCCTATAGACTTGGCGGCAAAAGCATCCGGGTTTGATGGTGGAGGTTTGAATCCCAGTAGAAGCGTTGCTCGGGGGAGGGGTTTATGTGCAACCTGTGGTTGCGGGTATCCTGCCAGGGTTGGAGGTGATGGTTATGATCGGACCTTGCAGGACGTGGAAGAATGGGTGAGACACCGACGAGTTGGATGCCGAGAAGGGCATTGTAGACACCGAGTTGGACCTCGAGTACGACAAGAATAATAGGTTGATGAACGAGTGCAGTCAAGTCTGAGTTGTAAAAAAGTCTCGAACATATACGCCAGGATTTGAATTACCTAATATATATATATATATATATATATATATATATATATATATATATATATATATATATAGTTGGGCGAGGATGGTCTCTTAACGCCTTCTTTTTTCTTTCCATCGGAGTTATTTCACAAAGACTTGTCATGTGAGGGAGAAGGGGGAATATATATATATATATATATATATATATATATATATATATATATATCGAACATAGCTTTTAGCTCATCTTGATGTGATACTGTTTTGTTCTTTATGATGTCAGTTTATATTAGATATTTTTTATGTTACATTCATTCAGATGTGTTTTGCAACATTAGATCGCATTCTTTAACTTTAATATCTTTGTTTAAGTCTAACTCTAAATTGCTATTATCTCCGAACAAAAAAGAGAGCCCAAAATGCACAAGGATTAGCCAAATGTCTTGGTTCAGTGTTCACATTACATCTACTTTCCCCCACAAATTACATGAAACCTACATAACCTAAACAAAGAGGCGTTGAGCTCAAAATAAGAGTATCGTGTCAGCTCCAGCAAAACAAATTTCAGGAGGAACTTTTAGGTAATTGGGGAGGGAGATCTTCAATTCTAGGTATCATTTCTCACCTATAGGAACATACAGACTGCAAAAGAAGTGCAATGCCAAGAAAAGAGGTTCATTATGTAGTGCACCAGATCCTAATTGGGACTTATGCTTGTTAGACTTGACTTTTGCATTTCTTTTGTGGTTGATTTTGCTTGATTGATCTATAACAATTATTGGTAGATTCAATTATGTTGAATAACAATTGGAGTTGGCAAGATATGATGGTTTGGCTTTGAGATCAAATTTGGATTGTGGCTTGATTAGACTTAATCTCTTGGATTAAGCTTGGAAATGATTGGTTATGACTTGGTCGCTGGATTGGATTTATGAATTGCTTATGGTTTGAGTTAATTGGATTGGTCTTAACCGGCTGGTCCTAAGGATTTGGAATTGATTTGTCCCTTATGGTTAGAGTGGTTTGAAATAATTACCTCTTGTGCCTAGTTTGATTGGCTTTAGGTCGGTTGGTTTCATTTCGTTGGATTAGACTTGGGTTTACTTCTTTGAGTTAGGCTCTTGTCCCAAATGAAATTTTAATTACTTACTAGATTTCTTAATAGGTTGTGGAAAGTGAGCTTTAATGGGTTTGGATATTTGATACAATTGGGTGAGACCCGCTTTGGGGATAGTGTATCCATTAAGAGTATTGATGGAAATCTTCAAAGATCTTCTAGAATCATTTTAAGATCTTTTATGATATTATAATATCTTGTCGGATTATGTAAATCTTAGAATATCTTGATGGTTATGATTTGACATATTAGAAGATATTCAGTTATGGTTTTATACTATCTTGTTGCGTTGGAACCACTGCTAGGTTCGTTGAACCATATCTTTTTGGATTGATCGATTATTAGAGATAAGATAGGTTGATATTACATCTTATGTGGATATCTCTTGAGTTGGATTTGTGACTAGGTCCAATGTATTTGGCCTAGATGATAAGATTTGTTAGTTTGGAGATATTGGCTATATCCTGTGGATAGATTGTTACTAAGGGTTGTAATCACATGGAAAACCTATATAAGAGACCCTTTCTCTCATTCATTCTTCACTCTATCATTCTTTTCCATTCTATTATTTTGAGTGAGAGAAAGAAGAAAAGGCTTTGGGAAGGCTCATGCGAAGGTGATTAACCGTTGAGGGAAAGACGAATACGAGAAGGACTATCGACATGGGATCTCTTCAACGGAATGAGTAGGAATTTCATCGAATAAATAGTGGACATAACTACTTCATCTTAAATCTCTCACTATTAATAAAAGGAATATTTCTCGTCCCTCCCATCGTAGCTAAAACCATAACTAAAATGGATAAAAGATAAAAGGATGGATTAATCGCATGTTCTTCATATTAGTTTGTTAGTTTCTTTCTTTACTTTATTGAATATTAGAAATACATAATACCATAATTTAGATATTGTTTAAGAATGGAAACTATGTTGCTTGGATCTCTAATACTGGCAAAATAGAGACTCGTATGAGTTGGTTGCTAATAAAGAATGAGAATGCTAAAATGAATTGATATGAAACAGATATGCTCCAAAAAAGGCCCTAAGGCAATGATGTTTACTAACCACTAGAAGGGGATTATAGAGAATGTATTTTGATGAGAATTAATGGTTGCTTGTGAACGGTAGAAGAACTCTATAACTCCAATGACTTATGTTTATTTACATATGTTGTGTTTTGACTTTTGGTTGAGCCTTCAATATTGTTTGTAAGAAGAGTTTAAATTGTTGAATCATTTGGTATTCTCGTGGAAATAGCTATGACATTATTTGGTATTCTTATGGAAATAGTTGGAAGCATTGTTTTGATATTGTTACAAGATATGGTTTCGACGACGAGATTGAGACATGTGGAAGGGCACGAGCTATGAGTTGAGATTGTAAACGAGTCGAGGCTCTAAGTTTATTTAGATCTTGAATAATATAAGGCTCTAAGTTTAACAGTGTGGCCATACTGTTATGGAATAGGAAAAGAGGAAAAGTCATGTTGCATTTAAATTGTTGTATTGTTTATTTGATATTATTTATTTTGTAGGTTGCATAATTCATTGGTCATGAACAACTTGTGCACAAGTAAAATTCCTCGAGCGATGTTCGTTGCAACACAATCTTGCAAGCTTCGAGGGAATAGTGTTGATCTTCTAAGGATTCTAAGGATGAAGTTGTCGTATGGGTATCCGGAGCTCTTTAGTTGGTTTCACTACCCGGACTGAAAGAGTGTTGTTATGAGTACATCATCCTGGTTACTCGAGGGTGAAAGGCTATGTCCAGATATGAATTATGATGAGATGGATCATTGACATTCATGTAGATAGGGTGCCACTATAAGAAAAAGACCTCCTTTTATAACGCTTTCAAATTTGTTATTATAACGCTTAAAAAGTGTTATTATAACGCTTTATATAAAACCGTTATAAAGTTTCAAAACACAGGTTAGAAGGGGGATACGACATTATAACACTTTTACATAAAAACGTTATATACATTATAGTATAACTTTTATAACGTTTCTTTATCCGAACATTATAAAAAGTTTTCAAAATTTCTCTAAAAAAATATACTATACCCGCTCTTTCTTTTGTTTCCTTCCAAATTTCCCCTCTATTAAACCCTTCTCTCCTTCCCCTCCTCTACTTCTTCTCCTCATTTTCTTTCTCCTCCTCCTCCTTATATTCTTCTTCTCCACCGGCAACGAAGAAGAAGGAGGAGCTCTCGCTTTCCCCTTTATAACGCTTTTAGAAACATGTATAACACTTGGACGCTTACAAAAAATGTTATTAAAAAGTCATTTATAACGTTTTTTAGCCATCATAAAAATGTATTTTTCTTGTAGTGTGCATGCTAACGATGAATGATTTTGCAGGCTCTAACCAATTGTATTGTAGAGACGGATTGTGGCGCCTATAAAGATAGTTTGTATCTCTAACCCTTTATTTTGCAGAGATGAACTCTTAAATATGTGATACATATATATCCATTCTAATTTCATGTTTTATAGGGACAAGTTCCGATGTTAAAGAACAAAACGCTTTACATAATTCTATCATAATATGTTACTTATATGTTTTGGCTTATTGTCCCGAGAGATTTGATATTGACCCTAAGATGATTCATAAAGAGAAAGGAATGGAAAATAGTATTGTATGTTTTAATTAAATGGTTGGTAAAAGAATGGTTTTCAAAACAAAGCCAAATGGAATGTTGGTTAAGGATTATTTGCATGAAATGAAAATGGAAAAAAAAAGAAAGAAAGATCACTTCCTAATAAAAGTGTGTTTTCGATCCACATGATTACTCGTGTTTGCTTTTAGGTAGGTGCAATTTTGTCACCCACCAGTACATCCCAATGTACTAGCCATTGCGTGTACAGAAAACGGGACAAGAACTTGAGGTGATAAGTTACTATTTGACATATTTATTTATTAGTGTTTTATAAATATGTTTGTTGGATATAATTCGTGGAACCAATTAAATAAGTTTTGGTTGTAATCATTTGAGACTCGTAAATGGTTTCATACTTTTCTTGGAATACTTTTGATTTTCGCTGCAAAGATTTTTAGTTTCATCTTGACTCTATTTATGTTCATATTTCGTTGTTTTATTCAATTGAGAATAGATTTTCCTAGCCTTGTACAAGTCAACTTAGGGTGTGTTTGGATAGGCCATTATAACTTAGTTTTCTGAGTTATAATGTAAATAGTAAGAAAAATTGTGTTTGGATAGACACAACTCACAAATAAGTTATAAGATTTACACCGGAAATCTTACGATTAAAAGTAGATTTTAGGAAGCAACTTTTAGTTGCTTTCTGAATATCATTTCCAAACTCTACGGGCCCCTCACCCCTCCCAACTCTCTCTTTCTCTCTCTCTCTCTCTCTCATTTGGTCTCATATTCAGAAAAGGGAGATGGAGACCTCCCCAAGTATCTCTCCTCCGACCATATCTCCTCTCCTCCAAAGACGACCACTGTAGACGCTTTGTTGCCTGGAGACGAACGCGAGGAGGACGATGACCTAGATCCAGCTCGTCGTCGAGGAGGACGACCACCTAGCTGCAGCATTGGGTTCGTCGAAGTCGCTGCGTCGCCTGGAGACGAACGCGAGGAGAACTACGACCTAGATCCAGCTCGTCGTCGAGGAGGACGACCACCTAGCTGCAACGTCGGGTTCGTCGAAGTCGTTGCGTCGCCTGGAGACGAGCGCGAGGAGGATGACGAGCTAGATCTAGCTCGTCGTCGAGGAGGATGACCACCTAGCTGCAACGTCGGGCTCGTCGAAGTCAGACCCGCCTCATCCAGGCACGTCGAAGTCGTCCAGGCTCGTTGAACGCTGCGCTCGTGGCGGCCGAGTGGCGGAGGCTTCGTCGGGAGTCCTCGACGCCGCTACGAGCACGACCTAGCCGCGCCAAGAATCGGTTCGGTCGACAACAACCTCAATCCTAACCCTAGGACCCGGAGCGTTAGCCAAGAACCGGTTGGGGTGGCCTGAGCCTGGGGACGACGAACTCGAACAATGATGACCTCTGTGTCAGACACGAATTGGGTGGACAAGATACAAATGCTTTGTTGGACACGAACAAATTAATTTTAATACAAATATTTTATAAAATTTTAAGAAAAAATTACTTTCAAAAAATATTTTACGAAACGAAATTTAAATTTTTTTTTCCATGAAACAATTTTCCAAATGAAAGTAACCAAACGCAAAGTCAAAAATTTTATACTCAGAAAATAACTTTATAACTTACTTTCAGAAATCTGTTTTCAGAACAAAATTTCAGAAAGTCTATCCAAACGGACCCTTAAGCTTGTAAGAAATCACGTCCCAACGACTCAATCATAGGGAGCGGGATGTGACACATTATGGCTTCACTCTCATTTCATCGTCCCAAAGATAATCACTATTCTAAAAGGTGACCGTCTAGGCTGCGCCTAGGCGCTAGACGGCTGGTGTCCGCCTAGGCATCCGTCTAATCCTCTCGACGCACGACTATGCATGTAATGTGATTTTATGAACTTTTTATGCAATTTTTATTATGTTTTTGATTTTTTTTGATTTTATATTTTTTGAACCGTCTACATATAGGCGGCCGTCTAGGTAGACTAGGCGCTAGGTGACCGTCTGACTAGCGCCTAGCACTTTTCACAACCTTGAAGATAGATCACAATACAAAAGGAGAGTCCAGTTACAAATAGGAAGTTTTAGTTTGAGACAACCTGGCCAAGTTCTTAAACCAATAGCTTGCAATTAGCACCCAAACAAAATTACAAAGGGAATGGTTAAATGTGTTAACCGGTATTATTATCTTCCATCTCAAACTATGCAATCCAATCTAGATAGGCAGATGAATTCACTATCTGGAAAAAAGGAAAAAAAGCTGTCTATCATATGCATCACACTTCTTCTTTTCCACAGCCCATTCAGCCACCTTACAGGTGAAAGCTTAAAGCCGACGACTAATGGCTTTACCGATGACTCATGAGCTAAAAAGCAATCGTGAATGAAGCCGCAACTCCCCTCTTCCATACCTTGGACTCGAACTAGCATGAGAAACTCCCCTCTTCCTTACCTTGGACTCGAACTAGCAAGAGTGAGACCTCTCATTTTATTGAATAAAAAAAAACATGCTAGGCTGTCAGGATCCTTATTAGCAATCATCCGAATAAAATTCGTTTAATACACAAATTTTTACGTATCTTTCAAAAACGTATAATACTTGCATACTTTTGAACGATTTAAACTAATATGCGAATTTTAAGGTTGTGACATTTTAAACGTGTTTAGTACAAATTTTTTCGTACGAATAATTAAAAAATCGGCTCAAAAAAATGTGACTACCAGTACAACCTATTTAATTAACCAAGAAAGAAACCCAACAGTCTTTCATTAACTCTTGCAGTCTTGATACTTTTAACCAGCCTGGCACAATTCACAAAAAAATGTTTATACAAAAAAAATTTCTCACATACAACCTATTTAATTAACCAAGAAAGAAATTCAACAGTTTTGTTGCTTGTATCAATGATCATTTAGAGAGATGGGTGAAAATGAGAACTTATGAATTTGTGTTTAATAAATTGTTTGCTTGTTTATTAGGAATAAAAAAATACATGTCAAATTTTCATTGCCGAATTTGTTCATATGAAACGTACTAAACACGTCCGAATGTTTCTTGTTTGACGAATATTTGACCGAATTTTTAAACATAATTTATAATTTACTTGTATTGTGTCGATTTATACTCGTACTTATGCTGTCCCCATTATTTTTCGTTTGCCGAATTGTTAACCAGGGTCAGAATCGAGTAAATTGGGCAGATAAAATGCAATTTTAAATAGGGCACCGCCTCTGCCTAGATTCTTCTTCTTAACCGCTTAAATCCTACAAACCGTGGACACTCCAAAAGTTGGCACCGGACACGTATCCGACACAAAAACACAAACTAGGACACAAAAAAGCTATGTTGTTGAATGGAGTAGAATCTTAGAATCGGTGAAATTGAGTACCCGGGGTCTATGTTTATAATGTCGCAGAGCTCGATGTTGACGGACCAGTTGGGGCCGATCAGCATGCCGCTAGTCGTCCTCTCAGCGCACGCCGACGCGCTCTCCATCGTTCGCCTGCACAAAACAAAGAAGAAGAAAAGAAAACCCACGTCAAGAAGAAGATTCGAGAATTGCCGACAAAAATTGGGAATCCTCTCGAATTCCTAGACGAAACCCTAGAATTCAAGAAGGAGGTGGTCACCTCCGATCAGAGGAAACCCACACCTCAAGAATGGAGATCAGGAGATAAAGTAGGGGTGAGGGAGTTGGGATGACAGTGCGACTTCTTTTGTAGGGCTAACGATAAATGCACTACAAAATATTGGTCCAATTTTTTTTCTTTAAATTTTTCACTTAAATTTTTACTAGGACTAGCCAAAAAATTATTTAGGACTGTCAAAATTTTGACAGTTCTTTCAATATGTTGGACTGTCAAAATTTTAACAGTTCTAATATATATTTTTGTACTAGTCCTGAGTAAAATTTTAAGTAAAAAAATTAGAAAAAAAAATTTGGCACAGCCCGAGTCATTTTTGCAGTGCCTTTATCAAGAACATTTTGTAGGCATTGGCACTAAAAAATAATGTTATACTTGGTCATAGCATCAACTTTCAAAAGGTTATTTCTAAAGCAAAATTCCTAGAGGAACTCATGAGTTCTTAATTTTCTGAACTTATACAATATATAATTATTGGATTACATCCATCTTAGTCTAAATGTAAAAATATAAAGGATTAAACTAAAAAAATTGTCTACTTGTCATATCTTTATTGGAGGAACTCATAAGTTCTTAATTTTTTGAACTTTTGCAATTTACAACTATTGGATTACATCCATCTTACCGTTTGACTTTTTCAAAAAGTCTATATGCAAATATACAAATGACTAAACTTAAATAATTGTCCACTTGTCATATTCTTATTGCAAGTTTCAACTCATGACTTCTTATTTGAGTTTCTGTAGTTCAACTCTTTCTAAAGGCACATCAAAACTTACTCAGGAAAGTCCATTATTTAGTGTTAGTCCAGGCTGAAACAACTTTTACTCAAGACAACCCAAAATTTACTATGGGTTGCCCACTCCCCCCCCCCCCTCTCCCACCCTAAACCCAAACCCTAACTCCAACCCCAACTGCTAGAGGAGGATGAGGAGGAAGACGGCCTCATCGGGGTTTGTCACGCCCCAGTACCGGAATGCGAAGACGAACATGGCCAGCTCCCCCGTACAAGTTACAGAACGTCGTACGGCGGTCACGACTGTAACTAGACAAGGGGGTGCATACTACAAGCAAGTCACTTAGGATCACACAGCACATCTATTGTCTCAATCAGTCAAGTAACGATAGTAAACATAGAACATATATGACAAGGAAGTAAGGTGTCCCAAACACCTGCCAAAATATTCTGGAACCCAGTTGTACAAAATAAGAAAGCTGGTAGAGTAGCAAAAGTACATGACCATGATCAACTATAGTCTAATTAATTACAATCATGTAAGAAAACTAAATGTCCAGATTTACGGCTAACAAGTGTCGGTGGCTAAATGCCCAAAAGAGTAAAATATGTGATAACGAGCAAGGAAGGAGAAACCCACTCGTTTCCCTCAACGGCCATCCGTCTGATGCGCGCCATTATTCAGGGAAAAGTACACTTAATCCTCGGGTGCTGGCTCTAAACCTGGCCATGCAAAACCAGTGGGATTATACCCCAAATAAAAAGTACCACAAAGGAAGCACGAATGAAGAAACAAAACCAGGAAGAATATATATATATATATATATATATATATATATATATATATATATATATATATATATATATATATATTCATGTCTCGTAGTTTTAGTTCATGGCCTATCGTGATAAAACAATCTAACCCTACAACTAAACAAGGACAAGGGTTAGACCATCGCACCATGATAGTCCATGTCCCTAAACTATTTAACAGAAGGTACAATGCACAATCAAATTCAGTTACATAATCGGCCAATCACTTGTACGACTTGCTAGGTGGAGTCTAGGTTATCCCAGAAATATTATGCATATAATAGGAATCCTCAGGTCGAGCCATGTTCTAGCAGGGGCTAGCCGAGCCATGAATCGCCGCGTAGCACATAGTAGTATGCACCGATCCCTCGTAAGGCCACTGTGCTAAGATCGCATAGAACACATAGTACAATCTAATAGTCGGATATTGCCATCCACTAATGGGAATTTAAACAATATCCATGGGGGCCAGCCTTCACTCCCCATATAATGATTGAGGGTGGCTAGTTAAGCACGATCTCCATATTTCGTCATTCCCAATGCTCTACATATTTTAGTTGCCTAGTTAACCTTACGGTAAGTTGGAATAACATGGCGTGGTCACATGTTACTCCCCTTATATGTCGTACCGTAGTACGGACACGCTAGATACGAATTCGCGTTGTCACTTTGCAGTTCAATTTAGATTCATCCCAGCGTGATGCAACAGTCAAATAAATCCTAGCCACGCTTGGTTATTGACTAACTATCATGTCCATGCTGGAGGAATTGTATCATGTCACATGTCGCTTAACACATAGGCACACCTCGGTGTGAAACATGTAACATAATCACGTATAAGCACTTAGCACGTAGGAACACATAGCACGTAGTAAGCGTATCAGTACGGATACCAATAGTCGAGTCAAGTTACCAATTATTGGTAAATCACATGGGTTCTAGCACATAGTCAGGTCTAAAACATGATCACTTAGCTCACATACATTAGCAATCATTAAAATCACGCATGGAATTACAAAAATTCAATAAAGCAGCCAAACCAAACAAAATAGTAAAACGTGCACATAGGCCTCATGAGGATCAGGGACGCATAGAGTCAGTGCCGCATATGACATGTGTCGCATAGGAAATCGGCCGCATATGGGTCGGTGCCGCATGGAAAGTCGGCCTCACATGGGTCGGTGCCACATGGGGAGTCGGCCGCATAGGATCAGTGCCGCATATGGCAGCGTGGGTGCGGCGCGTGGAGGAGGTACGTGTCACGCCCCGATCTCCCGCAGGAATCGGCCGTCCCCGCTAGGCACGAATCACCGCGCCAGCGCTCCCGCGGGACGTACGTTTCCATCGAAGCGCGATGCCGCGCGAGCCTGGGGTTGCGCCCGCTAAAGGCAAATACCGAAACGGCCGTTGATAACTAGTTCACAGAGTCGTCATAGCGGAAACATAAAATGAACACAAGTATTGAATCCAAATCAAGCTCTTTTATTGATAAGAAGTAAAGATTACAAGCGGCGCTAGGCCGAGATTACAAATCGCTCATGCTCTCTCTCTCTCTTACACTGAATATGCCCTTAGGCTTGGAACCAATACCAACGATCTGGATGATGATGTTCCCATACATTATGTCTCATATATGCGAGCTCCAGGTCCGTGCGCCACGCTCCAAGACGCCAAGTGCGGTCCGGCGCCTCATTGCGATAGCGATCTCCGAATCCGTACGAGTTCCCCCTGCACCCTGCATGCAGACTGGTTGGGTATCAGTACATTGACTGCACTGGTGGGGAGGCCTCTCGCCCACGCCACAAAACAAGCACGTTCATTAGTTATGTGCACCGACTAGTTCCGTTGTCTTTCTATTCTTTTGCCTTAGGATCAGTTACATGGCAATATAAAGAAAGTAATCTCCGTGTCAGCTCAAGAGTGTCATATTCATGAACAATTGAGTTCACCTTACCATTTCTTACCATTCGGCCTTCCCTGTCATATGCAGCAATATAAACAGTTATCTACGAGATAACAAGAAGCAACTATAAAACCCAAGTATTATACCGTGCATCTGCCTCATATGACCCATTTTACTAGAACCATGTGTGCTACCATGCATCCATTCTAATTATGCATAATGTCGTGCAAACACACTCCTCCCTGTTTCTCCTTTTCTCAGTGCGGATAGCCGCTATGCAAACATGACTTATCTATATGAAGGTCACTGGCTCTGTTAGCCATATTGGACAATATCTTCGATGGACGGCCGCCTCCCCAGCTCGGTTGCTAGCCTTGCTGGGCCTCCAAGCCGTCTAACGAGTCGACGCCCATCCAGGTCGGTAGCAAGCCTTGCTGGATGCCTCGCTCTCGCCCGCTAGTCATCAGCTAGCGTATCGCCAGGACTACACTGGCACTCTGTCCTCCCGGGCCGACACGATTCGGATGCCTCAGCAATCGTGTCGAGGACTCTCTACCTGGTGCGCAACCAGTTGTCCGTGACCATGCAACTACTCCCCCAACTTCCAATCCTAGCCGAGGACTACACTCGGATCTATCTTTGCCGAGGACTACACTCGGATCAATCCTTGCCGAGGACTACACTCGGATCTTTTCTTCTTTACGCAGCTCTCTGATTAGAGACTGCCTCGGCGATTCTGCATATCCCGAGTACCTTCTTTACCTTCTATCTCCTGACTCAGAACGACTACTTGATAGCCTTCCTCGTCAATGCATGCAACATGATTTTACTCCGTCCCGTGTCATGTTCCGTGCGGTGTAACGCCTCAGTATGAACTCACACTACTTTACAGCATATATGAAGAAATTACTATATCCCAACCCAGCTATCTCGACTATGCAAATAGCAAGTAAAATCTCCATGTTCTATACGATGATAAGGCGGGGTTATCCCCTTAGCTATGTGCGTTCATCTCTTTTATTAGCATGCAAAGGTTATCGCCCGTAAACTAGCATGTAACATTCATTTTCTTAGTGTGCAGCTAAGTAGAGACAGGTTCACCGGGGCCACCCACCTTAGCGATGTATCGCATCGGTCGAGCGAGACTCCGGACGCGCCTCTGATAGCCTAAGTCTGCCTCCATTGAAGATCCCAGCATGAAAGCCTTTGCATCGAACGAGCCATCTCGCTGAGCAAGGCGGGTTGAATAGCTACACTTGTGCCGTTTGAATCGGCCCTCCGGGTTGAGCGGAGCGGGTCGTTACAGTACGCGGGGGGGGGGGGGGGGGGGGTGCGACAGGGGAGGGGGTTGGAGCGTGATGGAGGAGGGAGGGTATGGTCGGGGGTGGGGAACAAAGGGGGGGGGGAGCTGGGGTGAGTTGGGTGGGGAGGGAAGGTATAATTTAGGAAATTTTAAAAATTTGGATATCAAGTTGAAAATATTAGTTGAGATATAATATTAAGTTATCATCTATTAAAGTTGAGGGGATCAAGTTGAACATTTTTGATAGTTGAGTGTATCAAGTTATAATTAATCAAAAAAAAAAAAAAATTCATAAAATTATTCTAACTATTTGAACATATATAAATTATAAAATATGTTTAATATTTAAATTATATTTAAACTAACTATTAAGTGCGTTGCACGTAGAAGTAACTAGTAACT
The DNA here is from genome assembly GCA_036927795.1 of Iris macrosiphon. Classification (NCBI taxonomy): domain Eukaryota; kingdom Viridiplantae; phylum Streptophyta; class Magnoliopsida; order Asparagales; family Iridaceae; genus Iris; species Iris macrosiphon. Next base: position 271,837,829 of record JAYESA010000004.1, on the reverse strand, counting down.
TACAGGGCAGGTTGGTTAGTTGGTGACAGCCCATAAGCCCAAATTGACCCGCAAATTTAAATGGAATCCATTATTTATTCCAATGGATCTCCCTGTGGATCCGCTACGATCCTGACCCGATAAAGGTCGGGTGGCTGCCAATAGAAAGGCTCACGATAGCCTCTCGTATAAAAGAAGTCAAACAAAAGAAGAAAATAAAACCTCGAAATTTACGGAAATGGAGCTCTCTGCGCTTTCTCCTCCTCTTCCCGGTAAGAAGGAAGAGAATTAATAATTTCCACGGTGCCTTCGTTCATTGGTTTCTATCCATTTTCTCACGCATGCCAAGTGTTTGTCGAATTGCCAACTGAGAATTTTATAGCCATAAAATATATGAAAAATGGGCAGTTGGGATTTCTCATGATTTAAGAGGCTCATCTGAAGATAACAACTTATGTAGTCTTGTTAAGCTTATTTATATAGGATTCTTGCTTTCGTGAGTAATTCGATTGAATTTTTATGGAGTGCTATTGTTTATTTACTGCCCATTTGATAGTGTGTCTGCACATGTCGAGTTGATCTTGTGCACGAAAGATTTACCAATCAAGAATTAAGCTCATTTTCTTCATGTTGATTTCTTAGCACTTATCAGCTTATGATTATATGTGTGAACAAGATACATTAGTATAAGGTAGGAGAGGGATCATGTGAGTCAACTAATTCAAAACTATGCTGCAAGGACACACACGACAGAACATGATTGGGAGAAGACAGCACGGACAGGACATCAGTGTCGTGTCCGATACGTGCCCGACGCGAATACGACACCGATTTTTGGAATGTCTGTGCTTCCTAGATGCAAAGTAATTGCTTTACCTACTGTAGTTCAATCGAAATAATTTAAACCAATCAAGACAGCAGTTGCAGTTTCTTTCTTTTGGAATAAATGAATCCGTTATGCACACTCGGTGTGAGTGTGCATAACAAAATGGGAACTTCTGGATCTCTATAACTAGAATACTTTTTCAAGTCCCAAGCCACAAACTTATATCTAAATTTGTTGGTTAAGTTTAAGCCTCCTCTCCACTTGACTAATGGCTAGGAAAAAAAAAATCATCAAGCATTACAAACATTGGAGCTAGCTTTGAAGCTTTGCTGTAAATTAATATTAGGAAAATTCTCTTTTGGAATTAATGAATCCGTCATCCTAGATTAAGTCCAAGCAATAACATAGAAAAGGGCATCCCAGTGGCACAAATGATGACTTTGCTCGTATAAGCTGTTATATAGTACCGAATTCCCATATGTGAACCAATTTGCAGCATAAGAGTCAGCTCATGCATCACTTATCTTATAAATGCATGCTGATTGATCCTGATGCAGGGCATTTGTTTTCATCCATTGGGAAACATGCATATAAGCTGAAGAGACTATGCTGGCTCAGCTTAGGAAAAGAAGCAACAACTGCTAGAAGAAAATTCTACCAGAATACCAGTTCTAATAGTAGATATTCTGCAACTCATAATGAGGCTTCCGTTTCATGTTCTAGTGGCATCGGGAAGGATCCAGTCACGCCTTCCAGTATTCCATTACAACATGCACACATCCTCTACTGTGTAGCTCCTGCTACAGGTCATAATAAGGTATAGTGTATTATTATTGTCTTATCTACTCTTTTCCAATCTTACATATTGGACATTCATTAACAATAACAATTAATTTTTCTAATCTCGACAATTATAAGAATTATGACATATAAGCTTATTCTCCATAAATTTAAGGTTTTCCATCTCGATGATACATTTGATTTGTAGGTCAAGAATTTGTTTCTAGGATATCTATTTGTAAAATATCCATCCTGGCCGAACAAGTCATCAACAAATAGAGAACCTTTTTTATATGCAGTTGTTGAGCTCATCAGTTACACCAGATTTCTAAGCTTAGTACACTGCAATGGCTATCTTGGCCGTTATTAAGAGTCTTATCTATTAACATGACATACAGTACAATTTTGCATCCCACACACACGTCTGATGTGTATACTCCTGCAGCTTGATATTTTTGGATGTAGTCTAAATTTTTCTTTCAACCTGGGAGTGACTTTGTTTCTTGATAAGTATGTTCCATTTCACCACTGTGTATTACTGTTGAAATTAGTTGATTGTCTCATTGGCATTATATAGCCTTACAGTCATTAATACAATGATCTCAATCATTATGACAATAATCTCATAATGGAATATCCTGTGACATATTCTGGCATCCCAAATATGTCCTCAGGATATTCCCATGTGCTTATACTATACTTAAATATGACACCCAACATACCATATCAACACTCCCCCTCAAGATGGGTGAAAGATATTCACTAAGCCCATCTTGTCACATCCTCTAATCATGCTCACTGAGGCGAGTCCCTTGGTTAGTCCATCTGCTACTTGATCCCTGGTTGGAACATGGCCAAGCTCCAGTAATCCACTATCCAACTTCTCTTTGATGAAGAATCTATCAATCTCGATGTGTTTGGTCCTGTCATGCTGTACTGGATTGTTGGCGATACTAATAGCTGACTGATTGTCACACCACAGCTTCATCTTGGCTCCTTGATCCAGCTTCAGCTCCACCAGCATATTCTTCAACCATAGCAGCTCTGCAACTCCCAAGGCCATAGCTCTGTACTCTGCTTCAGCTGTCGATCTGGCCACCACAGACTGCTTCTTACTCCTCCAGGAGACCAAGTTACCTCCTACAAATATGCAATATCCTGAGGTAGACCTCCTGTCATCAGCACAACTAGCCCAGTCAGAATCACAGTAGCCCTCGATGCTCACGTGATTGTTCTTCCTGAATATTAGTCCCTTCCCGGGAGCACCTTTCAGGTACCTCAGAATCTGGTACACTGCATCCATATGACCCTTCCGTGGGTCATGCATGTAGCGGCTCACCACACTTACTGCAAAGCAGATATCAGGACGTGTGTGGCTCAAATAGATCAACTTGCCAACCAGTCTCTGGTATCTGTCCCGATCAACTGGTTCTCCAGCCTCAGCATCAATCTTGAACCTCTGATCTATTGGTGTCGCTGCAGGTTTGCACCCCAACATCCCAGTTTCTGTGAGAAGGTCCAGTGCATACTTCCTTTGAGAGAGAACAATCCCCTCTGCTTCTCGAGCAATCTCAATCCCAAGGAAGTACCGAAGAAGGCCGAGATCCTTCACCTCGAATTCTTTGCCAAGCTTTCCTTTGAGTTGGGCGATCTCCTGCTCATCATCTCCTGTGATAATCATATCGTCCACATACACCGCAAGCATGGTGATGTGGCCTCCACTCCGACGGAAGAACACAGTATGATCCGCATTGATCTGCTGATATCCCATCCCTATCATCGCTCTTCTGAATCTGTCAAACCACGCTCGAGGAGACTGCTTCAGTCCATAGATGGACTTCTTCAACCTGCAGACCTTGCCTACTGTCTGATTGGTGCCAAATCCTGGTGGTATCTCCATGTACACCTCCTCCACTAGATCTCCGTGAAGAAACGCATTCTTCACATCCAGTTGGTGTAGCTTCCATCCACCATTCGCTGCCAGAGAAATCAGAGTCCTGACAGTGCTCATCTTTGCAACTGGTGCAAAGGTCTTGTCATAGTCGATGCCGTACGTCTGACTGTATCCTTTGGCTACTAGTCGAGCTTTGTAGCGCTCAACCTGTCCATCTGGGTTCTGCTTCACGGTAAAGACCCACTTGCATCCAACTGCTCTCTTCCCCTCTGGCAATCTCACAAGCTCCCAAGTGTGGTTCTTCTCCAGAGCTCCCAACTCCTCGTGCATTGCCGCTTTCCACTTTGGATCGTTCTTGGCAACCTGCCAATTGTTAGGTACAGTAATACTATCCAAAGATGCTATAAATGCTCCATGAGAAGAAGAGATATGGTCATAAGAAACAAACTGAGCAATATCCCAACCATATCTGTTTGGAGGATTTCCTGCATTGCTGCGAGTGGTCCTCCGTACAGATAGTGGTGTGGGAGGAGTAGAAGTAGGAGGAATGATATTTTGTGAAGGAGGGGGTATCACCTGAAGGGGGGTTGGTGTCGGTGCCTCAGGAGTTGGGACGAACGCAGGCAAAGGACTTGGCACTGGCACTGTCGGTACTGGTCCTGCAGTTTGCTTCTCTCTCCTGCTGTAGGTAAGTAACTCTCCCTGAGCCGTAGGCCTAACACCTTCACCTTCTTGTTCCTTCTCCGTGCCTCCATGCCAAACTTCTAAATCGGTTACCACAAAGTTCTCCATCTCCCCCTTTCGCCTAATACTGGCAGTATTAGGCGTGTTGTGTGAAGTTCCGTCCTGGTGGTAGTATGGCTCATGCTCCCGAAAGTGGACATCCATACTGACAAACTTCTTCTTCTCTACTGGACTCCAGCACACATACCCCTTCTGGGTCGCCGAGTAGCCTACGAAGATGCATTTGACCGCTCTAGGGTCAAGTTTCCCAACTGATGGCCTGTTGTCCTTCACAAAACACACACACCCAAACACCTTCAGTGGGAGTATCCCACTATTATTGCCTTGCAATACCTCACATGGGGACTTCCATCCGAGGACCTTCGAGGGCATCCTGTTGATGAGTTGAGCTGCTGTCAACACTGCATGCCCCCACAGACTCTGTGGGACATTCATGTCGATCATCATACTTCTTGCGACCTCCAGAAGGTGTCTGTTTTTCCTTTCTGCAACTCCATTTTGTGCTGGTGTGTATGTACAGGTGGTCTGATGGTGTATTCCGTGTGCTGACAAGTATTCTGCAAGCGTCCTGTTGGTATACTCCGTTCCATTGTCAGACCTCAGTACCTTCACAACTGCTTTGTACTGAGTCTGGACATGCTTATGGAAATCCCGAAAACAAGCAGGTACATCATTCTTATTTTTCATCAAATATAACCAGGTAACACGAGAGGCACACTCAATGAAAGAAACAAAGTACTTATAACCATTCATAGTGTTAGTAGCACATGGACCCCAGACATCAGAATGTACTACCTCAAAAGCAAAAGTGCTCCTATGACCCGTGCCAACATATGAGCTCCTAGTAAGTTTTCCTAACTCGCACGCATCACATACTAATTTCTCTTTTTTTGTTTTTGCATAAATCTCTGGATATAACTTACTTAGAGTATCAAAGGAAGAATGTCCCATCCTCCGATGATGGAGCATCAAGGTATCCTCAGTCCTCTGCTGCAGTTCTTCCATGCCAGCCTTCTCTGCCATAGATACCAATGCTGAGTCCAGTCCTTCTCGATCTAGGTACCACAGTCCCTCATGCCAAGTGCCAGTCCCAAGTCTTCGTCCTGTCCCTTTCTCCTGGAAGGTCACCTTAGGAATATCAAAAGAAACAATGCATTTAAGTTGGAGGATTATAGAACTAATGGACAAGAGACTGACTGGAAATGATGGAGCATGTAAAACATTGGATAATCTTACTGAACCTGTACAATTAACAGTACCCTTACCGACCACTGGCTGGAAAGTGCCATCAGCTATCTGAATGCTGTCTGCTGATGCTAGGTGAGTGTAGGAAGAAAACTCACTAGCATTCCCAGTCACATGTCGAGATGCTCCCGAGTCGATAATCCAGTCTGATGATTTAAGGGAAGAGATAGACGCAAGGGCAAGTGATTCGTCAGTACCTTCTGATGGATGGGCATATATGGCAGCGTTGCCCCTAACAAAGAATGAGGTGGACGCCTCCTCTGTTCTACTCCTCATGTCTCCCAGTGCCTGGTCCTCCACAGTAATGGTGCCATCAGCTTCTCCGTTCCCTTCTGATATCAGGAGGTTTGCTCGATAACCTCCTTGGCCGCCTCGTCTACCCCCTCGACCACGACCACGTCCTCCATTATATCTTCGTCCGCCGAACGGTCCTCGTGCACCACCTGAGTCTCCCTCCCTAGGTGGTTTGGTACAAGCATATCGATGATGACCCATCTCCCCACAGTTGTAGCACTGCCGGTTATCCTGCCAGGGTTCTCCCTTAGATCGTGTGTTACCTGAGCTGGTGATCGCTAGTGCTGACTTTGCTTCGGGGGGACCACATGTCCCTGCTTGCAGCCTGATGCGTGTCTCCTCCTGGATCATGGCTGAGATAGCCTCCTCAAGGCTAGGGATCTTTGGTTGGGCTAGAAGTAGGGCCGTCCTCTGTGCGAAAGCTGCAGTCAGCCTTTAAAGAAACTTCATCGTCCTCTCCTGCAGACACACCTGTCTCTCCTTACACTTAGGGTCCCTACAGCTCGCCCGATCTGAGGAGTGATCATAATCCAACCACAGACGCTCCAACTCCGTGGCATACTCCTGCACCGTCTTCTCTCCCTGTACGGTGTCATCAATCTCCCCCTTTATCTGGAAGACCCGTAAGTTGTTCCCCACACCATCATAGGTCCTTCTCAACTTCTCCCACACATCTTTCAACAATTACTTATTAGGAGGCCTATAATATCAGTTTATCTTGTTTTCTTTTATACGGTCAACTAAATTAAGGACCTCAACAAGACTAAAAGATATACATGAATTATGTCTACAATTAAGTAGCCGTATAAAAATTCCATACTTATGTCAATCTGTTGATATGAATCTCTCTTGGAGTTGTGCCATATTGGTTGCATACATAACCTAACATAAGATTTGCCTACAACTGTTCATTAGAAAAGATTGCAATTAATTGCATTGATATTATCTAATGTTTTAGATATTAGAGAGGTGTGACATAACTAAGGAGAACACTAAGACTTTAGGCTCTCTAGGTTCATTCTCCTTTCACTTCACATCAAGCGTAATAATTCTTTCCAAGTGGTTGCAAATGTTGCTAAAATTTTGCTTGATCTTTGCTTCAAAAAGTAAGTTAGAGGTTACCAGTCTGCAAAGATGTCACATGATAATCACAGCCCTAAAGGATGCTGATCTCGCAATATCAACCAAGGCAGAATTGCCTCTTACGGTGAAATCCCCCTATTTACCATTGCTTTTATATGTGGAAGAACAAAGAGTGGACCTCGAGTTGTGAAGCACTGCCAAGTAAAGTGGAATGTGAAAGAGTTAACATGGGCTATAAGTGGTGATAATAGAAATGAACGTGAAGTGCCAAAATATAATGGAGACCCTATGGTCCGTTGAAAAAGATTGATCAATAAGGCAAATAAAACTGGAACCCACCAAAAGTAAGATACAATTCAGAATAAATAATGTTATTGCAGATAATTGAATTGAACTCCACAGGGGTTACAATGCTGACACTTATCTGTCAATAAAAGCAGAAAATAAATATAAAAAAGATTGATCAATATACTATTGTGTGTGTTACCAAGAATAATGAGTACCTTGAGATGTGAAATGGAAAACGAAAGATATTTATACAAATAGAAGGTAGAGAATGACTAGACCTTTCTTTTTCAGACTATGTATTCTATCTTGGTCTTGTTCTTTATGTGATGACCCAATAAAGTCTTGCCCGGCAAGATATATGCTAGTTGGACCATGTGCAACCCGGGTAACAATTGTGAAAGAAAATCTGCAGTTGAAATTATAATATAGGGGCAAAAAGAGGGTAACTGTAGAATATTTTGGAGTAATTGTTATATTTTTTATTGATAATCTCTTGGCTATTTATAGCCTTAATATCCTTCATCTTACATTAATACCCCATTAAAACCCCCTGTAAAATATTCTAATATCCCAACAAATATACCAAGAATATTCTAATATACCAACAAATATACCAAGAATATTCTAATATACCAACACTCCTCCTCAAGATGGGCGAAAGATATTCACTAAGCCCATATTGTCACATCCTCTAATCATATCTGCAGAGCTAAGTCCCTTGGTCATACTGTCTGCTACCTGCTCCTTGGTTGAAACATGACCTAGCTCTAGTAGTCCACGGTCCAACTTTTCCTTGATGAAGAACCTATCGATCTCGATGTGTTTGGTCCTGTCATACTGCACTGGATTGTTGGCAATACTGATGGCTGACTGGTTGTCACACCACAGCTTCATCTTGGCTCCTTGATCCAGCTTCAGCTCCACCAGCATACTCTTCAACCATAGCAGCTCTGCAACTCCCAAGGCTATAACTCTGTACTCCGCTTCAGCTGTCGATCTGGCCACCACCGACTGCTTCTTACTCCTCCAAGAGACCAAGTTGTCTCATACAAATATGCAATAGCCCGAGGTAGACCTCCTGTCATCAGTACAACTAGCCCAGTCAGAGTCACAATAGCCCTCGATGCTCAAGTGATCATTCTTCCTGAATATCAACCCCTTTTCGGAGGCACCCTTCAAGTATCTCAGAATCTGGTACACTGCGTCCATATGATCCTTCCTTGGTTCATACATGTAGCTGCTTACCACACTCACTACAAAGCAGATATCAGGACGTGTATGGCTCAAATAGATCAACTTGTCCACCAGTCTTTGGTATCTGTCTCGGTCAACTGGTTCTCCAGTCTCAGCACACAGCTTGAACCCCTGGTTGATTGGCGTCGCTGCAGGTCTACATCCCAGCATCCATGTCTCTGTGAGAAGATCCAGCGCATACTTCCTCTGAGAAAGAACAATCCCCTCTACTTCTCGAGCAATCTCAATCCCAAGGAAGTACCGAAGAAGGCCAAGGTCCTTCACCTCGAACTCCTTGCCAAGCTTCCCCTTGAGTCGGGGAATCTCCTGCTCATCATCTCCTGTGATAATCATATCGTCCACTTACACCGCAAGCATAGTGATGTGGCCTCCAGTCCGACGGAAGAACACAGTATGATCAGCATTGATCTGCTGATATTCCATCCCTATCATCGCCCTCCTGAATCTGTCAAACCACGCTCGAGGAGACTGCTTCAGTTCACAGAGGAAGTTCTTCAACCTGCAGACCTTGCCCACTGTCTTATCGGTGCAGAATCCTGGTGGTATCTCCATGTACACTTCCTCCACTAGATCCCCATGAAGAAACGTAATTTTCACATCTAGTTGGTGTAGCTTCCATCCACCATTCGCTGTCAAAGAAATCAGTGTCCTGACGGTACTCATCTTCTCCACTGGTGCAAATGTCTCATCATAGTCAATGCCGTACGTCTGACTATATCCTTTTGCCACCAGTCGAGCCTTGTAGCGCTCTACTTTTGTCACGACCCGCACCCGGATATTCGGGCACGAGTGCGTGGGCACGTCCAGCCTACGCCGCAGTGTCGGCGGTAGTACGCTGTCTAGGGCATAATCACAGGTAATATAAAGTCTATCTCATCCACAAAAGTAAAATAGACAAGGAAAATAACAGGGAAAAGGAATGCTGAGATTTCATAATATTTAATCTGTGACAACCAATCCACAGTTAATACAAGCCAGAAGATAAATCGGGGACAAACCCGAGTATATGCTGAAAAGGAAAGAATAAGCAGCTACAGCTAACTGATCCACAGAAGTAGCCTCCTGGGGGAAACTGGCTCCTCATGTGTGTTACCTGCTAACTCATAGTGGCCATAATAGGTAGGGGCAAAGTTCTCATCATCGCCTAAAACAACAGATCCAGTCAGGAAAGGAGCAAAGTACACAATGCACAACAAGATTAAACTAAATATTTATGACAATTAAAATGAACTGACAGGTATCATGTTGAGGATATGTATAAATAAATAGTAACAATAACTAAGAGTTAATTGCTGTAAGACAGGGACATGAGTAAAACAGGAACAAGGTGACAGGAAAAATGAACTACAACCAGACAATAGGAACTGTAACAAGACAAGAAACTATGTGTGTGAACTTGTGTATTTAGAATACCTAGTTGGCATGTAGGGGTTTATAGGGTTAAACCGGCCGCCATAGACGGCTATTAAACAGGAATAATCGAGATCCGGCTGATGGACAGTCGTGTACCAACAGCTATTAATCATGGCAAGAGTCAGGGTAAGCTACATGCCTTTCAGTATTCTCCCACCCGACATGAAAAACAAGACATGAACTCCAATATTCAAGACATGAAATTCAACATTTCTAACACTAGGTGTAAACATCAAGGGTACATGTATGGCAGGAAATTAATTATCACAATATATAAAGATTAACTTGAAGTGCAGGTACTTGCCTGTTGTTTGGATCCGATTAATAGTTCTTCGGGAAAATATCCAGAGATGAGTCCAAGTGCTGAAATAAACATTACCATCACGCTCAGAAGATGTCAAATAGCTAGAAACGCCTGTCCTTGGGTCCAATTTGGAGACAAGGGCAAAAACGGCAGTTTCGGGTCAAAACGGGGTCCGCCGTTGGGCCCGCTTTGCACCTAAAAACGAGTCCGGGTCAAAGGTCTCCAAATTCACCAAACTTAGTGTCAACAGGTCAGGAACGCTGATACGAACCCAACGGAACTTCCAGATTTGGATTCCGATGAGCCGAACACAAAATCGCCCGTCGAGCGGGGCCTGTGGGGCCCACGACACGCGATTTCGTCAACGTTCTCAGAATCGAACCAAACTTGACCCACAGGACCAGCGTATCGCTATGAGTCCGATGGCGCAAGTTTCGTCTCGATCTGACGAGTGTACACGAAGTTAGGGTGAATTGCAGAAAAGGCGGATACGGGGCGATGTCCGCGGATACGCGTTGATTCCGGTGTGCACGCACACCCGAATCAGCTTCCACGAAGACTCACACGTCCGTATCGACGATGCGCACGTATCTGTGAAGACCGCACGCGACCAAGTCGTCCCGTTTGGCGGGGCGGACTCAGTTCCGGGGTGAAACAGGGTCTGATTTTTCCTGTTTTTGGATCGCGGTGTGCGATCACCACAGGACGCGATGCCCCGAACAGTTTGTCCGGACACCGAGAGGGTCATACAGGCTTCACAACGCAATTTGCGGAAATGGAAACGGAGCTACGAGGCGAAAGTTACACGCACCTGAAGGGGACCCGAAATCAGGGTAGAGTCGTGTCCGACTCGTGTCGGACACGCGAAGAGGAATTAGGGCTAGGGTTAGGGTTTTGCTCCGGTGACGGCGGCTCGGCCGGCGGAGGAGGCCAAGGCGGCCGGGGACAGCGCGGGGGGGAACGGCGAGGCGGCTGGGGACCGTCGGCGGCGGCGGAGGGGTCCGCCGGAGCTGCTGCCGCTGTTCCTCGGTGCTGCGGCTGCCGTCGTCGAACGGGGAGGAGGAGAAGAGGGAGGGGCTGCAGCGGCGAGGTCGGGGGAGCAGGCGGCGGGGTCGGCCGGCGTCGAGGCGGCGGGGCGGTGCAGCGTGGTGGTGGCTGGCGGCGGCTGAGGGGAGAGGAGATCGGAGGGGTAACCGGAGAGGGGTTTTATAGGGCGTCGAGGGCGTTCGTGGCCGAGGGGGTGGCCGGGTCCGGCGGCGCAGCGGGCGGAGCGGCGTCGAGGCCGTGCGAGGCGCGGGCTGAGCGGCGGTGGACGCGGGGCGGTTGCGCGGTCGTGCAGGGAAGGGGGTGGAAACGGGTCGCGGGTCGGGCGGGTTCGGTCGGCGGACCCGACCCGACCCGTTAAGGTATTGGGCTGGGCCGCGGGTGAGGTTTTGGGCCAGGTTTGGGTTTGGACCGGGTATATAATAATAATAATAATAATAATAATTAATTAATAAATAAATAATTAAATAGTTTTTAGGTGATTAAAAATAGGTCCGGGGTCCAATAAATTCCAGAAAATTACCCTAAGTCCAGTTTTTCATTTTACACCAAAAAATATTATTTCCATGATATTTTAATATTATTTATTATCAATAAAAAAATTATTTATTAATTAAAGACCTTGATTTTAATTACAGAAAATTTCCAGAAAATTCCAGAAAATTGCGAAAAATTCCAATTTATAATATTTTGAAAAATCAGGGGCTTACAATCTACCCAACTTATAAAAATTTCGTCCTCGAAATTTAAAAAAAAATCGAGCCATAATCGGTTAATCTTTCATGTATATCAATTGCAATCTCCTTGCGGTAAATTAAATCCAAATCATGTTCACTGCAATCCTTTCATGATTTAAGATGGCTACTTGTTTCAATCAAAATTCAACCTATGGTTATTACTTCTTACTTCCTCAAATTATCCACAAACAGATTTTTAATTTTTAGTCCATATAGTATTTTCAAGATGACCTTGCCTCATGATTCGAATTATCATAATTCCTCTAGAAGTGATTCGAGTCCAACAATATTTGTATGTTTCAGCCCTTTTAAATTACATTCACATCCTCAATATTCCAACTAGGTAGTCCAACCATCAACTTTTAAATTCTTAATTCAAATCATCAAATTGAAAAATAATTTAAGTGTAGTCCACCAATGTTCAAGTCTGAATTACATCCTCTAAATTCAAGTTGACGATTTTACTCTCATTATTCAAAATTAAATCATGTACCTAGGATGTAACTATTGGGTCCTCGATATCAATTCATTAATCATCTTAGTCACTCCTCTAAATTTTCAAAATTAGAATGGCTTGCTCCTTCCAATCTAACCTTACTCGGTCACAATCCAAAAGATATTCCTCCCGAGTTGACAAATGCATTGCTACCCAACTTAGAATTTACCCATTCATCACAAAAGACTATATATTTTAAGAAAATATTCCTTAATATGGTTACTCATGTCATTCAATCCTCGAAATTTCAACGCCGATCATATCACATATGATATGTCCTCAGTTACGAAAGGTTAGTCCTCAAGTATGTGATCGGCCTAAGTGGCATATCTAGTACTATCTATGTATCCAACTTATACCAAGCACATGATTTCGTCTTCCCGAAATAAGGGAAGACGAGGATCAATAATAAAGAGTTTAAGGGTGGGGTGATAGAACAGAAGTATAGGGATCAAGGCGTTTAAAGAATTCTAGTGGGATTTGTCAGGCGGTTATGGATTGAGGTTCTATTCTGGTAGTCATTTATTCGCATGCTCGTATTAGTTTAGTTATGTAACTGATACGATATGCTCAGCATGTCTAGGTCAAGTATATTTGTCTACTAATCACTACGTATCTCAATCCACGTAAAGTAGTCGTGCGAAATGCGAATCAAAATGCACTAAGGTTGATCAGACCGTAATACACTGATTCTGAACAGACACTTGTATTAGTGTACGCGTCCAATAATACACGTGTCATGAACAAGCCTGATAAAGAGTAAGCTTGCAAAACTAGGCTATAGAGTAGCAGCATAAACAAAGTACATCAAAATTAAGTGCGCTAGATGATGATGAAAGGAGGTACAAAATTTAAATTCACATAATAAGCAAAATAACAGAAGACTCTACAATCTCTACAGTTATTAAATATAAAAGCATACCAGGTTATTAGCAAGTTCAAAATTACTAGGTTGGGGCTGAGGTCACGAACCAATAGGCACAAGCTAAAATAATACTAGAAAACGGTATCTACGAATCACTTACGTGCATTAGTGACTCTAAGAGTCTGCACGTTCTCCACGGTCATCGCGTAAGCTTGTCCGTGTTCTTGGAGCAGCTGCACAGTCCCTCACTTGATGTGCTGCTGATCCACAAAGTAGACAAACACCTAGCCTCTTTCTACAATCCTTCCAAATATGACCTTGTTTTCGACAATAGCCACAAATGGGAGCTCGTTGGTTCTGCCCTTGGGTTGGATTCATCTGTGGTCGTTTTGCCGCTCTTTCCTGCTGTGCTTGGTCTGGTGCTGACGCATACGGCCGCTTCCGGCTAGACTCGATCCTTGTGGTGCACTCCACAGGTCGTGCTGCAGTAAGAACGTCTTCGTCGAAGGTAATTGCATTTGAACTGCTTGGCTTACGTGACTCCGAGCTAATTCTGTCGATGAAGTTCTCCGCTTGGTTTTGCTGAGTTTCTTGTTGAACCTTCTGATAGGCTTGCATCATTATGTAGAACATGCGGAACATCTGATGTTCGTCCATAGGCGGTCCCGGTGGGAAGGAAGGCATCGGTGGAATAGGCTGCGTCGAGGGTGGAACGCCATCTTGACGGATTATTGAGGCAGGCTGACTTGCTTGACTGCCTTGTGATGATTGGCCTTCACCGACTGGTATCACATCGTTTCCTTGGGTAATCACAACGGTTTGTGGTGTTTCTGCATGAGTCTCGTTGCTGGCTTGTGGGTCCATCTCCCTGTATCCAAAATAACCAATAAGAGGCACACAGGAATCAAGGCAAGATGCAAGTTCATATTAGTTCGAATACGATACAGATATCAAAAAATGATTCAAGCAAGTGGATGAGATCCTATAAACTTATCCTAGCTTTATTGCAGGCCTGTTTGGTCCCTGAGTTGAAACCGAACAATTTAGTCGTTGGACCTGCATGGGCCACCACAAAAACGTGTCACGACCCGCACCCGGATATTCGGGCACGAGTGCGTGGGCACGTCCAGCCTACGCCGCAGTGTCGGCGGTAGTACGCTGTCTAGGGCATAATCACAGGTAATATAAAGTCTATCTCATCCACAAAAGTAAAATAGACAAGGAAAATAACAGGGAAAAGGAATGCTGAGATTTCATAATATTTAATCTGTGACAACCAATCCACAGTTAATACAAGCCAGAAGATAAATCGGGGACAAACCCGAGTATATGCTGAAAAGGAAAGAATAAGCAGCTACAGCTAACTGATCCACAGAAGTAGCCTCCTGGGGGAAACTGGCTCCTCATGTGTGTTACCTGCTAACTCATAGTGGCTATAATAGGTAGGGACAAAGTTCTCATCATCGCCTAAAACAACAGATCCAGTCAGGAAAGGAGCAAAGTACACAATGCACAACAAGATTAAACTAAATATTTATGACAATTAAAATGAACTGACAGGTATCATGTTGAGGATATGTATAAATAAATAGTAACAATAACTAAGAGTTAATTGCTGTAAGACAGGGACATGAGTAAAACAGGAACAAGGTGACAGGAAAAATGAACTACAACCAGACAATAGGAACTGTAACAAGACAAGAAACTATGTGTGTGAACTTGTGTATTTAGAATACCTAGTTGGCATGTAGGGGTTTATAGGGTTAAACCGGCCGCCATAGACGGCTATTAAACAGGAATAATCGAGATCCGGCTGATGGACAGTCGTGTACCAACAGCTATTAATCATGGCAAGAGTCAGGGTAAGCTACATGCCTTTCAGTATTCTCCCACCCGACATGAAAAACAAGATATGAACTCCAATATTCAAGACATGAAATTCAACATTTCTAACACTAGGTGTAAACATCAAGGGTACATGTATGGCAGGGAATTAATTATCACAATATATAAAGATTAACTTGAAGTGCAGGTACTTGCTTGTTGTTTGGATCCGATTAATAGTTCTTCGGGGAAATATCCAGAGATGAGTCCAAGTGCTGAAATAAACATTACCATAACGCTCAGAAGATGTCAAATAGCTAGAAACGCCTGTCCTTGGGTCCAATTTGGAGACAAGGGCAAAAACGGCAGTTTCGGGTCAAAACGGGGTCCGCCGTTGGGCCCGCTTTGCACCGAAAAACGCGTCCGGGTCAAAGGTCTCCAAATTCACCAAACTTAGTGTCAACAGGTCAGGAACGCTGATACGAACCCAACGGAACTTCTAGATTTGGATTCCGATGAGCCGAACACAAAATCGTCCGTCGAGCGGGACCTGTGGGGCCCACGACACGCGATTTCGTCAACGTTCTCAGAATCGAACCAAACTTGACCCACAGGACCAGCGTATCGCTACGAGTCCGATGGCGCAAGTTTCGTCTCGATCTGACGAGTGTACACGAAGTTAGGGTGAATTGCAGAAAAGGCGGATACGGGGCGATGTCCGCGGATACGCGTTGATTCCGGTGTGCACGCACACCCGAATCAGCTTCCACGAAGACTCACACGTCCGTATCGACGATGCGCACGTATCTGTGAAGACCGCACGCGACCAAGTCGTCCCGTTTGGCGGGGCGGACTCAGTTCTGGAGTGAAACAGGGTCTGGTTTTTCCTATTTTTGGATCGCGGTGTGCGATCACCACAGGACGCGATGCCCCGAACAGTTTGTCCGGACACCGAGAGGGTCATACAGGCTTCACAACGCAATTTGCGGAAATGGAAACGGAGCTACGAAGCGAAAGTTACACGCACCTGAAGGGGACCCGAAATCAGGGTAGAGTCGTGTCCGACTCGTGTCGGACACGCGAAGAGGAATTAGGGCTAGGGTTAGGGTTTTGCTCCGGTGACGGCGGCTCGGCCGGCGGAGGAGGCCAAGGCGGCCGGGGACAGCGCGGGGGGGCACGGCGAGGCGGCTGGGGACCGTCGGCGGCGGCGGAGGGGTCCGCCGGAGCTGCTGCCGCTGTTCCTCGGTGCTGCGGCTGCCGTCGTCGAACGGGGAGGAGAAGAGGGAGGGGCTGCAGCGGCGAGGTCGGGGGAGCAGGGCGGCGGGGTCGGCCGGCGTCGAGGCGGCGGGGCGGTGCAGCGTGGTGGTGGCTGGCGGCGGCTGAGGGGAGAGGAGATCGGAGGGGTAACCGGAGAGGGGTTTTATAGGGCGTCGAGGGCGTTCGTGGCCGAGGGGGTGGCCGGGTCCGGCGGCGCAGCGGGCGGAGCGGCGTCGAGGCCGGGCGAGGCGCGGGTTGAGCGGCGGTGGACGCGGGGCGGTTGCGCGGTCGTGCAGGGAAGGGGGTGGAAACGGGTCGCGGGTCGGGCGGGTTCGGTCGGCGGACCCGACCCGACCCGTTAAGGTATTGGGCTGGGCCGCGGGTGAGGTTTTGGGCCAGGTTTGGGTTTGGGCCGGGTATATAATAATAATAATAATAATAATAATAATAATAATAATAATAATAATAATAATAATAATAATAATAATAATTAATTAATAAATAAATAATTAAATAGTTTTTAGGTGATTAAAAATAGGTCCGGGGTCCAATAAATTCCAGAAAATTATCCTAAGTCCAGTTTTTCATTTTACACCCAAAAATATTATTTCCATGATATTTTAATATTATTTATTATCAATAAAAAAAATCATTTATTAATTAAAGACCTTGATTTTAATTACAGAAAATTTCCAGAAAATTCCAGAAAATTGCGAAAAATCCCAATTTATAATATTTTGAAAAATCAGGGGCTTACAACTTTTCCATCTGGGTTTTGCTTCACAGTAAAGACCTACTTGTATCCGACTGTCCTCTTCCCCTCTGGCAGTTTTACCAGTTCCCAAGTGTGGTTTTTCTCAAGAGCGCCTAACTCCTCGTGCATCGCCGCTTTCCACTTTGGATCGTTTTTGGCAACCTGCCAATTGTTAGGTACAGTAATACTATCTAAAGATGCAATGAATGTTCCATGAGAAGAAGAGATGTTATTATATGAAACAAACTGAGTAAGGTCCCAACCATATCTATCAGAAAGTTTTTTCGCATTGCTGCGAGTGGTCCTCCGTACTGATAATGGTGTGGGAGAAGTAGGAAGAATGATATCACCTGAAGGGGAATCTGGTGGTGGCGGTGTAGGTTGTCACGCCCCAATCTCCCGCAAGCTCAATAGTCCCTGCTGAACGTGAATCACCACGTTGCAGCTCTCCCGCAGGACAATCGTTCTCATCGGGACGTGATGTCGTACGAGCCTGGAGTTGCGCTCGTACAAGGCGATATTGTCAAACACCAAAGTTATCATCAAAACGACCAAGTTGCAACGAAAGTCAAGTATTGTGTACCAAGCACACATCAGAGTATACGCAGCGAAGCTCTCGATAGGGTCCAAATGAAATGCCACAAAGGCGATTGCCTCAAAGGCGATGAAATACTCTTGCCGAGGCAAGGTGGCCGCGCCTACACGAAGCACAAACTAATCAAAGTAAAGCAAGCCAACACTTATCTATATGAAGTCACTGGCCAAGCCATAAAGGACAATAAATAGGCAGTTCTACCCGATCCAACGCTTGGTAGCTAGCCCGCCTGGTCGTCAAACTACCGGCACCGCGCCCAAGACGCGTTACCCAAATGTCTCCTCCATGGCCGAACGGTCCCGGTGTCCCGGAGCCTATCCCGTTCGAGGAAACGAAACCCTGTGCAACACAGGTTGTCCGTGACATACAAACACCAAGTAGGTATGACGAGAGGATCGAACATTCTCGTCCTACCAAACGATTCTAGACTCATTCAACCAATTATCCAACCAAAACATCCATAACCATTCTTCCAACATATTGCCCAAGGCACAAATCTCAAGTTATTCCCAAGGCACAATGCCGCTTCTCAACACAGTGTTTCAAATTGGTGCAACACCCCTCGCTCAGAACAATCCCATGGCACAATGCCCCAACAGTGGCACAATGCCCTCGCCGATGCAGTTGTTCGGTTTCGAACCACAACTGCATGCTTTGCAAGACAAAGCGTCCAAGTGATACTCGTGCACGGATGCACGCTCGCTCGCCCGAATTCCCAATATTCCCAATGCCTCAATGTATCACCAACTGTCCAAGCATAATCCCAATTATTCCTCCAACCAACTAGCTCCAACTTATCCAACGCGAAAACCAATTCAAGCCACAAATCCTATCCAAGCAAACGACGTACACTCTATGCACGTCTCAGTGTAGTGATTCCCAAGTTCCAGTCCAAGTGTTCAAGCCTTTACGTGTTTTCCATATTATTAGGCATGAAGGAGTAGAGAAGAAGGGAAAGAGCCCACTCACAATGTTTGATTTCGTTAAGCATCCTGTCCTGCCGATACGGCCGATTCCTTGAACCCGTGGTCCGATGCAAAGCGCGATCTACTCAACTGGTATGACCGTACGAGCAGGCCGTGCTCTCCAAATCATCCGACCGATCGGACTAAGGAAGACGGCATTATCGCTCCAATCCAGCTATCTTAGTACTGCTCTGAACGAACACCTGATTCCCATTGAACTCCGCTAGCCATCTGCACATGAACCAACTCAATCAATACTTCTTCCCAAAATCCAACAAATCAAATATAACCAGCTATTGTTTCATTCAATCCGACTCAGCGTAACGCACCGTGCGGTTGCGGGACGTTACATAGGTGTCTCAGGAGTTGAGACGGATGCAGGTAAGGGACTTGGCACTGGCACTATAGGTACTGGTCCTGCAGTTTGCTTCCCTTTCCTGCTGTAGGTAAGTAACTCCCCCTGAGCCGTGGGCCTAACACCTCTCATCGCCTCCCCCTGTTTCTCTTCACTCTCCTGCTCCTCAACTGTTCCTCCATGCCATACTCCTAAATCGGTCACCACACTCTCACCAATCTCCCTCTCTCGTCTCATACTCTTAGTATCAGGTGAGTTGCTCATGGATGAGGTTCCCTCCTGACGGTAGTATGGCTCAAACTCCATGAAGTGAACATCTATGCTCACAAACTTCTTCTTCTCTACTGGGCTCCAGTACACGTACCCCTTCTGAGTCGCCGAATAGCCCACGAATACACACTTGACTGCTCTGGGGTCAAGTTTTCCAACAAACGGTATGTTGTCCTTCACAAAACATACGCAGCCAAACACCTTTAGTTGGAGTATCCTACTATTATTTTCTTGTAATATCTCACATGGAGACTTCCATCCCAGTACCTTCGAGGGCATCCTGTTGATCAATCGAGTTGCTGTCAACTTTGCATGCCCCCACAGACTCTGTAGGACATTCATGGCGATCATCATGCTCCTTGCCACCTCCAGAAGGTGTCTGTTCTTCCTTTCTGCCACTCCATTCTGTGCTGGTGTGTATGCACAGGTGGTCTGATGCTGCATCCCTTTGGCTGACAGGTATTCCTCAAGTGCTTTGTTGGTATACTCTGTTCTATTGTCAGACCTTAGTACCTTTACTATTGCTCTGTACTGAGTCTGGAGATGTTTATGAAAGTCCCAGAAACAGACAAAGACCTCACTCTTATTCTTCATCAAATACAGCCAGGTGACACGAGAGGAACAATCAATAAAAGAGACGAAATACTTGTAACCATTCATAGTAGTTCTGGCGCACGCCCCCCAGACATCAGAATGTATAATATTAAAAACAGAAGAGCTCCTATGGCCCGTACCAACATATGAGCTCCTAGTAAGTTTGTTTAAATCACATGCATCACATACTAGTTTCTCCTTATTTACCTTCTCATAAATAGATGGATACAACCTACTCAAAATACTAAAAGAGGAGTGTCCCAACCGCCTATGATCGAGTATCAGTGTATCCTCGACACTCATCTTTGGTCCTCCCATTCCTGCCCTTTCTGCCACATACACCAATGCCGAATCCAGTCCTTTCCGATCCAGGTACCACAGTCCATCATGCCAAGTGCCAGTCCCAAGTCTTCGTCCCGTCTCCTTCTCCTGGAAGATCACCTTCGGAATATCAAAAGAGACAATGCATTTTAGTTGGAGGATTATAGAACTAATGGACAAAAGACTTGACTGGAAAAGAAGAAGCATATAAAATATTGGATAATCTTACTGAACCTGTACAATCGACAGTAGCCTTACAGACCACTGGCTGGAAAGTACCATCGGCTGTTTGAATGCTGTCTGCAGATGCTAGGTGAGTGTAGGAAGAGAACTCACTAGCATTCTCTGTCACGTGTCGAGACGCACCCGAATCGACAATCTAGTCCGACGATATAAGGAAAGACATAGATACGAGGGCGAGTGAGTCATCAGTACCTTCCGATGGATGGGCATACATGACAGCGTTGTCTCTGGCGAAGACTGAGGTGGACGCCTCCTCAGTCCCACTCCTCCTGTCTCCATCGCTTGACGTTCTCTGCTTTCTCCTGAGTACTTATAGCATTCGCAGTAGTGCCTGATCCTCCTCAGTATAGGCACCATTAGCTCCCTTCTCGCCTTCTGCTACCAGCAGGTTCTCCCGATAACCTCCTCGACCACCCCGTCGACTCCCAAGACTACGGCCACGTCCTCCAAACTGTCCACGTCCGTCACCCGAATATTCCTCCTTGGGTGGTTTGGTGCAAGCATACCTCAGATGGCCCACCTTCCCGCAATTGTAACACTGCATGGGGTCTCCCTTAGGTCCTGTACCGCCTGAATTGGCAACCGCCAGTGATGTCTTCACTTCAGGAGGACTACCTGTCCCTGCCTGTAGTTTGATACGAGTCTCCTCCTGGATCATGGCCGAGATAGCCTCCCCAAGTGTAGGAATCTTCGATTGGGCTAGAAGTAGTGCTGTCCTCTGAGCAAATACTGCGGCCAGCCCCTTAAGAAACTTCATCGTCCTCTCCTGCAGACATACCTGTCTCTCCTTACACTTCGGGTCCTCGCAGCTTGTCTGATCTGAGAAATGATCATAATCCAACTATAGACGCTCCAACTCCGTGTCATACTCCTGTACCGTCTTCTCTTCCTGTACGGTGTCGTCGATCCCCCCTTGATCTGGAAAACCCTCAAGTTATTCTCTACACCATTGTAGGTTCTTCTTAACTTCTCCCACACGTCTTTCACCATCTCAAGGCCATCTACTGTGGCGGTGATCGACTGGACTAGAGCCAAATGTATACCACAATATGAGTGGACTTTCACTCGTCGCGTCCTACCGAGCCCTCATCCGACTCTGTCTTCTCTCATGACAAGAAACCCTCCAGGTTCTTCCCTGTGAGGGTTCTCCTCACCCGTCGCGACCAACTCATGTAGGTGGCCGGTCCATCAAGCTTTAGATCGATGGATGGAAGCTCCAACTTCGCCAATGTTCGTGTCGTGCTCTCACCAGCCGACAGTTTCATCAGCTTCATCAACGTTTCGACCTTCGCAGAGTTCAACTTCTTGATGATCTCCTCCATCGATCCTCCTCTTCTCCGATTACCTCACACCCGTTCCACGATTCACGTTCGCCCTTTTCGTCCTCTCCTAGATCCGATCATGTTTTCCCCCCATCAGATCTAGACCTTTGATGTCAACCTCTGGAACGGCCCGAGGGAGACGCCAGGAACCGCGACAGAAGGCTCCGCGGGAGTCGCGGCTTCGGGGTGGTGGTGGCGGGCGAGCAGCGACGGTGGTGGCGGGCGAGTGGTGCGGCAGCGGTGGTGGCGGGCGGTGTGGCAGCGGTGGCTGCTAGGGTTTGGGAGGTGGTGGCTAGGGTTTGGGCTCTGATACCATGTAGAATATTTTGGAGTAATTGTTATATTTTTTATTGATAATCTCTTGGCTTGGCTATTTATAGCCTTACAATCCTTCATCTTACATTAATATTCCATTAAAACCTCCTGTAGAATATTCTAATATCCCAACAAATATACCAAGAATATTCTAATATACCAACAAATATACCAAGCACATTCTAATATACCAACACTAACAAAAAATGTTGAAAAATATTTATCACCCCTATACGCAAAATCTTGACCTATTACTAAGACTTTCCATGACACAAATGAATGTTGTACAGATTGTGTATCCATCATTATTTAGCTCACAATCTGCAACGTCGTCAGAGCCTTTATGATCTCATATGAAAGGTGAAGATGGAAGTCTTGATTTCCACAGCAACAAAGATCACTTTGAATGGTACCAAATGCCTAAGCAGAAGTCATATTTGCAAAAATCTAAACTAAAGACATTGTCGAAAAGTTAATAATAAGTCATTATCCAGATGTATAATAAATGAGTCGTACCACCAAGGGGGTGGTCTAGTGGTAACACTAGTAAGGTAGAGGAGGAGTGGGCATGAGTTTGAATTCCAGCCTAGGCAATAATTAAATGGGAGGGTGTTTTGGTGGCCCAGGACATGGATGGATATTAATGGCTGGCCCTATCTTAAGAAAAAAGAGAGAAGAAAAGGAGTCGTGCTTTTAAGTTTTTAACAACTTAAAGGACTATAAAATTTTAGCTGGCTATGATTTTATTTTTCAGGATTACATTCAGCAAATCTATTCCAAGATGATGTTATCACTATAGGATGTCAAGAGTATGAAAAACTACATGGATGAGTTCAACAACTTGTCACTGCAATCTCTTATATAAGAAGATGAAACTCAGCCTTAGTATCTTCCAGTCTGCGTAAGAAGCTTACCTGTCATACCATACAAGTTTTGAAAAGAGCACAGCTGAAAATTCACTCCATGTTGGAACCTATCAAGCAATAAGTTCTAAGACTTCACAGCTACAATTCCTCAAAGCCTGCAAACTCTCATACATCCGAGGAAGAGGAGGAGAAAGTATTGCTGAGGACAAACCACTTGAAAACCTTAACCACAATATCCACTAAGTGTATAATGTGGAAAAACATAATAAAGTAGACACCATTAGACATGTAATTACGTTTCTCCAACATCTTGTCTTCTCCAGAATGATTTTACTGTTCCTGAAGAATTTGCTTCTTCACCTTAAAATGAAATACTTTTTTCTATGTTGATTACCTAAAGAAAGAAAAATTAGCTGTGTAAGGAAGAGAAATATATATTCTATGAGAAGCAACAAACTGTCGAAGTTACAGTTGGTTAATTGTTTGCAGATGTGCCCCTGATTGTTTATTTGAACAAGACTGTCCCACGGCCGGACAACGGCTGGCTCTTTATCTGAAAAAGAAGAAGACTGAGATCTTCAATCTTACCTTGTATTAATCTTGAATCACAGATATTTGTCATGCTTCTTAAGCCTTTGTCTCGATTTTCTGGATTAGGCTATTTGAGTCATTTTCTTCCTATTAAATAGTTCGCTTTTAATTATTTATAGGACTATTTGATTTTACCCCCTGTTAGATTAGGTATATTGAAATTACCTCCCTATTAGATCAAAAGTTAAGTTTACCCCCCCCCCCCCCTCCCGAAAGTGTCGTTAAAAGTTTTCAAAGTGTCGTTAATAAGTTTTAACGACACTTTAGGGGGGTAAACTCAACTTTTGATCTAACATGGGGGTAATATCAATATACCTAATCTAACATGGGGGTAAAATCAAATAGCCCTTATTTATATTATTTAGCTTATTTAGCTTGTTAATAATATATTTGCATCCTGGTGGATGCATATTCGAGTCATGGAAACATCCTCTCCATATATATGGGGGTAAGGTTGTATACATCTTGATCCTCCCAAGACCCTGCGTAAGCGGAAGCCTCGTGGCACCGGGACACCCGGCTTGTTAATATAGTTGATGTTGATGCTTAGCCCTTTCTGTTAACCAAGAAAAACTTCTCTGCTGAACTAATAGTTCTTGTTTTCAGGAGTCACATCCAGAATCCAATTTAAGGGTGCCTGCAATTGTTAATGCTCTTGAAAGGTTGGAGCTCACATCAAAGGTTCAAACATAACCACTTTTATCTGTTTTCATTGCAAATAAGGCATTTCCTTGTCCTCTTTCACTTTGCAGACATGCTTTCCTAATAGTTCCCATCATTGCCATAGTTACATCTCATCTAAGAAAATACTTCTAAGGTCTTTGCCACTGGCATTAACACAATTTTTTGTTGTTTCACCTTACAGTTACATTGTCCTATAAGGCACACAAAGCTATGATTAATACTACAGTTACTGTTCTGCTTACATCTGTTTGATTATTAAGTTTAGATATGTTAATAAGTATTTTTCGAACAAATTACTAGTACACCTTCTGGGGGTTCACTTATATAATCCAACAACCGCCTCTACCTTTGGAATTGGAAGGGATCTAGAACTACATAGTTATTTATGAAATATGCATGGGTTCTAGAAAATTGAGACAATAGTTACTTTTGAGAGTATTAATAGGTTTTTAGTCCCACATTGAGTAGAATAGTAGAGAGAGGGGTTAGCCTCTCCTATATATATGTAGCTCCACCTCAATAATAAACAAGCCAAGTATTCTACTAAATTCTATTTGGTATCAGAACCACCAAACCCTAACCCAAACTCTAGCCGTCACCCTTCTCCACCAAACCCTAACCCCACTCCACAGCCGCCCTCCCCCTCCAAACCCCGCCTCTGCCAACCCCCCCATTCTCCCCACCGCCCCTACCCTTCCGCCGCTAGCACAGCCGCCACCCCACCGGCAGCAGCCCGCCCCCCCGCCGCCAGCACAGCCGCCCCCCTCCTTCTCGTCAGGCCATGCGACCTCGGACCACAGCCATACACGGGACATGAGCAGTAGCTCTCGGGGACGCCGCTACCGCTGAAGGAGGAACATTAAATGTGGAGATGACGACAATCAAAGGTGGAGACGATCTAGATCTGTCACCGCCTTGTTGATGGAAGAGGAGAAGTAGAATACGATGGAGACGATTTACGTCAAGCTGACGGCCAAATAGATGAAGGCTTTGGTGGACGATCTCTTCTCCAGGAGACTGACCGAGACTAGCTCCCGTGCTGCACACGCAGATGTGGATCGTTCACCATATAAAATAGAAAAGTTGGAGAAACTGGAGGTAAAATTGGAGGGTACTTCTAACTATTTGAAGTGGTCGCGTCAGGCGATGCGGACTCTGAAGGCAAGGGGCTTGGTGGGCTATGTGAATGGCTAAACCAAGGCACCTGAAGATTGCTCCTCACGGGAGTTTTCTATGTGGAAAATTGTCAACAATGTTGTAGCTGGATGGTTGACAGCCTCATTGACCGACCAAGTGTCAGACAACGTGGAAGCGATGGAGGGTGCTGGTGACATTTTGATGACGCTGAGAGACATGTACTCAGGGTCGGACAACCCTACGAGGGTCTTCCAACTACAGGATGAACTTGATAAGGTGGTCCAAGAAGATCACACCATCTCTGAGTATGCGGCTCTGGTGAAGAAGTATTGGTCAGATCTCGACCACTATGATCTCATTGGCGTGGAGGATGAGCAAGTTGGACCAGCATTTGTGAAACATTATTAGAAGTTCATGGAGTATGTCTTGCGATAGAGGATGATAAAGTTCCTGAAGGGGCTCAACCCAGCATTCGAGCAGAGGAGAAATGTTCTGCTTGCACAACACGGACTGCCATCACTGGAGTAGGCCATAGCTGCTATGGCATAAGAAGATGCACGACTGAAGATGATGCCTAGCAACAATAGCTCTCCGGGGAAAAAATCAGCTTAGCAGTGTTTAACCCAAACCCTTCCGGAGGGGGAGGGTGCTACAACCGTGGAGACCCTGAACACTTCATCAGATTTTGTACGAAACCTCTGAAAGGTCAGTCCAGCAGCCGCGGACGCAGCCGTAGTGGGCGTAGGGGTGGCAGAGGAGGCTATGCTGGTGGCAGGGATAATTATTCTGGAGGGCACGAGACAAACCTGACAGAAGGGAGAAATGAGAGTCAGTCATCCGATATGACCCCTAGTGAGAGAAAAATGCTAGAAATATGGAGGAGCATGAAGCTTGAAACCAGCGACAGTCGAGCCAACATCGCTGGGGCATCGACTCCAACCACCTCCGGGAGTAACATCACCTACTATGCCCATACAAGCACATGTATACCTGCTTATGCCCTTGCATCTACCCACAGACCAGGAATTCTAAATTGGATAATTGACTCTAGGGCATCCCGCTATGTTACGGGTGCCCATAATGAGTTCCAAGATTACACTCACCTGGTGACGCCTGAAAGCATTCAGACTGCTGATGGTACTGCTAGACCCATTGTGGCTAAATGCACAGTTGAATGCACCCCTTCCATGACTCTTACTGATGTCTTGCATGCTCCATCTTTCCTGTTAATCTATTGTCCATTAGTGCCATTGTTTTTCAACTTAATTGTGTTATTTTCTTTGACATTCCTAAGGTGATTTTTCAGGAGAAGAGAATTGGGAGACGGTTGGGGACTGACACTTGGCATAAAGTGCTATGGTACTTGGACAGAGGTGGGCTGGATGCAGCATTGACGTCACTGGTGGATGAAGCATAACCGGATGAGCCGCAAATGACTGTGAAAGCAGAATTATTACTCCAACATCAGCGCATGGGACACTCTTCATTCACTCTACCGAGTCAAATGTATCCCTCTATGTATCAAAAGGCTAATAAGCAAAAGATTGTTTGTGATGCTTGTGAACTTGGAAAACATATCAGAAGCTTTTATGTGAGTTATGGAAATAGAAGTTTAGCTGGTTTTGATATGATACACTTTGATGTGTGGGGACCTTGTCCTACAACTGCTGTTAATGGTTTTAAGTGGTTTGACACCTTTATTGACTGCTACACTCGTGTCACCTGGGTATACCTAATGAAGAGTAAGAGTGATGTCTTTGCATGCTTTCAAATTTTTTATCGCAAGGTTACAACACAATACGGTGTTAAGGTAAAGATTTTGAGATCTGACAATGTGACAGAATACACCAACAAGACTATTGAAGAGTACTTATCAGCCCATGGGGTACAACATCAGACTTCATGTGCCTATACACCAGTACAAAATGGCGTGGCGGAGCGAAAGAACTCACCTGTTGGAAGTGGCACGGTCAATGATGTTTGCTATGAATGTTCCTAAACACTTGTAGGGGCATGCCGTGTTGACGGCTGCATATCTCATCATAAGAATGCCCTCTCAGGTGTTAGGATGGAAGACACCGTTTGAGATGCTTACAGGTGAGAACAAGTAAATTGTTTCCCCAAAGGTATTTAGATGTGTATGCTTTGTGAAGGATAATAGACATACGGTGGAAAAGTTGGACCCTCGGACAGTGAAGTGCGTCTTTGTTGGATACTCAGGGACTTAAAAGGGATATTCTTGCTGGAGTCCTGTGGAGCGAAGGTTCTTTGTGAGTATGGACGCTACATTCAGAGAGATGGAACCATACTACCATAATGGTTCAGGTGAAGGCTCCGTATTTGGTGACAAACCTAATACATGAGGTGTTAGGAGTGAGGGGGAGATGGGCCCAAACGTGATTTTCGGGTCAGTTTCATGCCCAATGATGGAAGTTGGTCCAAGGAAACAAGGGGGTGATAGCGAGGATGCGGAAAGTGATGAGGATGCACACAATCACGAGGAAGAAAGTGATACTCCAGTACAGGGGAGGAACAGACTACATAACGATCTACAGAGCTCTAAGTCTACAGAAGGAGAAAGCAGCAGCCCACTACTGTGCCTATTGTCCCTACTGTGTCATGTCCCTCGCCTAACCCTATCCCAACTCCTGAAGATGCACCTCCCGCACCGGATCCCTCTGATCCGGATACGGATCCCTCTGATTCGGATGGTATGATCTTTCCTCCACTATCTCATATTCCCTTAAGAAGATCTTCTCGCAGTAATGCGAAAAGATCCCCTAATCATTATGGTTATGAATATGACATTGTCCATTTTTTTATCCTACTTTAATCTATCTCCTACTCATGGAGCATTCATTGCATCGTTAGACACCATCTCTTTGCCTAAGTGTTGGCAGAAAGCGAAGGAAGATCCAAGATAGAAAGATGCAATGCTGGAGGAACTTGAGACACTTGAAAGAAATGGGACATAGAAAATTGTTCCATTACCTAAAGGAAAGAGAGCAGTTGGATGCAAATGGATCTTCACAGTAAAGGAGACGCTAGAAGGAAAGGTGGAGCGATACAAGGCAAGATTGGTTGCAAAATTATTCACTCAATCCTATGACATCGACTATGATGAGACATTTACTCCAGTAGCAAAGATGAGCACTGTGAGAACCCTGGTCTTTATTGCAGCAAACCATGGGTGGCAACTTCTTCAATTGGATATGAAGAATGCCTTTTTTCATGGAGATCTACAAGAGGAAGTATACATGGAGACGCCCCTGAGGTTTTGCACGAAGCAGTCGACAGAAAATATGTGCAAGCTGAAGAAATTACTGTATGGACTCAAGCAATCTTCTCGAGCCTAGTTTGAAAGATTCAGGAAAGCTGTCACAGGCATGGGGTACAGCCAGACCAATGCATATCACACGTCTTCTTTCAACATGCAAGAGGCCACGTCACTATACTTGCAGTATATGTAGATGATATAGTGATCACAGGTGATGAGAAGGAGATTACCTAGCTGAAGTAAAAACTTGCCAAGGAATTTGAAGTAAAGGACTTGGGAATGATGAGGTATTTTCTCGGGATCGAGGTGACTCGAGGAAGAGATGGGATCATCCTCTCTTAGAGGAAGTATATACTAGACCTGCTCACAGAGACTGGTATGTTGGAATGTCGATCGGCAGTTACTCCAATCGATCAGAAAGATAAGTTGAGGGCAGAGGCGGGAGAGCCGATTGATCGTGAGAGATATCAAAGACTTGTAGGCAGATTGATTTATCTAGGCCACACTCGTTCTGATATCTCATTTGCTGTGAGTGTAGTGAGTCGCTAAATGCATGATCCAAGGAAGGGCCACATGGATGCAGTTTTTCATATTCTGAGATATCTGAAGGGAGCTCCTGGAAGAGGGCTATGATTCAAGAACAATGGATACCTGGGTGTTGAGGGATACTGCGATGCAGATTAGGCAAGCTGCATGGACGACAAAATGTCTATCTCAGGGTACTGTGTCTTTGTGGGGGGTAACCTAGTCTCATGGAGAAGCAAGAAACAGTCTGTGGTAGCACGATCGACCGCTGAAGCAGAATATAGAGCTATGGCTCTGGGAGTGTCAGAGTTGTTGTGGATAAAAGCACTGCTGATTGAGTTAAAGCTGGACTAGGAAACACCATTGCGCCTTCTGAGTGACAGTCAAGTTGCACTAAGTATAGCTAACAATCCAGTTCAGCATGACAGAACGAAGCACATCGAGATCGATCGATTCTTCATCAAAGAGAAGCTAGAGAAAGGGATATTAAAGCTCGATCATGTTCGCTTAGAAGAACAAGTCGCAGATTGTCTTACTAAGGGTCTTAATTCATTGAGTCATTCTAAACTATGTAACAAGATGGGGATGATTGATATCTATCGCCCATCTTGAGGGGGAGTGTTGAGAGTATTAATGGGCTTTTAATCCCACATTGAGTAGAATAGTAGAGAAAGGGGTTAGCCTCTCCTATATATATGTAGCTCCACCTCAATAATAAATATGCCAAGTATTCTACTAAATTTCTATTGTTACAAACTTCATGGTTTATGTTGATTTAATATCTCATGAGAACAATGCAATTTAAACCGATAGCCTCTCTCCTTCACAGGTAGCAACAGGATTATAAGGAGCTATTTTCATTGATGTTACATTGAACACTGATTGCATTATCTATAGTGTTTTGAGTTTTAAGTTACATAATATATCTTTGTTTTCCCCAACATTTAACAGATTCTTCATTTCAGTATCGTGGCTCTGAGGTATTTGAAATTCAAAATTTCCAACCTGCTTCTATAGATGACATTGCAAGTGTTCATGAAAAGGCTTATGTAGCTGGACTTGAAAAGGTAATCAATGTACTTCTCTTCCCCCTAGGGACAAGATGAAGCTATGACTTTTTTATACTTTGATGTCCATTTCTTTATCCAGTATTTTCCAAATCGATGAAGTTTTTTTTTTTCATGTGCTTAACCATCATATAATGAGACATAATATGGATATGTGAATATTATCTATGGTGAAGGGGAATCTAGCTTGATCATAATATTTATGTAGAAAACAACTTCAGAAACACTAGTATTCTGGCATTGATATATAATGTAGTTCAATTTAGGATAGATGTGTGACCTTGAGAGTGGAGGCTCGAGCAACCTGGCAGATGGTAGAACTATGCACTGAAAATTCTGTATACTAGAAAACCCCCAAGTTCGATGCAGGGAATTATTTTCGCATCTCATTTGTACTTCCCCATTATAATTCTGCAAGAGAATCAACTTGCATTAATATAAAAACTCTAGATTCTACTACTTAACCTCCTTAAATAAATACAACGAGACGTGCTTTAGAATAGAAGAGCCGTATCAAGGTTTTAGGAATATGCCAATACCCATAGTTCTCTGTCTTATCATATCGGATTTAAGCTGAAGCGATAGAAAACTCGATGATAAAACCAGTATCGGGCTAAATACTGTAAATATTAGCTGGTTTTTTTTAGAATGGAATAATGGATGATTTATTATTCAAAATGGGGTACATATATATTGGAGGAGGATATTTTCTATCCGATGTGGGACTAAATAAGTCCTCATAACTCAACACTCTCCCTCAAGATGGGCGATAGATAACAATCATCCCCATCTTGTTACAAAACATATCAAACTCTCTAGGACCTAAACCTTTAGTTAAACAATCAGCTAACTGCTCCCCTGATTTCACATAGCTCAAAGTCAAAACTCCTCTATTCAGCTGCTCCTTGATGAAGAACTGATCAATCTCCACATGTTTGGTGCGATCATGCTGAACTGGATTGTTTGCAATATCAATTGCTGATTTGTTGTCACACCAAAGTTGCAGAGTCTCCTCTAAACAAACGCATATCAGACAACAAGCTCTTCACCCACATCATCTCGCATAGGCTAACTGCCATAACTCTGTACTCTGCCTCAGCTGTAGACCTAGCCACTACATCTTGCTTCTTGCTACGCCAAGATACAAAATTGCCTACAACAAAAACACAGTAACCTGTAGTGGACCTGCATTTGTCCATACAATCCGCCCAATTGGCATCACAGTAGCCTTCAACTCTCAGATGTCCAGAACTTCTGAACCATAATCCCTTTCCTGGGCTTCCTTTAATATATCTGAGAATTCTGCGAACTGCCTCCATATGCTGCTCTCTGGGATCATGCATATATCTACTCACCACATTCACGGCTTGAGTAATATCAGGTCTCGTATGGCATAGATATATAAGCCGACCAACTAATCTTTGATATTGCTCCTTACTAACCGGATCACTACCCTCGGCACACAACTTGTGATTATACTCGACATGAGTAGAAGCAACCCTGCAACCCAGCATCTCTGTCTCTGAAAGAAGGCCCCGAGCATACTTTTGCTGAGAAAGCACTATGCCCTTTCGTGACCTTGCAATTTCAATTCCGAGGAAGTACTCCAACTGTCCCAGATCCTTGACTTTAAATTTTTCTTCAAGTCTTTTCTTCAGCCGTAGGATCTTCTCAGTATCGTCTCCAGTAATTACAATACCATCAACATAGACTGTAAGAACAGTGATACGAGTCTTGGAGTGCCTGTAAAACACAGTATGATCTCCATTGCACTGTCTATAACCCATACCACATACTGCAAGCCTAAATCTATCAAACCATGCTCTTGGAGACTGCTTTAGCCCATACAAATACTTTTTCAATTTGCATACATTCCCAGTTGCTTGTGAAGTAGCAAAGCTTGGTGGAGTCTCCATATACACCTCCTCCTGGAGATCTCCATACAAAAAGACGTTCTTGACATCTAGCTGATTTAGTTGCCAATTGAAGTTAGCAGCACATGACACCAACACTCGCACAATGCTCATCTTTGCTATTGGAGCAAATGTCTCGTCATAGTCGATACCATAAGTTTGGCTGTAGCCTTTAGCAACCAATCTGGCCTTGTACCTATCAATCTTGCCATCTGGAGTCTGCTTAACAGTATAAACTCATTTACATCCAACAACACGCTTCCCAGCTTGCAGTGGTACCAGCTCCCATGTGCCGTTCTTCTTCAAGACATGAAGTTCCTCCTGCATGGCACTCAACCACCTAGGATCTTGCTTAGCTACTTGCCAGTTGTTAGGTACAAGCACTGAATCCAATGATGCAAGGAAGAACTTATATGCAAGTGGAATGGATGCATATGAAACGTAATATGCAATGTCAGTATCCCAACTGCTAAACTTACTTGGAGGTTTTTCAGCATTGATTCTATAAGTTCTACTAAGCAAAACAGGAGTATTAGAAGTATCAAGGGAGGAATTGTTACCAGGTGACTCAGGTGGAAAGACTAAAGAAGGACCTGGAGAAGAGGGACTTGGGACATCAGCATTTGTGGGTACTGACATAGGCACGGGAGGTGACTCATGCTGCTTCTGGTGCTCATGCTGCTCCTGCTATTCATGCTCCCTATATACTCTCAGCTTCTCCTGACTGTCGGCTCCCCTGAGACACCATCACTCCTCGGTGACTCAAAATGACATGGAATCATACCAACCACGATGCCTCTCTTGTTCTCCCCCTCTCTACTAGCATAAGTAGAGCCATCATCGAAAAATGAACTTAACTCCGTCTTCTCCCCATTAAATGGTTCAAACTCTTGGAAGGCCACGTCCATACTGACAAACAACCTTCTTTCAGTGGGACACCAACACTTGTATCCTTTCTGACTTAATTAGTAGCCTACAAAGATACATTTTACTGCTTGTGGATCCAGCTTGCTCATCATCGATCTGTGATCTCTCACGAAACATGTGTATCCAAAGTCCAAACACTCTGGGTGGAACAATAAAAACATTAGAGCCCAAGAGCATCTCACATGGTGTTTTCATTCCTAATACTCTTGACGACATCCTGTTGATTAGATAAGCTGCTGTCATAACAACCTCATTCCACAAGAACTTAAGCACATTCATCGTCAGCATCAATGAACGTGCCATTTTCAGTAGATGCCTATTCTTGCGTTCAGCTATCCTATTCTGAGCAGGAGTATCTGGACAAGTGGTTTGATAAAGAATTTTCTGACTAGAGATGAAAGTAGCAAACTCCTTGTTGGTGTATTCGGTCCCATTATCTGTTCGAAGAATCTTCACATGTACTCCAAATTGGGTCTTCACATGCGCCGAGAAGTCTTGAAAATATTTGTATACCTCAGATTTCTGCTTCATCATGTAGATCCAGGTTATACGTGAGTAGCAATCAATGAAAGTAACAAACCATCTGAATCAACTGATAGAAGTAGTAGGATACGGTCCCCAAACATCAGAATAAACAAGTGCAAATGGCTCAAAACTTCGAAGACCAACCATTTTATAAGTAGAACGTGTATGCTTTCCATGTTCACAAGCATTACAAAATAACCCTATTTTGTCCACTTTATTCATTATCTCAGGTTCTAACTTATTCAAACTAAAAGATAAATGCTCCAATGTGCAGTGTTGAAGCATTACTTCTGCCTCTTGCCCTCCACTAACAGTAGCAGCAAGCATTGCAGCCTCTATGTCCAGGTACCAAAGGCCATCACGCCTGATGGCAGTCCCAACCCTCTTTTATGTGTCCTTCTCATGGAAAGAACACATATCCCGATAAAAAAGAACAGTACAATTCAATTGATTAATGAGAGAGCTAACAGAAAGTAAGTTGACCAAAAACGAATGAACATGCAATACAGATGACAGAGTAACAAATGAAGTACAATGGACCAAGCCAGTACCCCTGATGGGTTGGGATGTCCCATCAGCAGTCCTAACTCTCGGGATACATATGCTTGCTTGGATAATATAATACAAACTCACTAGATGCACATGTGATTTGCCTAGAATCACCTGAGTCTATGATCTAACCAGCATGAGATTTAGTGGATGCAAGTGTCTGAACCGGGATACCTTTGCCAATATGAGCGTAACCAGTAAAGTTACCAAGATAGGTAGTGTTATCCAGATTCTGAGTGGTCTGTCCCTTGCCCTTCTCAACCTGAAGCTTGAACTGACGTAGTTCGTCCAGCTCTGTCATCTCAGCTCCAGTCATGTCAGTAGTGGTCTGGAACTCCTCTGCCACAGCTAGGTGAGCAACTCCTCGGCCTCCACGTCCCCTGCCTCCTTGACCTGCACGTCCACCTCTCTGTCCTCTGCCTCTCCGGCCTCGACCAGAATTGCGGGGTTGAGGGCAGTTGTAGCTGAGGTACCATTTTTTTTCGCAATTGTAGCACTCCCTGTCATCGCTGATGGGAGCACTAGGAACCACCAATGCCGAGCGGACAACATGTGAGGTATCTCCTTTCATCACCTTCTGTCTGATCTCCTCTTGCTCCATCGATGCGACAGCCTCATCCAGGGATGGAAGAGATGGCATATGACACATTGCTGCCCTCCTAGCCTCAAACTGCGGGTTCAGGCCCTTGAGAAAACGAGCCACGTCTACGCTCAAGGTACTGCTTCCCAAGGAGAACATCTGTTGGGTTCTACAAAGATAGCGGATCATAGTGGTCCAAGTCCGCCCATAAGCGACGTCTCCGCTGCATACTGGAGTACTGTCTTCTCCCCCTATGTGGTAGCATCAATCTTCTCCTCAACTTCCATCATCATCATGACACTCCCAGCTCCAGAGTATATCCCAGCCAATATCGTCCAGACATCAGCTGCATTGTAGATTGACTCTACCATCCCAGCTATGGATGGAGACACAAAAGTCAGCAGCCAAGAAACCACCAGAGAATTAAGGTGACTCCATGTGCACCACTCAGCACTCGTCTTATCCTTTGGCTCAGCGCACTCTCCCTTCACATATTTTTCAAGTCCCTTGGTCCAAAGGTTCAGCAGCGTCCTCCTAGGCCAACTTAGATAGTTTTTCGTCCCCTCAAGTTTGATGTCATTGGATAGCAACTCTATCTTCTTCATCACCTGCGACGGTTCTGGTGCGGGCACGACTGCCCTACTGGATGATGTCTCCTCTAATTTGGCCTGAAACACCCTGGCCACCCCCTCAAGTATCTCCTTCAGCTTCTGACTAGTCATATGTGTTCCCATCTCCACAGTTGCACTTATTGCAAACCCAACACAGGGACGAGGTCAAACGCAACTCAAACATGTGCTGTCCGCCTACACGATCACGACTTTCTCCATCTATCTGTACACCCCCAAGTTCATGCTGCAGGTGAGGTACACGATGGGTAGGACTCGCCGGAACAAAGACGAGAAATATAGATTTGTGCAAAACTTCCTAGGAAATATGTTCTCTAATCTCAAAACCCACGTTGAAATCGAAATCAGAGGATCACACAAGAGTTCCTCTCTGATTATCCACGATCCAACAAATAACTTGCCTACGCCGACGTACAACGAGGACAAGGTCGGCAGCAGGGGAGCTTCCACTCGGACAGAGGGAGGCGGGGGGGGGGGGGGGGGGGGGGGGGGCTTCGGGTGAGAGAGAGGAGGGAGAAGGGGGATTTTTTTTATTATGTAGGAAAATGATTCAGAATTTTGGCTCTGATGCCATGTAGAATGGAATAATGGATGATTTATTATATTTATTATTCAAGATGGGGTACATACATATAGGAGGGGGCTAGCCTCCTCCTTTTTTCCTATCTGATGTGGGACTAAATAAGTGCCCCCTCCTTATTTCCTATCTGATGTGGGACTAAATAAGTCCTCATAACTCAACAATTCTGCTATATCCCAAAACTGGCTTATATTTGCCGAATTTGGCTGTCTCAAGATATGGAAATTGGCTAAATATTTTTACACAACACTATATAGTTTATTCCAGGTGGTTGGTATTATATGCATAATACTCTATATGTTTAACAAAAATTCACGGTAATTAATGCTTTTGAAATAGGATTAACGGTTATCATATTCAAATTTTGATGCATGCTGATCGTCATAAGTAAACAAAGATGCTTATCGTATATTTTGTTCTCATAGAGTGCATCTTCTGTAGGCTATGTCAAGGGCTTCTGATGAAGGAATTATTTTCATCGAGGGATCTGGGCCAACATATGCTACTGAAACTGTAATCACCAGTTCTCTCTCTCTCTCTCTCTCTCTCTCTCTCTACATACACGCGCACACACATTCCTGATGATTAGAACTATGAATCTAGTCATACTAAACCTTCATTGAACATATATTTTGGTTTTCCTTTACACACATTCCTGATGATTAGAAATTTAGAACTATGAATCTAGTCATACTAAACCTTCATTGAACACAGATTTTGGATTTACTTTTGCCTTGTGGGAACAAATTCTGAGCAAGTTGGAGACTTTTGATGTCAAAGTTGTTATTTTGAGGCAGCTGTAAAGACAATTTTTAGCAAGAGTATTAATTGCTAACAATCTTGTCAATTTTTTCAACAACTGATTATTGAATCCATCTGCAAGATATAACACCTTTTAAAGAAGGAATCTTTGATAGATAACCATATGAATGAATAATGTATGCTAAAAATGAACTTTCCTCGGTTGACTCTCCTGTTGTTATATACAAGTGAAAACTCTAGTAGGTTTAATATTTTCTTGTGTTATTTCCCCCTTTTCAATTTCTGTACCGTTTGCTAAAATAGTTCCACCGTTGACTATCCCCCTCTTCTATATTGACTTTGAGCTATGTTCTCATCTTAGTTGACACTTAAATGCTAAATGCTATCATCACGTCTACTCTACCACTATTTAAGTCAGAATATAAAATATTTTATACCAACACAATTGTTTTTTGTCAGTAATGGTAAATTATACATCAAACTTATTCTTTTTTTTTCCAGTTAATATTTTAAGTTCAGAATATAAAATAATTTACCTCAAACCTTTAGATAACATCAACTTGCTTCCCCTCTGAGCAATTTTTTTGTATTAATTATAAACATCTTACTGCAAGTTTTTTTTGTCACTAATGAACTGTTATTATGTGAAACATTTTCTTTGTCAACAACAACATACTTTCCCTCCGAAAGAACTAATTTTCTTTATCACTTCCCCCCATAATGAAGTACTTTTTCATGTAAGGTACTGTTTTTTCCTAGCCTCTTTGATCCATCAATATGAAGTATATTGGGAACTTCCTGATTTAGTTGATATGAACTTATTTCTAAGTTATTTGCTAGATATGTGAATATGCGCACAGAAGCTAAAATGAGGCTCATTGATTTTAAGTTTTGCATGTCAGTCAGTTTTGAGCAATCTCTGGAAGGAACATATCTAAGGATTTCGGCCCATGAATTCTTAGAGTCCTTCCTATCACACTATCAACTACAATTGTGAAGGGTTCTCATAACCAGTGTACAATGGGTGCAGTGGTTGGTGAATACTGACAGATTACCAGACATTTTCTATTCTCTTGGCATGTACTCCATGTCTGAGCTTGATAGCAACTTAGCAGTGCTATTTATGGTTATGCAGCTAATTGCATGCATATAATTTCTTTAGTTTGTTGCTGCACAATATAACAGAAATGTCATTCCTTTTTGCTCTTTGTATAGACACCATACTCTTAGGGAACTTGGAGGGCACTCATTCGTTGCATGAACTTAAACTAAAAGATTAACATTAGTTCGATACCCGGTAATAAAAACTGTCAATTATTTTGTGGATCTTTCTTATGCTCCATAGCTGACCCCCATTCTAATGGGAGCAGTGTTCAAGATATTAGATATTGGTTCATGCCTGCTTGGGTTTGAGCTATCGGATATCTATTGGAAGATATATTGAAATATCGGATACCAATAAATATATAACTTTATATGCTAAATGTCCTATCAAATTCTTAGATGTCCCATGTATAAATTATGCATCTACAATCTCAGGACTTGAATCTTGCTAAAGTTCAAGAAAAACTGCAGAAATTGCATCTACAGATATTACATATCTCACAATATCCTTCTCTTTATCCTTTTCTTGCATTAACAGTGTTCTGTTGGCATCAATTTAAAACAAAAAGAAATCAGAAGAAAAAAAAATCAGAAGAAAAAAGCTGACGAAATCAGAAGGAAATAAACAAAAGTCAACAACAATTTTAAAAAATGGTGATGCTTACCTGGTGAGTGGGGTGATGCGAGCTCTCTTCTTCTTCTTCTTCTTCTTCTTCTTCTTCTTCTTCCTTTAATCTATGCCAAAATCCAAATCAAACAAGAAAAAAAAAATGAGAGAGAGAGAGAGAGAGCTAACCTGGTCCCCCTCAAACCGCCTCGGGACCGGCCCATTATCCACTCGGGTCGGCTTGGATTTTCTGTTCTAGGGTCTGGCATGAACCACTCTTCCTATTGGGTCGGACTGGGTTTTACCCCCATCAACCCCCCGGAGCGGAGGCCCAGCCCGGTTGAAGTCTTGCCTAAATCATATATATATATATATAATTTACAATTGAGGTTAGTAGGAATCGAACCTTGAACCTCATTTACTATGAAATCTTAGCTTCTTATTAGGTAACCACATGTCCTAAACCAACATATATATATATATATATATATATATATATTTTGCCGTAGTCCATTGAGAACGGCGGGGGACCCCGGGCGGGTAGAACCAGGTTCGAGCCCACCCTTTGGCATCAGTTACCAAAGCTCCATTAAGGACACAAAAAAATAAAAAAATTATATATATATATATATATATATATATATATATATATATATATATATATATATGAGTGGGGATCAGATGACATACAATTTGAGATCTAAAAAAACACGCAATCTTAGTCGCAATTATTTGAAATGAATGGTTCAGATTTAAATGCATACTAAATTTACATGCATGGATGTCAAATTTGACATGCATGCTAATTAATAATATATTTTATTAATTAGTGGGATATTTAATTTGACATGCATGCTAATTAATACAAATTACTTTATCAAATCTGAACCATTCATTTCAAAAAATGTGCAGCTGAGATTGCATATTTTTTTAGATGTCAAATTGTATGTGTCACCTGATCCCCACCCTATATATATACAAGGGATCGGGATCCCCTCATTTTTGCATCCTCAAGCATCCCCATGATCATAACCGTTGGATCTTGTTTAAGTTATATAATCTTAACCATTGATTTGAACTAATAGATATTTAGTAGAATACTTGGCTTGCTTATTATTGATGTGGAGCTACATATATATAGGAGAGGCTAACCCCTCTCTCTACTACTCTACTCTATGTGGGACTAAAATCCTTTAATACTCTCAACACTCTCCCTCGAAATGGGCGATAGATATCAATCATACCCATCTTGTCACATAGTTTAAAAAGACTCAATGAATTAAGAACCTTAGTAAGACAATCTGCGACTTGCTCTTCTGAGCGAACATGATCGAGCTTTAATATCCCTTTCTCTAGCTTCTCTTTGATGAAGAACCGATCGATCTCGATGTGCTTCGTTCTGTCATGCTGAATTGGATTGTTAGCTATACTTAGTGCAGCTTGACTCTCACTCAGAAGGCGCAATGGTGTTTCCTGGTCCAGCTTCAACTTTGTCAACAGTGCTTTTACCCACAATAACTCTGACACTCCCAGAGCCATAGCTCTATATGCTGCTTCAGCGGTCGATCGTGCTACCACAGACTGTTTCTTGCTTCTCCATAAGACTAGGTTACCCCCCACAAAGACACAGTAACCTGAGGTAGATCTTCTGTCGTCCATGTAGCTTATCCAATCTGAATCGCAGTACCCCTCAACACCCACGTATCCGTTGTTCTTGAACCATAGCCCTCTTCCAGGAGCCCCCTTCTGATATCTCAGAATATAGAAAACTGCATGCATATGGCTCTTTCTTGGATCATGCATGTATCGACTCACTACACTCACATCAAATGAGATATCATGGCGAGTGTGGCCTAGATAAATCAATCTGCCTACAAGTCTCTGATATATCTCACGATCAACCGGCTCTCCTGTCTCTGCCTCAAACTTATCTTTCTGATCGATTGGAGTGACTGCTGATCGACATCCCAGCATACCAGTTTCTGTGAGCAGATATAGTACATACTTCCTCTGAGAGAGGACGACCTAATCTCTTCCTCGAGCCACCTCGATCCCGAGAAAATATCTCATCATCCCCAAATCCTTTACTTCAAATTCCTTGGCAATCTTTGACTTCAGCTGGGTAATCTCCTCCTCCTTATCACCTGTGATTACTATATCATTTACATATACTGCAAGTATGGTGACGTGGCCTCTCGCATGTCAGAAGAAGACCGTGTGATCTGCATTGGTCTAGCTGTACCCCATACCTGTGACAACCTTCCTGAATCTTTCAAACTAGGCCCGTGGAGATTGCTTGAGTCCATACAATAATTTTTTCAGCTTACACATCTTTCCTGTAGATTGCTTCGTGCAAAAATTCGGGGGCGTCTCCATGTATTCTTTCTCTTGTAGATCTCCATGAAGAAAGGCATTCTTCACATCCAATTGATGAAGTTGCTACCCATGGTTTGCTGCAAGAAAAATCAGGGTTCTTACAGTGCTCATCTTTGCTACTGGAGCAAATATCTCATCATAGTCGCTGCCATAGGACTGAGTGAATCCCTTTGCAACCAATCTTGCCTTGTATCGCTCCACCTTTTCTTCTGGCGTCTCCTTTACTGTGAAGACCCATTTGCATCCAACTGCTCTATTTCCTTTAGGTAATGGAACAAGTTCCCCTGTCTTATTTCTTTCAAGTGTCCCAAGTTCCTCCAACATTGCAGCTTTCCACCTCGGATCTTCCTTCGCTTCATGCCAACACTTAGGCAAAGATGTGGTGTCTAACGATGCAATGAATGCTCCATAAGTAGGGAATAGATTATAGTAGGATAAAAAATAAGCGATGTCATGTTCATAACCATAACGATTAGAGAATCTTTCCGTATTACTGCGGGAAGATCTCCTTAAGGGAATAGGAGAAGGACAAGGAGGAGAGATCATACCATCCGAATCAGAGGGATCCGCATCCTAATCAGAGGGATCCGGTGCGGGAGGTGCATCTTCAGGAGTTGGGGCTGGGTTAGTCGGGGGACATGTCACAGTTGGGACATAAGGCACAGTAGTAGACTGCTACTTTCTCCTTCTGTAGACTTGGAGCTCTGTAGATTTTTCTGTAGTCTGTTCCTCCCCCTGTACTGCAGTATCACTTTCTTCCTCCTCATTATGAGCTTCCTCATCACTATCTCTTCCTTGTTCCCTTGGACTAACTTCCATCATTGGGCATGGAACTGATCCGACAATCACGCTTGGGCCCATCTCTCCCTACTCCTAACACCTCCTGTGTTAGGTGTGTCACCAAATGCGGAGCCTTCACTTGAACTATTGTGGTAGTATGGTTCCATCTCTCTGAATGTAACGTCCATGCTCACAAAGAGCCTTCACTTCACAAGACTCCAGCAAGAGTATCCCTTCTGAGTCCCTGAGTACCCAACAAAGACGCACTTCACTGCCCGATGGCAACTTTTCCACTGCAGGCCTATTATCCTTCACAAAGCAGACACATCCAAATACCTTTGGGGGAACAATGTACTTGTTCTCACTTGTAAGTATCTCAAACGGTGTCTTCCATCCTAACACCTGAAAGGACATCCTGTTGATGAGATATGCAGCCGTCAACACGACATGCCCCCACAAGTGTTTAGGAACATTCATAGCAAACATCATTTATCGTGCCACTTCTAACAGGTGCCTGTTCTTTCGCTTCGCCATGCCATTATGAGCTGGTTTATAGGCACATGAAGTCTGATGTTGTATCCCATAGGCTGATAAAAAATCTGTCCTATTGTTAGACCTCAAAGTCTTCACCTTAGCACCGTATTGTGTTGTAACCCTGCGATAAAAATCTTGAAAGCATGCGAATACATCACTCTTACTCTTCATTAGATATACCCATGTGACACGAGTGTAGCAGTCAATAAAGGTGACAAACTAGTTAAAACCATTAACAGTAGTTGTAGGACAAGGTCCCCACACATCAGAATGTATCATATCAAAAGCAGCTAAACTTCTATTTCCAGAACTCACATATGAGCTTCTGGTATGTTTTCCAAGTTCACAAGCATCACAAACCAACTTTTTCTTATTAGCCTTTTGATTCATAGAGAGATACATCTGACTTAGTAGACTGAATGAAGAGTGTCTCATATGTTGATGTTGGAGTAATAATTTTGCTTCTACAGTTCTTCGCGGCTCCTTCTGTTGTGCTTCATTTACTAGTGATGCCATTGCTGCATCTAGCCCACCTCTGTCCAAGTATCATAGCCCTTTATGCCAAGTGCCAGTCCCCAACCGTCTCTCCGTTCCCTTCTCCTGAAAAATTACCTTAGGAATGTAAAAGGAAATAACACAATTAAGTTGAAGAACAATGGCACTAATGGACAATAAATTAATAGGAAAAGATGGAGCATTCAAGACATCAGTAAGAGTCATAGTCATGGAAGGGGTGCATTCAACTGTGTCTTTACCCATAATGTGTCTAGTAGTACCATCAGCAGTTTGAATGCTTTCAGGCGTTGCCATGTGAGTGTAATCTTGGAACTCATCATGGGCATCCGTGATATGGCGGGATGTCCCAAGTCAATTATCCAATTTAGATTTTCTGGTCTGTAGGTAGATGCAAGGGCATGAGCAAATATACTTGTGCTTGTATGGACATAGTAGGTGATGTTACCCCCGGAGGTGGTTGGAGTCGATGCCCCAGTAGTGTTGGCTCGACTGTCGCTGGTTCCAAGCTTCATGCTCCTCCACATTTCTAGTATTTCTCTCTCACTAGGGGTCATATCGGATGACTGACTCTTATTTCCCCCATCTGCCAGGTTTGCCTTGTGCCCTCCAGAAAATTACCTCTGTCTCCGCTATAGCCTCCTCTGGCACCCCTACGCCCTCCACGGCTACGTCCGCGGCCGCTAGACTGGCCTCTTAGAGGCTTCGTACATAATCTGATAAAAT
Organism: Iris macrosiphon; assembly: GCA_036927795.1. Taxonomy (NCBI): domain Eukaryota; kingdom Viridiplantae; phylum Streptophyta; class Magnoliopsida; order Asparagales; family Iridaceae; genus Iris; species Iris macrosiphon. The sequence goes on along the minus strand of JAYESA010000004.1, from coordinate 271,794,516 downwards.
GTCCAGGTTCTCCACAGTTGTAGCACCCTCCCCCCCGGAAGGGTTTGGGTTAAACACTGCTAGAGCTGATTTTTCCTTCGAAGATCTAGTGGTGCTAGGCATTAGCTTAAGTCATGCCTCTTCTTGTGCCATAACAGCTATGGTCTCCTCCAGTGATGGTAGTCCAGGTTGTGCAAGTAGGACATTCCTCCTCTGTTCGAATGCTGGGTTGAGCCTCTTCAGGAACTTCATCATCCTCTGGCACGAATCATACTCCATGAACTTTTGATAATGTTTCGCAAATGCCAGTTCCACTTGCTCATCCTCTATGCCAATGGGATCATAGTGGTCGAGATCTGACCAATACTTTTTCAGCAGGGTCGTATACTCAGAGATGGCGTGATATTCTTGGACTACCTTATTAAGTTCATCTTGTAGTTGGAAGACCCTCATAGGGTTGCCTGACCTTGAGTACATGTCTCTCAGCGTCATCCAAATGTCACAAGCACCCTTTATTGCTTTCACGTTGCCCGACACTTGGTCGGTTAATGAGGCTGTCAACCATCCAGCAACAACATTATTGACGATTTTTCACACAACAAACTCCCATGAGGAGTGATCTTCATGTGCCTTGGTTTGGCCATTCACATAGCCCAGCCCACCAAGCCTTTTTCTTTCAGAGTCCGCATCGCCTGACGCGACCACTTCAAGTAGTTGGAAGTACCCTCCAACTTTATCTCTAGTTTCTCCAACTTCTCCATTTTGTATGGTGAAGGATCCACATCTGCGTGTGCAACACGGGAGCTAGTCTCGGTCAGCCTTCTGGAGAATAGATCATCCACCAAAGCCTTCATCTCTTGGGCCGTCAGCTTGCCGTAGATCGTCTCCATCGTCTTCTTCTTGTCCTCTTCCATCAGCAAGACAGTGGCAGATCTAGATCGTCTACACCTTTGATCGCCGTCCTTTCCACGTCTACTATTCCTCCTTCAGCGGCAGCGGTGTCCCTGAGAGCCGCTGCTCATGTCCCTTGCACGACTTCGACCCGAGGTTGCATAGCCTGACGAGAAGGAGGGAAAAGAACCGACATTTGTAGTCGAGATCAGGAGTTCACACAAAAGTTCTCACTGATATACCTCGATCCAACTAACAACCATAATTAATATTCCGATTACAACTTGCTGCTACAAAAAACGATAATCAGAAAATTAAACTTCTCGTTCTTTCTTGCAATCGTAGTTGCATACGAACATAACCTAGTTACAACTAGCAGAAGAGAAGAATAAGAGGAAAGGGGGCTGGCCGACGCGGAGAGGGGGCTGCTGGCCGGCGGGGAGGGGGGCTGCTGGTGGCGGAAGAGGGAAAGGTGGGGGGCTGTGGAGGGGGGGGGAGCTGTAGAGGGAGTTAGGATTAGGGTTTGGAAAGGGGGGGGGGGGTTGGCTCTGATACCAAGTAGATATTTAGTAGAATACTTGGTTTGCTTATTATTGATGTGGAGCTATATATATATATATATATATATATATATATATATATATATATATATATATGAGAGACTAACCCCTCTCTCTACTACTCTACTCCATGTGGGACTAAAACCCTTTAATACTCTCAATATAACCATTCAAATTAATGGTTAATATTAGATGACTTAAACAAGATGCAACGGTTGTAAAAGATGGGATACTTGGGGATGCAAAAAATGAGGGAATCCCGATCCCTCCTTATATATATATATATATATATATATATATATTATTAAATGAATAAGCCCGTGTGCCTGCCCTGGCCCCGCGTGCCTGCCCTGGCCCATCCTTGACTCAGCCCAGACCGGCTCTATCCGGGTCTGGGCCCGGGCTGTGTTTGGGATTTTAGTTCAAACCCGGCTCAGACCGAGCCCGATCAAAACTGGGTCGGGAAGGCCCGGGCCTGGCCCAGTTTGCATATTGAGGAGAGAGATATCGAGTTAGATTTTTTTCTTTTCTTTTTATTTAAATGGATTAGGGTGAATGGATCCAATCCAACTCAACCAGATCCATTGAAACCCATTAAATTCATAGAAATGAAATATTGGGTGAAATCAATTGATATCATATAGGCCGATTTTTCAAACACTCGATCGGAGAAAGCTTGGATGATGATTACGATGAATATGCTCAAATTTAATAGTTGGTTGATATAGATGTTAGCATTTCATGCCTTTGCAGTATGTCATATTTTGCTTTGTCAAGGGAAGGAACTCACTGTTTTTTAAGACTAAATGGTGGGATCCTCAAATGGTAATTAACAAAACAAGGTCCAAGTACAAGGAGATACTCATGAAGAAATAGAGAACAAAATTACAAGATATAAACTCTCAAAACAAAGTCGGAACAATATGTCGGCTAGTCGAAACTTGTCGTAGCTAGAATCCAATGCTTTCATTAACAAGAGTGCGTGATTTCTCGGATCTCCTTCAATTTTCAGCACAACTTTTTGGGTATAAATAGATCCCACTGTGGTAATGTCACATTCCATGTCAATTTTAGATTCCTGTTTAGTAGGATGTCTTTTCTAGGGTTTGCTTATAAGTAATGGTTGGGTTCAGTTTTGCATCTTCTGTTACTACAGTATTCTCACAGCTGTAGCTATTAGAGTTTCACAAGTACAATATTGTGTTTTTATATACAACTACTTATAGCATCATCTTTATCGCAGACTTTTCAGGAATCACTCGTAGCAGCAGGTGCAGGAATTTCCTTGGTTGATTCAGTGGTAAAGTAATGACCTAGAATTTTAGACTTTTGTTGCATTTAGGTATCTGCTTCATGTTTATACTTTATATTATAACTGAGCAGTTATGTGTATTTTAAATAAACTTATATGTCTCTTTATATCAAAAAGCATCCAAGCGTATAATTTTATGATTCCGTATTTTTTTGCAGTGCTGTATTGTTAAACACTTTGCATGCTTTCTTAGGTTGCAGCATCAAGGAGCAACATGAATCCACCTGTGGGATTTGCCTTAATAAGGCCACCAGGTCATCATGCTATTCCGAAAGGCCCAATGGGCTTTTGTGTTTTTGGTAACATAGCTGTTGCTGCTCGCCATGCCCAACGTGTCCATGGATTAAGGCGGGTCCTTATAATTGATTTTGATGTTCACCATGGCAACGGAACATGTGATGCATTTTATGATGATCCAGATATATTCTTTATTTCAACTCACCAGGTGAGGTATTCCTTGTACAAAGATACATTTTAAAATAAATATATAGTTTGAGAAGAATATAATATGTTATTTTACATATAAGTTTTGTAACCTTCTAGTTCTAGTCAATGCTGTTGGGTTCTACTATACATATTAGCATTTGGAAGAGCAGAAACTTTCATTGCATGTATTTGCTCGTTAGGTAAACTGTGGATTTGTTGAGTAACCAAAAATATTGATTTCTCAGAGAGCTGCCTTCATTTAGCAGTCTTAAGCGATGCATCTATAGGATCTTGCTTGAATGATGGTTATGAATTGTTGGATCCACTGCATTGAAGTTTATATTATTGCTTCATATCCAGCTCACACCAATTTGCCATAACGTCTCACTGGTTCCACAGACGAAATAGAGGAGCGTTGTTATATAACCCTTCACCTTACATTGTGCACTGGAAGTGAAGTATATTGTCAAGGAAAGTGAACAATAGAAAAGGAGGACAGCAATAATGAGGAGTGAAAGAAACAGAAGCTGACCATTTCATTCAACTTGGGCTGTTGTGACAGTTTAGGCCATTTTTTGTGTCATGGTTATGCTTTTTCTTTTTCTTTCCCACTTTGCACTTACTGGAGCGAAGAACTGATTTATGGTTGTATTTGTGATTTTGTGATTGGATTGGTTGCAAATTCCTTGATACTTTTGTGTAGATCAGTCGCTTACTAGTTTCTCTTTTTGTTACTATATGTAGGATGGAAGCTACCCTGGAACTGGTAAGATTCACCAGGTTGGTCAAGGAAGTGGTGAAGGAACAACATTGAACCTGCCCCTACCAGGAGGCTCGGGTGATAATTCTATGAGAGCGGTGTTTGATGAGATCATTGTGCCGTCTGCTCAAAGGTTTAACCCTGATATCATTCTCGTATCAGCTGGGTGAGTTGTTTCTTCACAGAGAAGAACCCAATTGCTAAGTCCTTATGTGCATCTTTCTTACAATTCCTCTCAAATCCTTTTGGTGCTTTTACTCAATTATTTCTTAGTGGTTTCAATGGAGAATTTTCACTGTTAATGTGATTATTGTTGACTAAATGCTTTATTCTCTGCATGATACATAAGTGCTACTATAAAATGGCAGTTGGTTCTAGCATCTTCTCCGTGCTTTATATGCTCATATCAGTGTTATGAGCATATAAAGCCATTGTTTTTAAATGTCACACATTAATTAAGCCATCATGGTTGGAGTAATTAGCACTAAATTTCTGGTTTATGTGAAATTCCCAATTTGGGAGGTGGTAACTAAAAGGGACTCTGATATCCTATGCTTGTCATGGCTATTCTGCCAATCGAGCCAAATAATTTGTACATGCAAGATCCAAATCTGCTAAATAACTCTTAACGAACAGAACATTACAGCGTATACCTAGTTGCTGATGCCATGACATTGAAGATAATAATAGTCCCTAAAGGCATAACCATGATAAAATTCTTCAACATACATCAAATTAGTTTCAAATAGGGGTGCTGGTTTGAGAGTGACACGCAATACGTTTCAAGAACCATTATGACTTGCTAACCACTTAAACTTTCATATTTGAAATCTGTTTCAGTTACGATGCTCATGTGCTAGACCCACTAGCTGGCCTGCAATTCACAACTGCCACGTACTACATGCTAGCATCGAGCATCAAGCAGCTTGCAAAAGAACTATGTGAGGGCCGATGTGTTTTCTTCTTGGAAGGTGGATACAATCTGCAATCTCTCTCCAACTCTGTGGTCGATAGTTTCCGAGCATTTCTTGGGGAGCCAAGCTTGTCCTCTCAGTTCGACGATCCAGCCATCTTGTATGAAGAACCATCTTTAAAGGTGAAACAAGCCATCCAGAAGGTCAAAAGCATACATTCCCTCTAGAATTGTGCTGGAAAGTACTTTGTAAACACAATAGGGCCAGTTTGCTGCAAACTTGTGTCTAGCTTATGTACATATACCCACACCCATATTTGGGCACAACAGGTGTGTAAAAAATTTAGAGCAGCATCATGTAATGTTGCAGAACAACAAACTTCCACACTTGAAGAATTAGTACTAAAATTAATATTGTTACAAGTTACTGTGGCCTGCAGATGATTGTCGTTTCGATGATGTGCTGGAATAAGTTTGTTTCTGCACCCAGTTATGTAATGGAACTGTAGTGAAGTTTCCTCTGGATATCAACATGGGTTTTGGACTTCTTGAAGACTACTATATTAGGGTTCTGATATTAGAGAGATTGCTCATATGATCTAGAGTTAGTAAAATCACGGAGGGCATTTGCTAACATTTATGAATGAACTCAATATTGCAGTCCTCGGAATTAAGGATCTGTTATCATAAACAAGCTCTTAGATCATGCTAGTCCCGTCTTGATTGGCCCAATACTAATAACAAGCCAGGATCTAGAGTGCTAAACATGGCAGCTCAATATTTGCTTGGAAGGTGGGAGGAGCTCACCTCAAATACCACCACCACCTTCTTTTCTTCTTCTTCAACCCAACGACATATTGATGTGGAACGAAGACCTACATAAAATATAATTAGTATGAACTTAGGGATTTGAAATTTTTGTTTTTAGCACATAAGCTTTGAATGAAATGTGAACAAAATTTATTACAAAAATTACAATAGAAATATAAAACATAACAATCGGCTTATAATTAATGGAAATACCTGGTTTGAAATGGCGAAGATAAAGTCAATATCTAAATTATCCATAAGGTAACTTAAAATCATAATTGCTAAAACAGATAATAATAGTTTATATCTAAAATAACCAAAATAACAAAAAAGATAATATAAAATCTAAATTGGTTTCCATAACATATCCAACAATGCTTAAGCAATCTCTCTCAAACTCTCCCAGTTGGAGAAAGACACTCCTTCCACAATTACCTATTTTTGAGAAAAAGAGATCATGTTGTTTCAAAGTAGCATCACATAATTGCATCACAAAGAAGTAAAACTAGATTTTGAGTTCTATAGGGGGTTGTTTTGTAGGCAATTTTTTTATTTCCAGACAAATATAGGCTTGAAAAACATATTCCTATGTTTGGTTGGCTTATACAAATTTATTTTCGATAATTATAAATATCTAGGTAAATAATTTGTCCTCAAAGGAAATTCTATACCTTAAGAGTATGTGACTATATTTTTTCTCCAGAGAAGATAAAATGTTTCAAAAGATGTAGGTATTTATCTTTTCTTTTTTTATAATTTTTTTCTAAAAAATTTCACCTAGAGGGAGAAAATTAGCAGAATTTGCATCAAAGATGAGAATTTTAAGAAAATTACAGATAAAGGGACAAAACGCCATTGTTAATGGCGCCTAAGAGTGGGGCGTCATTAGAGTTGGCTCCCCATGTGGAAAATGGGTGGGTGCCAACTCTAGTGGCACCTTGCTTTATGTAATTTTTTTTAAACGATCATTTTCTTGACCGTTGGTCGGATTTCTGACTGTTGCATGTGAATTTTAGGCTATATAAAGGAGGTGGGGGAGCTATTTCATTCATACTTCTAACTCAATTCTTTTTTCCTCAACCAGTTCATAAATTCTCAAGCTCCGTGACTCACAAGCTCTCCATTTAGAAGCTTAGCAATTTGTAATCTACACGGATCAAAGTCTAAGAATATAATGCTCGCATGGAGGTGTAATAGATGGACTATTGTACGCAGGAGGTTTAACTCAAATTGTTATAACTGATCGAAGTATTACATTAGATAGTTTATACAATATGATTATTGAAAGTTTTTCTATCCGATATGAATTTATATTAAGACACGTTTATGTTTCTCATTATTTATTATTAGAATGTGAACAAGCATGGAATTTTATTTTTGAAATTAATTTACAATTGTCTTTTATAAGTATTTATGTTACAAGTACCATCAAGACTTGATAATATAAATACTCAACGTGCTTCTAATTACCAAGCGGGTCCTGGTTCTTCTCGACAACTTCTTCCAGCTCATGAAGAAGAACATATATTAGATGAAGATAAAAACGATAATTTTGATGATGATGATAATGCTAGTGATAATAATGATAATGGTGATAATGAAAATAGTAATAATTTAATTAAAAATTTATATGATGATTTTGATAATAATGTCAATAATACTACCACTTATGAATTATTTGTCGGACAATCATTTGATAGTCATTCTAAATTTATAACTTTTATAAGTTATATAACAAATTGAATTTTGTTGTATAGTACATTATAAATGAACTTTTGTTGTACGTACTAGTTTTTAATCTTATACTGATAAAATTTTGCAGCTATATATGCTTGATCCCACCATTTCTCGCTAAAAAGAAAGAGAAGATATTTGGATGCCATTTTAGCATGATGGTAAGTTCTCACTACTTACTACTTAATTTACACTAACTTGATTCAAAACCTCCATAAAAGTATCACTGGTGAGAGCTATAAAGGCAATTTTTAATTTTTAATTTTTTCTTTAATTCAAGTTCGGTTGATGGTCTACTAGAGATCTTTTCTCACGCACGTACTCCCGTTATGGAGTTCGTGGAGAATACATATCATGGACACACGATCCAGATGATCGATTAAAAACAGGTTTGCGTGCTTTACAATTAAGTCTCTCTTCCTGTTCCTGGATGAATGAAAATTTCATTTGCATTGAAGAGAAAAAAAAAAAAAACTAGAATAAAAATCCTCCTCCGTACAATCTCTTCCTCGGAGTCTGTGATCGGTCGTTGGATTGACCACCGGGTGCACGTGTAGCAGATCGCCGGATTCGTTGTATCTCGGAGGATAGATCGTCAGGAACCTGCTGCACTTTTCGTGGAAACATAATTCTATTCTAAGGACAGTGTATAATGTACATCGAATCCTCTATTTTAATTCCTGTTTTCTCTACACCTTCTGATTGCATGCTTTAGAAATTTTATCCAAACAGAACATTTCCGTCAACAAATATAAATTTGCATCGAAACATAGAGGTTTTGTTAGGTCCGAGGCTTATCCAAAGATGGAAGAATGCGTGGTCGAGATCAGAGGTTCACACAAAAGTTTCCACTCTGACAATTCTCGATTTCCACGAAAAACTATATAATGATACTGATTACAACTTGCTCTCAAGATTACAAAGGAATTTTTTTTTTTTTTTTTTACGTTTTTTCTTGCATTCGCAGTTACAGACGGACAGAACGAAATTGCAACTAGCAGAAAAGAAGAGAAAGGAGAAGAAGAAAATCTGCTTGCTGGGGTGATGAAGATCACCGTTGCTCAAAGAAAGATTCGCCTCCACACGATCTGCTTCCAGGAACCAGCAAGTTCACCTAGAACTTCTGGAACACTCGCTGTCACCTCTTTTCCGGAATACCCGCAATAACAATGTTCTTGTGCCTTGCAAATTTATCTTCGAAGAGTTCTGCGTTGCGAGATTCAATGATATGATTAGATTTGATATCAAAAAATCTTCGAGCATCACTCTTCTCAGCATCACCCTGAAAGATTGTCTTTATAGTCCTCGATTCCAGCTTTTGAATCTTCAATTCCGGAAGCTTCACAGACGCCAGACACCCCCACACTCGAATGACGTTCAAGTTGGTTCTGACCCTGAACCAGAGTTCCTGAGGAGTGACATCAGAAGTTGCATATGGCACTCTGTTCAGAATGAATGTAGCCGTCAACACAGCTTCTCCCCAGAAGTAGTTTGGAAGACCCGCAGTCGACAGCATTGAGTTCATCATTTCTGTCAATGTTCCGTTCTTTCTTTCAGCTACTATATTTGATTGAGGAGAATACGGAGCAGTTGTCTCATTGACAATTCCATGTTCTTTACAGAACGATACGAATTCAATAGACCTATACTCTCCGCCTTGATCACTTCTGAGTCTCTTGAGTTGTTGTCCCATTTGACGTTTAGCCTCAATCCTGAACTCCTTGAACTTCTCGAATGCTTCGTCCTTTGACTTGAGAAGATAGACGAACGCGTACTTCGAGTAGTCATCGATGAAAGTAATAAAGTACTTCCTTTTGGCCTTTATGGAGAACTACTTGAAGTCACAAATATCTGAGTGAGCCAACTCCAGAAGATCTATACTTCGATTTACCCGTTTGAACGGCTTTCTTGTGATCTTTGCCTACTCGTAAACCTTACACTTCTCCACCTCCTTACCCCCACATTTGGAGATAAACCCTAGACTAGACATCTTCCAGTACGAAGTACATGTCCTAGTCTGGGGTCCCATAACTCTTACAATGAGACTTTTCTTAAAAGCAGAAGCTCGAACATCCATTTGATACTGAAAGCTTGTTCCAAAATATATCTCTTGCCAAGATATCATTATCTAGCAACTATGGATATTCACTTTCAAGTTTGCAACAAACTTCCTAAGATTAGGTCCTTGGTAATCACTAGTACATTGATATACGCACTCCTTTGACTGTAAATTCTCGAAGTTCAGAACCATTGTCCCAATCCCCAAATCCTCTGCTTGATTGCCATCAAGACCTTCACCACTGAAAGGTTCGACCTTGATCAACAGCTCTTCCTAAAGCACATGTGGCTAGATGCACCAGTTTTTATCCACTGGTCAGCAACCACGCCATAGGACTTAACCTGTGCAATTATAGCAACCAAGTTAAGTAATTAAAGGAACCAAGTTTAGTTATACCTTACTATATTGGTTCGGATTGGTTCTACTGTCAAGTTTCAATTTCAGCCATGCGTCAAGTCCTGTATAGTGCAGTAACCTTCATGTGCATAGGCCACCATGCGCCAATCAATGCATATAAGCCCCCATGCACCAATCAATGCGCATAAGCCCCCATGCACAATCCATGCGTATAAGCCATCATGTGCATCCTGCATGTGCATAGACCATCATGCGTATTGGGATACTATGTGCCTAGCTTTGCCATGCGCTAAGACTTACAATGCGCTGAGACCTCTAATGCTCTACCATGCGCCAAGTCTTGCTATACGCCAAGGTCTGCCATGTGCCAAGGTCTGCCCCTTGTGCGCATACTCTGCAATCTTTGGTCATCTTGTAATCTTCCTTCCAACTGGAATGCACGTCCTTCAGACGCTATCTCTTCTATCCTTGGGAATGGTAGGTTATGATAACTCACTTTTAATATTTGACAAATGACTCATTCCCTCACCAAACGTTCGAAGTGAATACCGTCAATCTTCTCAAGTTTGTGAAAACTTGTGGCCAAAAAATTTGATCGAAAGTTCTCCATCTTTCTTCAGATATTGCTTTGAGATTGTTAGGTCCGAGGCTTATCCAAAGATGGAAGAACGCGTAGTCGAGATCATAGGTTCACACAAAAGTTTCTACTATGACAATTCTCGATTTTTACGAAAAACTATGTAATGATACTGATTATAACTTGCTCTCAAGATTACAAAAAAATTAGAAAAAATAAACTTCACGTTCTTTTTTGTACTCGCAGTTGCAGACGGACATAACAAAATTACAACTAAAAGAAGAAAAGAGAAAGAAGAAGAAGGAAATCTGCTTACTGGGGTGATGAAGATCACCGTTGCTCAAAGCAAGATTCGCTCCCACACGATCTGCTTCCAGGAACCAGCAAGTTCATGTAGAACTTCTGGAATGCTCGTTGTTACCACTTTTCCAAACTCGCACGAACTTCCTGGACTCCAATGGCGGTGACAACAACAACTCTCTTCATCTCCTGATTTTTGAAATAAGTTCTCAAAGAAGCACGAAGAGAGTATTTATAGAGAGAGAGGGTAAAAACCCTAGACGTCCATTAGTTACGGAAAGATATGAACAAATTAATTGCGAATTCCTAAAAGATAGACATAAATTAATTCAAATTCCATAAAAAATGGATCTGAATAACAGTCCATATCTTTCCATAACCGTTCAAATATTTCTAAAAGCAGCGGCCACACAAGCAACCTCACATGCGGTCGCTCGATCAGCAGCAGTCCATATGGCAGCACATGCGGCAATTCATGCGGTCAAAGTGCACTAACAAAGTGCCACTTTGTGCCCTTGAGCCCGAGTCCGAGTCGCTAAGCCCCTTTGGGGCTTAGCGACTATTAAAATAATTTCAAGAGCATGACAAAAAGCATAAATGCTTTCATGAGAAGTTAATCCTTTTTCCTTCTAGAAATGCCCTCCCCCCACATGGCACCCATGTGCCCCACCACACCCCATGTGCATACCTCAACTCAAACAAAGTATTATATTAGGATATCCACTTGGTGGTGTAGCCAATGTGGGACTATCTTTACTAGTCCAAAGGAAACAACACCAACAGGTTTATATCTTACATTATAAATAGAGATTTTCACATGGAAAGGAGACTCCAAAATGACTTATTGATGCCAAAGTTACTACAACACAACAAACAATAGAAATATTATAATCTTCCTATATATCCAACATAATTACCATGATCACAACCCAAGTTTATAATTGGAAAGTTACTCGATGCTCATGTGAAGCTTATCAAAGCAAACTATCAATAAGAACCCGGAGAAGGTTAGATTGTTGGCATTCACAGAGTTGGATCATGTAGTTATTTCCTCTTAAAGAAAAAAGACCCAAAATATGTTGGTATTTTTGCCTTTGGACTAGTAAAGATAGTCCCATATTGGCTATACCACCAAGTGAGTCCTATATTGGCTACACCACCAAGTGAGTATCTCAATATAATACTTTGTATGAGTTAAGATGTGCACATAGGGTATGGTGGGGCACATGGGTGCCATGTGGGGATATTTTCCTAGGAGAAAAAAATGATTAACTCCTCATGAAAGCATTTATGCTTTTTGTCATGCTCTTGGAATTATTTCCATTGGAGCTAAGCCCAAAATAGGCTTAGCGACTCAGACTCGAACTCGGGCTCAAGGGAGCAAAGTGGTGCTTTGTTGGTGTACTTTGTATTTAACACGTCAGCATCGTCGCAAGACACTTGTGCGCTGTTGTTGCGCTCGTGCGATCATTTTATTCTTGGGTTGCATATGCGTGTTTCATGCGTGTGTTGCATAAGCGGGTGCTGAACGGGCGCTGGACGGACGCTAAGCGTGTGTTGATGTCACTCCTCATTCCCAATATATGTATTTGGAGCATAATTATTTTTTTTGCTAGCATAGTTATATGTTGTAGAGAGACTAGACCCATTCTTTGGTTCACTTGGCTCTTGGGTTATTTGTTTGATTTGATTTTATCATGAGTTGAACCCATGGTTCAAACCTCAAACCCTCCATATATAACCCAACTTTACTCTCTCTCATCTCATTTTTTTCTTCCATTCTCTTTCTTAGGTTTTCCTCTCCCCATCCGTAGGCAAGTACATCATGCAAGAAATGGAGAAACCTTTTATATTTTTGTTCTATTATGTTCCTTATATGATTCTCCATGCATTTAGAACTTGGTATTTTTGGATTTGGTGGATGGATTAGTATAGATATAAGTTTTAAGTTTTAGGATTTTCTATGTGTTCTTGAATGTTCTTGGGTTTTGATATCTTAAAACTTATCGTCTTCGAAAACTTATTGTCCTATGTTGATGAGCACTTGATTTTGAGTAGTTTAGAACTTACTTTGCTGGATTTGGGTATTATTTGAGATTTATATGGAAGAAAAAAAATCTCATTTTTTGATCTTTTGGCCATGGCCGAAAAGCTGCTGTTTGGTGGAGACGAAGGAGTGCTATGCGACTTGGACTTCTCGTCTCGAGTCAGCATGCGACCAACCTTGTTGGACGCATGACTGCATTTTCCATGTGCCCTTGGCCAAGTGCATGAACTTGAACGAATAAAATTTTACTAAGTCCAAAATATTTCATGCGGTCAAAGTGTGCATGCGGCCCATAGGAGCATGCTGCCTAGTCGATCACGCGGCCAGAAGTTATTCGTCCTACTTCTTTTGAACGTATAACTTCTGACTGACTCGACACAACTTTTCATAATTTATCTTTTTTCCTGACACACTTTTATTGTTTGTCATATCAGTCACTTTTCTGATTTGACTTGCATTTATTTGTTTGTCACCTCACACATTTTTCAAAGATTGGACTTTGCTCTGTCTATGCCACTTTGATACTATGCGACCTTGACTTATGCGATCTTGACCCTATGCGGCCTCAACGTTATGCGACACCTTGCTATGCGCCTTTGCTCCTATGCATCTATTATTTCTTACTCATTTTGACACATGTTTGGTTTAATGTTTCTATTTGATTAAATAATTGTGAGGCTATGTGTTAACTTAAAAATGACTTGTATGACCCAGGTGTGACCACGTGCTAAATGACTAAGTACCTGGCATAAGCATGTAGATATGGCCTTACATGTACTTACTTGCTGATTAGGCTACTTTTCTTGGATCACCATATTATATGTTGGATAGAATAAGGGGCGTAGTTCAACTCGAGGGAGGGTCTGCAATCTCGGTCCTTGTTTGGTTTAAGGATTGTGAGTCTGATATCGAGGGGTTCTCGCACTACTCTTATTTTATCTATCGATATAATAAAGTGACAAATTATTATGACCATCATTTTCTTGTCTTATCACGAATAACTTGCTACTTGATAACTTGTCCATAACCTTGATACTAGAACTTGTTCCTACCCTGACTATTGTATCCGTGCTGATACACTTGATCGCACCAAGGGTGCTACCCAATATATAGTAAGCCGTCGAGCCACATACACTTTCTACATAATATATATATAATTATTTTCTTGTACGGATCTTGTAGTTGGATAATGACTTTAGCCGTGGCTAGATAATATTGATTGTTGTATCACACTTGGGTGTATCCAGATTTAACTTTAAGAGACAATGTGGATTCGTATCAAGTGTGCCCGTACTTAAAGTATGATATTTAGGAAAGAATGTTCATGTGACCACGACATGAGATACTAAATCACCTAGGATTAACTAGGCAACTTAATTTATAGAGCATTGGGAGGGAACGATATCTCAAAATCGTACATGTCGAACCATCCTAAGTTAGCTGGGAGTAAAGGCTGGCCACCACGGATACTGTATATAATGCGCACGAGTGAAGTAAAGTATCTGACTTAATTATAAGCCAAGCCAGTGTCTTTCCTATAGAAAGCTTGGAACTGTTACTGATCATTAAATTAGCTCAGGGCCCTTGTAAGGGACTAACACATCATATATTCTTGCTTGTATATCATTGGTTTAGCCATCCCTGCTTGATTATGGCACGATCTGAGGATACTTATATATTGCATTACTGGGATAACCCGGAGATCATATTTTAAGCCGTAACCCATGTTTGGCCAATAAATCTGTTTAGATAGAGAAGTGGACCGTTACAGCATAAAAGTCCAACACTTGTCCTTGTTTGGTTGTTGAGTTATGCTGTTGTGTTACAACGGAACACGAATCGAAGCTACTTATTATTACTATGTTATTTTACTTAATATTGTATCTCTTCTTGTGTATTGTGCCTTCTTTTTAGTAGAATTATAGACATATACTGTCGTGGCATGATAGTTCAACTCATGTCCTTGGTTGGTTGTTGGGTTGCGCTATGGTGTTACGATAGCCTATGGACTGAAACTATGATGCAGAGTTATTCTAGCTTGACCATAATCAAGGGACATATTCTATCATAATGTGATGCATCACTTCCTGCCCTTGTTTGGTGAATGGGTGTCGTATCATGTCATGGATAGGGTATATGCCATTGATTGTTGGTTAAGCATCTCATGCTATAGAACTGGTTTTGTTTCTTTATTTTGTTCTTTCTTGTGGTACTTGATATTTGGGGTCTAACCCCACTGGTTTTGCATATCCAGGTTTAGAGCCAGCACCTGAAGATCAATCGTATCTCTCCCCTACTGATGGCACGCACCAGAATGATGGCTTCTGAGGGTCACGAGTGGGTTCCTTCATTCACTACTTGTCTTTTGTAAACTATAATCTTTTGGGCGTTTAGCCAACCGACACCTGTTAGCCAGATAATCTAGACAATAGTTTCCTATATGACATATAATATATTTACACTAGACCTGACTCACTGTCATATATGCTTTTGATTGTGTATCTGGCATATCACTTGTATTTGTTAGATCTCTAGAATATTATGATATGGTGTTGGGAACTGTCACCCCCACTTTTTGGATTAGGGGTATTTTCGTCTTTTCGTAATTAATGAGTAAATGATTGCATGATAATTGATTATTCTCAATTTTCGGTAATTTTAATTTGTTGCACCTCACCGTCGTTTTGAATTTTTAACCCCCACGTGCATTCACTTTTATTAAATTGATTCATAAGTAGAACTTGTACAACCTTTCATTGTTTAGACACCTTGGTGCAAGAGTACATTGCGGTATCCTTTCCGTTGAACGATACGTATATAAACCCAAATTCTCCTTTAGGTAAATTCTATAAATTCTTGGGAGTGTGTAATACGACATCAAAATTCCTGAACCATGGCCTCAGACCATCGAACCAATGCATCATAGCAATTTCTCTATTAAAATTTCAACCATTGTAATACCCATGAGAAGCCCAATTCCAGGAAGGCCTTGACCAGACCTAATTCTAGGTCAACCCAAAGTCTACTATGATCATATATATACATAAGTATAGCTTCCTTATTCTTTTCAACCAAAACCTAATACACCCCAGCCGACCATCTCAAACCCCCCCGACCTTGCTGTTCCTCATCGGACACCCCCGAGCGCCGGACACCCGCTGCCCCCGAGCGCCGAGCGCTGAACGCCGAGCGCTGAACGCCGAGCCCCGAACCCCGAGCCCCGAGCGCTGCACGCTGCCGATCGAGAAGTTCCTGCGGAGACCGACGCTGCCGACCGAGAAGTTCCCGCGGAGACCGACGCTGCCGACCGGAGTTCGACGACCGACCCTGCACATCGACCAGCCTTCCCTGTTCGTGACCATCGCCTCATAATCGTCATCGTGCCGAGCGCAGGTTAGCTCCTGTCCACGTTCCCATCATTTCCTGCGATGATATACAAGTAACTAGGGACGTATGTATATACGTATTTGCATATGTATTGGTATATTGGTGTATATATATAATATTTCCAACTAATATCTATATACTTGCGTATAAGTAATGTGTAGGTATTCCCTAGTATATCAATACGTGTATTATAATCATAATTAATGTAGGTTAATATATATGCCTACGAACCGTATAATGCTCAATTAGGTTAATACACTTATACATATCTATTATAAATGTAATTAATTAGTACGATGAGAGATTAGTTCATATTAAGTCCTATGTATCACATGTCCGAGATGTCTTGATTGTGACCACGGATACCCCGTAGCCACATCTACCTGTGACCATGTAGCATGATAGTAGACTGCCATATGTACACTGACGTACTGGCAAGACCGTACCATTGACTGTCTGTTATGCACAGCAATTACAGATGCGACCCCTAGTATAATCCTTGATCATTCTGTTGATCGTGTATTAGTGTGATGCCTGATGCAGTATTGTGTTTATGATATATCTATAGGACTGTTGGATCACTCAGACGGTACCTTGGAACCCAGACTTTGGTATTGCCAGCTAAGGACCACAGGCGAGTACATTCTCTGACAGTTTCCATTATGTTGATTATCTCTATAATTTTTGTTGTATAGCGTACATGACTCTGACACTGTTCTTTACACGAGTTGGCATCATTGAGACCTGTCACGAGGAGTTGTGATGGGAATCCATCGTGCTAGCAGGGAAAACGGGAAAGTATTAGTAGCTTATGTGATCATACCCCTTACATGCAGCATTAGCTCACCCACATTTTACGTCGGTGCATCCTTACCCTTACATGCCTTATCGCTGTTACATTCTGGTTAGCCTGACCTGTTAGGGATGATCGCTAATCCATGTAATGAGTCATATAACCCAAGTCGATCACATGATATACTGATGTTTCACACACTTAGTTAGATGATTCTTGACATGTATCTTGATAGATTGATCTTGTATTTCCACATATTTTAGTTGTTGTTCTTACATACACTTACATACCAGTTCTTTGTACTTGCGTACACTTGTAGTTCTATTCCATGTCAGATGCTATTGATGATGATGTTCCAGTACTTTATTCCAGCATTCTTTATTCCAGTATTTCTTATTTCCAGTTATTTTATATCTGTCTTGTATTTCTTTACACTGTGTTATAGTTTTTGTCAATATATGTGGAACTGCTGTTAGAGGTGTATTTTCGTTCCAATCCTGACTGGATATTTTTTCCAGAGAACCTTGAGGATTTCTGCACTACGCATTACGGACCAGGTATAGAAGCAGACTATGTACCAGAGATCCTAGAGGAGACTATGCTTCTAGATGAGACTTTGCCTACAGCTATTTAGATAGTATTTATTTATGCTTGAGATTTATGGAGGATATTTCAGTTTATGTTTAGTCCTATGTTAAGTTTAATTGGAGACTTGTGTTGGACAACTAGACTGTGAGTATCTTTATGTTGAGACATGGTGTTTAACTATGTCATTTTCTTTTATCTTTTATCGTGCCTTATAGTTATGGTGATTGAGTTATATTGTGAGATTATGAAGATGTATATTATTGACAGGTGTTTAGTTATCTAGTATTACTGTGACCTAGACAGCGTTCTACCGCCGATGCTGCGGCGTAGGCTGGACGTACCCACGCTCTCGTGCCCCTATACTGGGTGCGGATCGTGACACATTTTTAGTGGTGGCCCATGCAGGTCTGGTTTTCGCAAGTTATGCGATATCGTGGTAGTGCGAGAACTTAGTTGTATTGCTACGAGCCTGTGCTAGGATATAGGAATAGGATCTAGGATGAGAGTATGCTCAATCACACTAGGAAATTCTGAACTTCTTATTGCTATTCTAATGAATTGCTTCCTTAGCACTTTAGTGTCCTTCCTTGATAATATCACATCTATCACCTTAATTGATTCTTTGATCTGTATTCAGGATGTCGCCGAATACTAGATCCATGAGAATAGGAGCAGTCAATTCAGAGAGGACTGCCACCCCTCAACCTGACGAACAGATACCTGGAGATTCTCCTACATCTCCTGTTCGTGTGGGAGTGTCTGCAATTAACGGGATTCCTCCTCCACCTATACAGAGGATTTCCCCAACTATGACAGACGACCTTCCACCACCACCGACACCAATTTCCGGAGGAGTGCCCGCTGACGGGGCACAGATGTTCGCATTGATGCAGGGCATGCTAGAGGCCCAGAGAGTAACCGCAGAAGCTCAATGTGTTCAAGCTGAGGCTCAGAGAATGCAAGTAGAAGCACACCAGGCGCAGACCGAACTGATGAGAGAGAGCATGGAGAATGCTAATCAGATGACTCTCTAGGCTGTGGAGAGAGTAGCACGACAACCGCAACACCAAGGTCAGCAACAACAGAGGCCCGGTACCATAGTGGACTTTAAGAGGATGATGCCTCGAGAGTTCAAAGGCACAGAAGGAATACTATATGCTGACGAATGGTTAGAAGATATAGAAAGGAATCTTCGCTTATCACAGATTGCAAAGATTCTTCAGATAGAGGCCGCTGGCAGCCAGATGTTTGATATCGCACTGACGTGGTATCGTACAGAGCCGAGACTCGCCGCTGAAGGACTTACTTGGGAGAACTTTAAAGAACTCTTTAAAGAGAAATTCTTTCCTGACGTAGCCTTGGGAGCTTTAGAAAGTCAGTTTCATGACTTAGTCCAAGGAGGCATGTCAGTCGACGAGTATGCTGCAGAGTTTTGCCGATTGAGTCGATTTGCACCATCGATGATTCGAGACCCAGGAGACAGAGCTCAGAAATTCAGAAAAGGATTGAATAGGGAGATCAAGTCTCGTACTTCGGGACGACGTACTGCTACATTTGAGGGTATTCTGATGGATGCCCAGATTGCCGAAGACGACTTGGACCTTAGGCCCAAGAGAGGACGCGATACGTCTGGAGCAACAGGAGGTAACACAGGACCAGCCAAGCGCCCACACTTTTAACTACAACAACAACATAGGCCGTACCAGCAGCAACACCAGCAACAGGCACCAGTTCGAGGATATGCTCAACAACAGCAACCATAGAGGCATAATCAACTCGCTACCCCATGTTCGTATTGCGGAAAGATGGGACATACAAGAGACATCTGCAAAAAAAGGTTGGGCACTTGCTTATCGTGTGGATCAGCAGCACATCAGCTGAGGGACTGCCCAGCTATTCAGACTCGCCAAGGAGGAAGAGCAGCTCAGAGAGGACCAGCTAGAGCACCTATTGTACCAGGAGGCCAGCAGAGAGGACCTCCACTTCCATCACAGCAGGAGAGGTTTGCTCAGCAGCAGCAACAACAGAGAGGAGCACCACAAGGACGAGCTTACGCCATGACCACTGAGGAGGCCGAGCCAGCTGGAGACGTGATTTCAGGTTCAGTTTTACTCGATTCTATTCCAGCACTTGCATTGTTTGATTCTGGCGCTACCCATAGTTTCATATCTGTATCTTATGCCCTTAAACATCATTTAGAAATAGAACCATTAGATAGGACTTGCAAGATCATGACAGGAGGAGGCATTATCCTAGTCCGTGATTGTTGCAAGAATCGGAGAGTGTCATTAGAAGGCCGAGAGTTGAGCATGAGTTTACTCGTTATGCCACTTCCGGAATACGATATTGTACTCGAAATGGACTGGTTGAGTAAACACCATGCTTCTATAGATTATCGCGGAGGAAGAGTAGTATTTCGACCACCAGGAGAGCCAGAGTTCGAGAATGCCAGAGGAGCAGAGGAGCGGAGAAGAGGCACTTTTTGCGGAGCCAGGGCGGAAGAAGAAGAGTTACCGCATCCACTTATAGCGGAGTTCCTGGATGTATTTCCAGAAGAGTTGCCAGGTTTGCCACCAGACAGAGATGTTGAGTTCTCTATAGACTTGATACCAGGAGCAGAGCCTATTTCACAACATGTCTATAGAGTTAACAACAACGAGTTGGTAGAACTGAAGAAACAAGTTGAGGAGCTGCAAGACAAAGGTTTTATTAGATCCAGTTCATCGCCATGGGTGGCACCGGTATTATTTGTACCAAAGAAGGATGGTACGGTACGTCTGTGTATCGATTATAGAGCTTTGAATAACCTCACTATCAAAAATAAATACCCGTTGCCGAGGATAGATGATTTTTCCGATCAATTGAACGGAGCAAAGGTGTTTTCAAAAATAGAATTGAGGTCAGGCTATCACCAGGTGAAAGTGAAGAAAGAAGACATACCGAAGACCGCCTTTCGAACCAGATATGGCCAGTTTAAATTTACAGTAATGCCATTTGGTTTAACCAATGCACCAGCAGTATTTATGAACTTGATGAACAAGGCATTCCACCAGTACCTTAACAGGTTCGTAGTGGTGTTTATTGACGACATTCTAGTATATTCAAAAACCCCAGAAGAGCACGAAGAGCACTTGAGAATAGTCTTAGAAACTCTCAGGAGAGAGAGAGATTGTACGGGAAGCTTTCAAAGTGTGAGTTCTTTCTTGAAGAGGTTGAATTTCTTGGACACATGGTGACAGGTGACGGAATTTCAGTTAACCCAAAGAAGATAGAGGCAGTGAAGTCATGGACTACCCCCAGCACGGTAGCTGAAATCAGGAGCTTTCTCGGACTAGCAGGATACTATAGAAGATTTGTACAAGACTTCTCCAAGATTGCAGAGCCAATGACTAGGCTGACCAAGAAGGATGTAGAATTTGTCTGGACAGAAGAATGTCAAGCCGCATTCGATGAGCTGAAAAGGAGATTGACGACAGTGCCAGTTTTGACGTTGCCATCAGGGACAGGTGGATTCACTACCTACAGTGATGCTTCAGGAAAAGGGTTGGGATGCGTTCTTCAACAACACGGGAAAGTAATTCCCTATGCTTCAAGATAATTACGCCCTCATGAAAAGAACTACCCCACTCACGATCTGGAGTTAGCAGCAGTTATCTTTGCCCTAAAGCTGTGGAAGCACTATCTGTACGGAGAGCGTGTAGAAATCTTCACAGACCACAAGAGCTTAAAGTACGTGTTTACACAGAAGGAGCTGAATATGAGACAGAGAAGGTGGTT
Organism: Iris macrosiphon; assembly: GCA_036927795.1. Taxonomy (NCBI): domain Eukaryota; kingdom Viridiplantae; phylum Streptophyta; class Magnoliopsida; order Asparagales; family Iridaceae; genus Iris; species Iris macrosiphon. Next base: position 271,773,246 of record JAYESA010000004.1, on the reverse strand, counting down.
GGAATTGATGAAAGACTTTGATATCTCATTACAGTATCATCCAGGTAAAGCCAACGTAGTCGCGGATGCCTTGAGCAGGTACCCAATGGCTATGTGTTTGACTTCGGATAGACACTTATTAGCTGATCTTGAGAGCTTAGAAATTGAGGTATTAGTTCCAGGAGCTGAGATTCAGATGTGGGGACTGCAGATTCAATCAGAATTGATGGACAAAATTAGAGCGGCACAGTATGATAATGTGACTCTACGAAATATTAGAGCACAAGTTCAGGCAGGATTGATAGACGATTTTACTATTGTGGATGATGGATCCTTACGACATGGCACGAGGATGTGTGTGCCGAGTGGAGAGCTGCGTGAAGAAGTTTTACAGGAGGCACACCGCTCTCAGTACTCGATGCATCCCGGAGCCAACAAGATGTATCGAGATTTGAGGAAGCATGTATGTTGGTATGGTATGAAGCGCGAAGTAGCACGCTTCGTATTCCGATATTTAGTGTGCCAACAGGTGAAAGCAGATCGACAGAGGCCAGGGGGATTGCTTCAACCCTTACCCATTCCAGAATAGAAGTGGGAGCACGTGACTATGGACTTCGTTTCAGGACTTCCTCATTCTCCAGGAGGAAAGGACGCAATTTGGATCATCGTGGATAGGTTACCAAATCAGCCCACTTCTTACCTTTCAAAGTGGGTACTTCGACGGAGAAGCTAGCAGAGATGTACGTACTGCAGATTGTCAGATTACATGGAGTTCCTGTGAGTATTGTCTCAGATCGAGATAGTCGTTTCACTTCCCATTTCTGGAGGAGCCTGCAGTCTAGCTTGGGCACTCAGCTCAAGTTCAGTACCATATATCACCCTCAGATAGACGGACAGTCTGAAAGGACTATTCAGACTCTAGAAGATATGTTACACACTTGCGTATTGGATCTCGGAGGTTCTTGGGAGGATCATCTACACTTGGTAGAGTTTGCTTACAACAATAGCTACCAGGCCAGCATTGAGATGTCACCATTCGAGGCTTTATATGGACGGAGGTGTCGTACACCTTTATCTTGGGATAATGTTGGAGAAAAAGCCTATTTAGGACCAGAAATGGTCGTGGACGCAGCAGAAAAGGTGAAACTTATCAGAGATAGACTGCGAGTGGCGCATGACAGACAACGGCATTGGGCAGATAGTCACCGTAGACCCCTAGAGTTTCAGGTATTGTTTTGATTTGTTTGGTTTGATTTGTGATTGTTTTGTTTAGATTGCGTGTTAAGATCGTTTCTAGATTGGCGATTTGGTGTTCCTACGGATTTCTCCGACACGGGGCACGATTTATTTTGGCAGAGGAGGGAAGCTTAGTCCACGATACATCGGGCCCTTCAGTGTTCTTGCAAGGGTCGGTGCAGTGGCCTATAGACTAGACTTGCCGCCTGCTCTAGATGGAGTGCATAACGTGTTCCACGTGTCACAGCTGAGACGGTACGTGGCAGATCCTAGTCACGTATTAGATCACTCGGAGATCGAAGTTGGACCGACACTCAGCTATCCTGAACAACCTGTGGAGATCTTGGATCGAAGAGAGAAGATATTGCGGAACCAGACTATTTCTTTGGTTCGTATTGCATGGAGAAATCACTCTCCAGGAGAATCAACTTGGGAGAGAGAGGACAAGATGCGCGAGAGGTATCCATATATCTTCGAGACTTGAGGTATAATTCATTAATTGATTGTTTGATTCATGTGATAGTTTATTTTAATTTCGAGGACGGAATTCTTTTAAGGAGGGTAGACTTTTCACCCCCACTTTTTGGATTAGGGGTATTTTTGTCTTTTCGTAATTAATGAGTAAATGATTGCATGATAATTGATTATTCTCAATTTTTGGTGATTTTAATTTGTTGCATCTCACCGTCGTTTTGAATTTTTAACCCCCACGTGCATTCACTTTTATTAAATTGATTCATAAGTCGAACTTGTACAACCTTTCATTGTTTAGACACCTTGGTGCAAGAGTACATTGCGGTATCCTTTCTGTTGAACGATACGTATATAAACCCAAATTCTCCTTTAGGTAAATTCTATAAATTCTTGGGAGTGTGTAATACGACATCAAAATTCCTGAACCATGGCCTCAGACCATCGAACCAATGCATCTTAGCAATTTCTCTATTAAAATTTCAACCATTGTAATACCCATGAGAAGCCCAATTCCAGGAAGGCCTTGACCAGACCTAATTCTAGGTCAACCCAAAGTCTACTATGATCATATATATACATAAGTATAGCTTCCTTATTCTTTTCAACCAAAACCTAATACACCCCAGCCGACCATCTCAACCCCCCCGACCTTGCTGTTCCTCATCTGACACCCCCGAGCGCCGGACACCCGCTGCCCCCGAGCGCCGGATACCCGCTGCCCCCGAGCGCCGAGCGCTGAACGCTGAGCCCCGAGCGCTGAACGCCGAGCCCCGAACCCCGAGCCCCGAGCGCTGCACGCTGCCGATCGAGAAGTTCCCGCGGAGACCGACGCTGCCGACCGAGAAGTTCCCGCGGAGACCGACGCTGCCGACCGAGAAGTTCCACGGAGACCGATGCTGCCGACCGGAGTTCGACGACCGACCCTGCACATCGACCAACCTTCCCTGTTCGTGACCATCACCTCGTAATCGTCATCGCGCCGAGCGCATGTTAGCTCCTGTCCACGTTCCCATCATTTCCTGCGATGATATACAAGTAACTAGGGACGTATGTATATACGTATTTGCATACGTATTGGTATATTGGTGTATATATATAATATTTCCAACTAATATCTATATACTTGCGTATAAGTAATGTGTAGGTATTCCCTAGTATATCAATACGTGTATTATAATCATAATTAATCAAGGTTAATATATATGCCTACGAACCGTATAATGCTCAATTAGGTTAATACACTTATACATATCTATTATAAATGTAATTAATTAGTACGATGAGAGATTAGTTCATATTAAGTCCTATGTATCACATGTCCGAGATGTCTTGATTGTGACCACGGATACCCCGTAGCCACATCTACCTGTGACCATGTAGCATGATAGTAGACTGCCATATGTACACTGACGTACTGGCAAGACCGTACCATTGACTGTCTGTTATGCACAGCAATTACAGACGCGACCCCTAGTATAATCCTTGATCATTCTGTTGATCGTGTATTAGTGTGATGCCTGATGCAATATTGTGTTTATGATATATCTATAGGACTGTTGGATCACTCAGACGGTACCTTGGAACCCGGACTTTGGTATTGCCAGCTAAGGACCACAGGCGAGTACATTATCTGACAGTTTCCATTATGTTGATTATTTCTATAATTCTTGTTGTATAGCGTACATGACTCTGACACTGTTCTTTACACGAGTTGGCATCATTGAGACCTGTCACGAGGAGTCGTGATTGGAATCCATCGTGCTAGCAGGGAAAATAGGGAAGTATTAGTAGCTTATGTGATCATACCCCTTACATGCAGCATTAGCTCACCCACATTTCACGTCGGTGCAGCCTTACCCTTACATGCCTCATCGCTGTTATATTCTGGTTAGCCTGACCTGTTGGGGATGATCGCTAATCCATGTAATGAGTCATATAACCCAAGCCGATCACATGATATACTGATGTTTCACACACTTAGTTAGATGATTCTTGACATGTATCTTGATAGATTGATCTTGTATTTCCATATGTTCTAGTTGTTGTTCTTACATATACTTACATACCAGTTCTTTGTACTTGCGTACACTTGTAGTTCTATTCCATGTCAGATGCTATTGATGATGATGTTCCAGTACTTTATTCCAGCATTCTTTATTCCAGTATTTCTTATTTCCAGTTATTTCATATCTGTCTTGTATTTCTTTACACTGTGTTATAGTTTTTGTCAATATATGTGGAACTGCTGTTAGAGGTGTATTTTCGTTCCAATCCTGACTGGATATTTTTTTCAGAGAACCTTGAGGATTTCTGCACTACGCATTACGGACCAGGTATAGAAGCAGACTATGTACCAGAGATCCTAGAGGAGACTATGCTTCTAGATGAGACTTTGCCTACAACTATTTAGATAGTATTTATTTATGCTTGAGACTTATGGAGGATATTTCAGTTTATGTTTAGTCCTATGTTAAGTTTAATTGGAGACTTGTGTTGGACAGCTAGACTGTGAGTATCTTTATGTTGAGACATGGTGTTTAACTATGTCATTTCCTTTTATCTTTTATCGTGTCTTATAGTTGTGGTGATTGAGTTATATTGTGAGATTATGGAGATGTATATTATTGACAGGTGTTTAGTTATCTAGTATTACTGTGACCTAGACAGCGTTCTACCGCCGATGCTGCGGCGTAGGCTGGACGTACCCATGCTCTCGTGCCCCTATACAGGGTGCGGGTCGTGACAGGGACACCTTACTGCTTATTCTGAAATATTCTATGTTATTACTACTTGTTTGAGTGATTGAGATATAGAAGTTTCTTGACCCTAGAAAACTTGATTGTAGTATGCACCTCCTGTCTCTAGACAACTTTAACACATTATGGGTTGCTTTGGTATTCTGCAAGGTGTGGTTGGCTGAGTCATTTTTCCGCTCTCCAGTATTCTAGATTTAGGACGTGATAAAGTTTTAGTGATGGCACATACAAGTCTATTTTTCAGACTTGTGGGGTGGCCTGATTATAGAAAATCTCAATCAAATATGTTCCTTATTGAAATCCTGAATCTGCCTTCTCGAACTCAGCTTGATTTCTGTACCATTGATTCCTCGATCCTTCTTGTCCTTATCTTGATTTATCTTGTGTCCTTTTCTTTAGGGCTTCTCCAGAATCGGTGGTTGGAGCACCAATAGTTTTAGTAGGATAAGTATCCGTTGGCCAACAATGAGAGACATCACCTGTTCTTGGAGGGATCAGGGTAGAACCCTTCGAGGAGCACGAGGAACAATATGTGCCAGAAGATCTAGTCCCCCTAGTTGTACCGGCAGTACCAGTAGCATTTGATACACCAGAATTGCTAGAGATTTTCAAGGAATGATGGTGTCTTAACAACATCAGCAGCTTCGGCAGCAGGAGCAGAATGTCTTATTGCATCAAGGATTACAGACGGACTTGGAGAGAAGTGTTAAAACAGACTCAGGGGCGTCAGTGAGTTTCTGTCGACTCAATCCTAGATACTTTGATGGCACAGAGGATGCCATTACCACAGATGCTTGGCTGTAGAATATTGTGACAATACTGACAGCAACAAGGGTTCCAGCTGAGGAACAAGTTGATCAGGTCCGATTGTAACTCCAGGACCTTGCCAGAGATTGGTAGACAGTAGAAGAGGTTGGTTTAAGATAACCTATCTCATGGGACAACTTCAGAACCCATTTCAGGGTTAAGTATTTCGCAGTGGTAGCGCAGTATAAGCTACAACAGAGGTTTATCAAGCTTAAACAGTCTGGGAGTACCGTAGATGGCTATGCGGTAGAGTTCTGCAGGCTTAGCAGATTTTCTCCAACAATGGTGGCAACAGAACTAGAGTGGGCAATGAGGTTTCAGTATGGACTTCATCTGGAAATTCAGCAGCTGGTAAAGGGCCATAACTATCAAACCTTCAACGAAGTATTAATCGCATCCAGGCGACATGAGTTGACAATGCAAAGGTTATCTTCGAGGCCAGGAGGCCAGAAGAGGTCTCATGCACAGAGAGAAGGAGGAAGACCAATAATTTGAATGTCAGCACCATCTTCTGGCGGTCGTATTTATGACACAACACCGAGGAGGTCAGTAGCATCGACAACAATAGCACCAGCTCGGCCATATTAGCTAAGGCAGCAACAACAACAACCATTATATCATAACCCGCACCAGAAATAAGGGCACGAGTAGTGAGCAACGTCCAGCCTACGCCGCAACATCGGCAGTAGAACGCTGTCTGGGTTAACTCTACTATCTAAATCTCTCATACAATAAATATATGGTACCTGATAATCATCTCAACTCCAAACGGAGAAACAATATGGTATCTAATAAATAGTAAACAATACTTAATCACATAGTAAACTAAGAAAGATAAAGCACGAGATGGAATAACGAAAGAAAGAGTCACAATACATCCACAAGCCCAAAATAATATATACATGCCAATAACCTCAATAAAAGTCTAATACAAGTCTAAACAAATAATTTAAACCTCCTCAGACTCTGGTACTAAGTTATCCTGCTCTAAATGAGTATCCTCTAATGGTACGCTGTCCTACGACCCGTAGTAGGTAAGACACTGGTCCACAAGCCAATCATCTAAAAAATATATCTAGTCAGGATTGGAGAGAAGTACATACCTCTAAAAGCAGTTTCAAATATATAATTAAGCATATATAATAGATAATAAAAAATAATACAAGATAACTAAATATCAGAAATAGAGTGAACTAGAGTGAACAGGTAATGTACTGGAATGAAGAACAAATAATAGAATAACTGCAATATAATGGAAATAAAATAAACTAGCTAATGTGCCATGAAATACAAGTTTATTATGTGATCGGTTTGGGTTGAACACGAATACAATATGGTAACTCGATTACTCGTGTGATATGTAATCGATATGTACACAAATATACTTGGGCTTGATCGTATAACTAACTCCTATTCCCCCATCCCCAACCAATACCAATGGATCCAACCACAACACATTACGAACACAAATATGGGCACACTGAACACGAGTAGTGTGTGAACATAAAGTACACTAAAATCAATATCCGATACACACGATAAAATATATGTTAAGAAGTACTTGCTAAATACGGTAAGGGATAACATCTCCTGAAAGGATCCATATAGTACCAGTCTGTGAAACCACTGTATCGGAATCAAGTATACAGTTCTAGAATATATGATATATACACTATCATAAAATGGAAAACTAACAGAGAAATGTACTCGCCTCTGGTCCTGAGCAAATGTGTCTCTCGATGCCCAAGCTGGTGTCACACAATCCTATTTAGGAATTATCATGTCAAAATAAGGGTAATGAATGATAAATAAGTTAAAATGCACTAAGGTATGCTTTCTAGGCCATTCCTAAGTCATGCTAGTCAAACTAGGTCATTACCTTGGTTTTAGGTCTATGCCTATCTTCTAGGTTGATATCTAGTAGGTATTAACTAAACTAGCTAATATACTACATATCTTATATATATATATATATATATATATATATATATATATATATATATATATATATATATACCTATTATATAACATTACCTTAGTATAGGGTATAACCTTAGCCTATACTTAATACCTCATTAACTAACACTCATAGCCAATACTTATCTTGATACCTTGGCACTTAAGATACTCTCTAATCTAGATACTAACGCTTAGTGTACATCATAGTTGACCCTCACTTACAGTTTAATTTAATGTACTTGATACCTTGGTATCTATAGTACTAACTCCTAACACTCACTTAAGCACCTCTAATTCTCAGATTTCTATTGATACTATAGGTATACTCACACCAATTTCTCAATCTCCTTACTGATACCAACTGAATGTGTGTGCACCAACATGTACATAAATTGAGCACAATAACTGCAGTTATGTATGCTACAATGTTACTGTCTGCAATGGCTCATGCCGCTATTGGTGCAACATCATGCTATTGCATTTGTACACCTTGTGTGCACCCCCTGCAGGTACCCTCTTCCTCTTAAGCCTTACTACTCTAGCACATCCTTGCACCCATAAACTTTATTGCAACCTTACCCGGTTACACTATTGCTGTCTTGCCTCACTTCTAAACCTCCCTGACAACACCAATTACACACACACTAGTACATAACTCACATTGGTGTACATAAGTAATCACTGATACATACACAATGTCCTTACCCATGTATCAGTTCCACATACTCATACTTACCCTTTTTTCTCACGAATCCAGACTGAGAATACATCCCTTCTTGACATTTATCTAATTCCCTCACATAGGCAACACCTACACCACCGCAACAACCATACTTCCCTTTAGTCCATAGCACCACTGGAGTTAAAATCCGACCCCCATCTTACCTGTTGCTGTGTGGCAACTCCAAATTGCCGATGATGCTGCTAAATTGAATTGCAGTGCACTTAGTGCAATGCTATTACTGCCATGGTCTCTAACATCACCATTAGTTCACAACACAAGTTCAACAACTACTTGCCGCACACCTACGCACATATTACCTACACACATCCTTACTCGAGCCAACACTGACACTGTGAATACTTGCACAGTTCCCTCATATATCATACTAAAGCCACACACACACCACATATATAATGGTAACGGGAAGAATAAGTATATATATATATATATATATATATATATATATATATATATACACACACACACACACACACACACATAAATATCTATATGATACAATAGAGCTTTTAATCAAACACTTAGCATACGAACGAGGAATACTCCTTAAGAAAAGTGCTATATTCCTAATTATTCCACCATAAATCATTCTTACACATAAATTATATATAGTAATATCTATTCTAACTAATTAAAAATATATATTGAAGAGAATTGTGTAAGACCCCCAAAATTGGGTCCCGTGTCGCACTGTATCACAAAGTACCTTGATATGGCCTATACGTATCCAATTGTGGACACGTACCTAGTCCCATAACCCTGATCTAAGTCTAATTGGTATCATGACACACAATTGATGTGTCAAATTCATAATTCTCCCAACATGCACACAAAATACCACATAGAACTCACAATGCATAGCCAAATATCCTAGAACTTGTTTCTATATGTAGTCCTATGCCATGGGATCATTTCTAATGGTCAAATACATGATTAAGAAGATATAATAAGAGAGAAATTTAGGAATTACTAATTGGGAGATGGATTTCCAATAAAAATACAATTGGACACGATCTAGACCTGATCTCTAGCTCTAAAGTTCCTCCTCCTTGTGCTCATTGCTTCTCCAAGCTCCAAGGCTCCAAGAGTGATACATTTGAGAAGAAAATGGTGGTAAATTGTGCAGAAAATTAATGAAGAAAAATAGAAAATTGGGGATCTAGAATTTGGGAGCAAAATGCAATGCAAATGAGGAGAGAAAGAGGAGAACCCCCCTCTAATAGTGGTCGACATCTTCTCCCTTTCTCCAAGAAAAATTAAATGCCCAAGTTGCCCCTACATGATGAATTATGAGGAATAATTAATGGTAGATATTTTTGGAAGTCTCTAACTAATTACAATTAAGCTAATACTCCTTAATTAATTAATTAATAAGAAAGGTCTAATGGATTTGGGTCCAAGTTGGGCTCACTAATTATCATGACAAATCTAAATGGGTCCATATATGTCAAGTCTAAATATTTGGACTAGTCTCTCTAACTAACAAATGACACAAGTCTCTAACTAAATAACTAATACTAGTCACAAACAATTTTAGCTCAACATAATTAAATAATTTAATACAGTCATCACATTAATATTCAAAATTAAATTCCTAAAAATAAATATTCATGTCAAATTACCAAACTATCCCTAGCTGAAAAAGTGAGGATGATACATTGGGAGCCCAGTCGGATGTACGTATTGTGGAAGGAAGGACATACCAAGGATGTGTGTAGGGAGGCACAAGGTTTGTGCCTACGATGTGGTAGTCCAGACCATCTGATCGCCAATTATCCGATGATGCAAAGGATTAAAAGGCCAGTACAGTGATTAGCCTTACCAGTACCAGGGGCAGCTCAGTATAGGGGGCCAGCACTAGCAGTCAGGACTTTGGCTCATCGTCCATTATCGACACAAACTCACATGTACAACCAACAGAGGAATCAGCAGTATGGGAAGCATAGGCCACAATTGCATATCCAAGGGAGGCAGCAACAAGGAGCACAACAAGGCCAAGGACAAGTTTTTACCCTATCTCTGGGGGAGGCTTTGGCATCAGGTGACGTGGTGGCAGATAACATTCTCGTTATATCTTTTCCTGCCATAATATTATTTAATTCAGGAGCATCCCGTTCATTTGTATGTGCACGATTCACAACACGTATTGGATTGGAGTTTAAGGCATTTCCAGAGAGACTGAATATACTCACTGGTAATGGTCTCGTAGGTGTTGATAGAGTATGTCTAGCATGTCCAATCGTAGTGTACGAGCATTTATTACTTGTAAGGTTGATCGAGTTTCCTATGGGTAATTTTGACGTTATTCTAGGTATGGACTGGTTGAGAGATAGTCATGTGACGATAGATTGCCATAGGGATATAGTGTTGTTTAATAGCTCGGGCAAGGAAGAGTTTATCTTCAATAAAATGGTGAGGGACCAGGATGAAGATGGCATAACAGCAGTAGCAAAAATTATAGATCAGCTTTTCAGAATAATTGAAGAATTTCTTGATGTATTTCTGAAAGATCATCCTGGATTATCCCCTGTAAGAGAAGTGGAGTTCTGCATAGAATTGAGACCAGGAGAAAAACTAATTTCCAACAAAGTCTATCAGATGTCACTGATAGAACTCAACCAGCTATATCAATATATGGAAGAACTGAAGGCAAAGAAGTTTATTTGGGCTAGTGGATCGCCATGGGGAGTACCAGCACTTATAGTAAAGAAAAAAGATAAGAAGACACGGTTGTGTGTCTACTACATGCAGTTGAATACAATAATAGTGAAGAACAAGTATCCATTGCCTATGATTGATGACTTGTTTGACCAATTGAGCGAAGCAAAAGTATTTTCCAAAATAGACATTCGATCAGGATATTATCAAGTAAGGGTCCGGGAGCAAGATATACCGAAGGCAGTATTTCTATCTCGATATGGGTATTACGAATTTTTAGTTATGCCATTCTAATTGACTAATGTGCCAACAATATTCATGGATTTGATGAGTCGTATATTTATTCCATACCTAGATCAATTTATGGTGGTATTCATATATGATATTCTTGTCTACTCTAACAATGAAGAAGAGCATGAAGAACATCTTCGGAGAGTGATACAAGTTTAAGGGAGCACCATTGTATGCCAAACTCAGTAAGTGTAAATTCTAGTTAGGTCATATATTATTCTTGGGGCATATCATCTCAGGAGCAGGAGTATAAGTGGACCCCAAGAAAGTCGAATCAGTAGAGAATTGGCCAGACCTGAAGACAATAGCAGATGTACAAAATTTCTTGGGGTTAACGGGATATTACCGAAGGTTCATGGCAGATTTTGCACGAATTTCAGTGCCAATGACTCATCTAACCCGCAAGGAGGTAAAGTTTGTTTGGACGGCAGAGTGACAAGCAGCATTTGAGAAGTTAAAAGAGAAACTGATCTCAGCACCGATTCTTACCTTTCCAGTAGGATCAGGAGAGTTCACAGTTTATTACAACGTATCTGGAAAATGACTCGGGTGTATTGATGCAGCACGAGAAAGTGATAGCTTATACGTTTCGGCAACTTCGAGATCATGAGAAAAATTATCCAATACATGATTTGGAGTTAGTAGCAGTAGTATTTGACTCAAGCTATGGAGACACTATCTATATGGCGATCGGGTGGAGATATTCAAAGATCATAAGAGTTTAAAGTACATATTCACCCAGAAGGACTTGAACATGAGACAGAGGAGGTTGCTAAAATTGTTTGGTGAATATGATAAAGTACTTCAGTATCATCCAAGCAAGACAAATATTGTGACAAATGCTCTAAGTAGGAGAGACATCATATTTGTCTTGACAACTCAGAAGCACATATTAGAATATCTTCGAGAGATGGGCATCGAGGTAGTGTTACCTCAAGGAGAGGGAATACTAGCCAATCTTCAGATTCAGTCAACCTTGGTGGAGATGATCAAAGTGGCCCAAGCAGAAGATTCTCAGATTCAAAAGCTCAGGACAGAATGTGAGTCAGGCCTTAGGAAGTAATTAAGGATTCATGAAGACGAAACACTTAAATTTGGAAACTGTCTTTGTGTGCCAAGTGGAGATATCAAACATGAAGTAATGACCGAGGCCCACAATTCTCAATTCATCCCGGAGGCACGAAGATGTACCATGATATTAAGCAACATTTCTGGTAGAACAAAATAAAAAGAGAGATAGCTTGGTTCATTTTTTGATGTCTCATTTGTCAGCAGGTGAAGGCAGAGTAGTAGAGACCAGCAAGATTGTTACAACCCCTGCCTATTCCAGAGTGGAAGTGGAAATACATTATAATGGACTTTGTGACCGTCTTACCTAGATTTCCTACTGGACGTGATACAGTTTGGGTAATAGTAGATCGACTCACAAATGTGGCACATTTTCTTTTCTTCTGAGTAGGGAAGTCCACAGAGCAGTTAGCAGAGAGTATATGCATCATATAATGAGGCAACATGGAGTTCCAACAAGTATAGTGTCAGACCGTGATACCTGCTTTACGTCTCATTTTTGGAGAAGTTTACATGAACGCTTGGATACTAAGTTGAGATTCAGTACCACGTACCATCGCCAGACAGACGGCCAGTCAGAGAGGAAAATACAAACATTGGAAGACATGCTGCGAGCTTGTACTTTAGACCTTGGTGGGTCTTGGAAAGATCACCTTCACTTAGTGGAATTCTCGTACAACAACAGTTATTAGGCCAGCATACAAATGGCTCTATTTGAGGTATTATACAGAAGGAAGTGTAGGTCACCTTTAACATGGCATGACATTTATGAACGAAAGATGTTGGGGCCTGAGATGATCACATAGACCATTGAAGTGGTTAAGCAGATTAGACAGCGGCTTCGAGATGCACAATATCGTCATCGTCATTGGCCAGACCAACACCATAGGCCATTAGAATTTCTGTCGGCGACCATGTATTTTTGCTGATTTTGCCTACCCATGGAGTCATTAGGTTCGGGGTTCACAGGAAGCTTAGTCCGTAGTACGTTGGATCGTTCGATATTCTCGAGAGGGTAGGGGATGATGCTTATTGTCTTGCCCTTTTGCCTTCTCTACGTGAGGTGCACAATATCTTTCATGTGTCTCAGTTACTACGGATTTGAGTCATTTCCTCGATCACTCTGAATTAGTCATTGGTATCGACTTGACTTACGAGGAATGGCCCATATCTATTTTGGATCAGAGAGAGAAGGTACTCAAGAATCGGACTATCCGTCTTGTTCATGTTACTTGGGGGCATCACTCTTTGGGAGAGTCGATGTAGGAGCACGAGGACGATATTTGATCTTGGTACCTGCACCTATTCGACTCATAAGATATATTTTCTTCGTATGCCTTCGTATCTTTCATTCCGTGATCGGCAAGAACTCATAAAGGATAAATTTTCTTCGCTTCATTATAAATGTTATTGTTATACTTGTTTATTTGAATGTGTTGATTTCTTTTAGATAATTGATGCATGTTTTAACATTTCTAGCTAGCCTTGAGTTTGAATTCTGAGGATATAATTTTTCTAAGGTGGGTAGAGATGTCACTCCCCATTCCCAATATACGTATTTGGAGTGTAATTATTTTTTTTGCTAGCGTAGTTATATATTGTAGAGAGACTAAACCCATTCTTTGGTTTACTTGGCTCTTGGATTATTTGTTTGGTTTGGTTTTATCATGAGTTGAACCTATGGTCCAAACCTCAAACCCTCCATATATAACCCAACTTCACTCTCTCTCCTCTCATTTTCCTCTTCCATTCTCTTTTTTAGGTTTTTCTCTCCCCCTCCGTAGGCAAGTACATCTTGCAAGAAATGGAGAAACCCTTTATATTTTTGTTCCATTATGTTTCTTATATGATTCCTCATGCATTTAGAACTTGGTATTTTTGGATTTGGTGGATGGATTAGTGTGAATATAAGTTTTAACTTTTAGAATTTTCTATGTGTTCTTGAATGTTCTTGGATTTTGATCTCTTAAAACTTAATATTTTTTAAAAATTATTATTTTATGTTGATGGACACTTGATTTTGAGTAGTTTAGAACTTTACTTTGCTGAATTTGGACATCATTTGAGGTTTCTATGGAAGAAATAAAATATTATTTTTGGAGCTTTTGGCCATGGCTGAATTTGCTATGTGCCCTTTGCCAAGTGTATGAACTTGAACGGATAAAATTTTACTAAATCCAAAAGATTTCATGCGTCCAAAGTGTACATGCGGCCCAGAGGAGCATGCAGCCTAGTCGACCATGCGGCCAAGAGTTATGCGTCCCACTCCTTCTGAAAGCATAACTTCTGACTAACTCGGCATGACTTTTCATAATTTGTCTTTTCTTCTGACACACTTTTTTGGTTTGTCACATCAGTCACTTTTTTGATTAGACTTGACTTATATTTATTTGTTTGTCACCTCACACGTTTTCCGAAGATTGGACTTTGCTCTGTCTATGAGGCTTTGACCCTATGCGACCTTGACTTATGAGACCTTGATCCTATGCGGCCTCGACGTTATGCGGCACCTTGCTATGCGCCTTTGCTCCTATGCGTCTATTGTTTCTTACTCACTTTGACACATGTTTGGTTTAATGTTTCTGTTTGATTAAATAATTGTGATACTACGTGTTAACTTAAAAATGACTTATGTGACCTAGGTGTGACTACGTGCTAAATGACTAAGCACCTGGCATAAGCCTGTAGATATGGCCCTACATGTACTTACTTGCTGATTAGGCTACTTTCCTTGGATCACCTTATTATATGTTGGACAGAATAAGGGGTATAGTTTAACTCGAGGGAGGGTCTGTAATCCCGGTCCTTATTTGGTTTAAGAATTATGGGTCTGATCTCGAGGGTTCTCATACTACTCTTATTTTATCTATCGATATAATAAAGTGATAAATTATTATGACCATCATTTGCTTGTCTTATCCTGAATAACTTGTTACTTGATAACTTATCCATAACCTTGATATATAGTGAGCCGTTGAGCCACATATACTTGCTACATGATATATATGTAATTATTTCCTTGTGCGGATCTGGTAGTTGGACAGTGACTTTAACCATGGCTAGATAGTATTAATTGTTGCATCATACTTGGGTGAATCCAGATTTAACTTTAAGAGACAATGTGAATTCGTATCAAGAGTGCCCATACTTAAAGTATGACATTTAGGAAAAAAAATATTCATGTGACCACGGCATGAGATCCTAAATCACCTAGGATTAACTAGGCAACTTAATTTATAGAAAATTGGAAGGGAATGGTATAAGGGAATGGTATCTCGAGATTGTGCATGCCGAACCACCCTAAGTTAGCTGGGAGTAAAGGCTGGCCACCATGGATACTGTATATCATGCGCACTTGTGGAGTACAATATCTGACTTAATTATAAGCTAAGCCATTTTCTTTCCTATAGAAAGCCTGGAACTGCTACTGATCATTAAATTAGCTCAGGGCCCTTGTAAGGGACTGGCACATCATATATTCTTGCTTATATATCATTGGTTTAGCCAGCCCTGCTCGATTATGGCACGATTTGAGGATATTTATATATTGCATTACTGGGATAACCCAGGGATCATATTTTAAGCCGTAACCCATGTTTGGCCGATAAATCTGTTTAGTTAGAGAAGTGGACCATTATAACATGAAAGTCCAACTCTTGTCCTTGTTTAGTTGTTGAGTTGCGCTGTTGTGTTATAATGGGATACAGATCGAAGCTACTTATTATTATTATTATGTTATTTTACTTAATATTATATCCTTGCTTGTGTATTGTGCCTTCTGTTGAGTAAAATTAGGGACATAGACTATCATGGCATGATAGTTCAACTCATGTCCTTGTTTGGTTGTTCGGTTGCGCTATGGTCTTACTATAGCCTGTGGACTGAAACTACAACATAGAGTTATTCTAGCTTGACCATAACCAAGGGACATATTCTATCTTGATGTCATACGGTACTTCCTGTCCTTGTTTGGTGAAGGGGTGTCATGTCATGTCATGGATGGGGCATATGCCATTGATTGTTGGTTAAGCATCTGATGCTATAGAACTAGTTTTGTTTATTTATTTCATGCTTTCTTGTGGTACTTTCTATTTAGGGTCTGACCCCACTGGTTTTGTATGGCCAGGTTTAGATTTAGCACATGAGGATCAAGCGCATCTCTCCCTCACTAATGGCACGTACCAGAAGGATGGCTGTTGAGGGTCACGAGTGGGTACCTTCATTCACTACTAGTCTTTTGTAAACTATAATCTTTTGGATGTTTAACCAACCAACACCTGTTAGCCGGATAATCTGGACATTAGTTCCCTATATGACATGTAATATATTCAGACTGCTGCTGACTCACTATCATATATGCTTTTGATTGTGTATCTGGCATATCACTTGTATTTACTAGACCTCTAGAATATTCTGATGTGGCATTGGGGACACCTTACTGCTTATTATAAAATATTCTATGTTATTGCTACTCGTTTGAGTGATTGAGATATAGAAGTTTCTTGACCCTAGAATACTTGATTGTAGTATGCACCCTGTCCCTAGACAACCTTAACATATTGCGGGTTGCTTCAGTATTTCACAAGGTATGGTTGGCTGAGTCATTCCCCTGCTCTTCAGTATTCTTGATCTGGGGTATGACAAGATTTTAGTGGTGGCCCATGTAGATCTATTTTTCAGACTTGTGGGGTGGCCTGATTATAGAAAATCTCAATCAAACATGTTCCTCCTTGAAATCCTGAATCTGCCTTCTCGAACTGAGCTTGACTTCTGTACCATTGATTCCTCGATCCTTCTTATCCTTATCTTGATTTATCTTTTATCCTTTTCTTTAGGGCTTCTCCAGAATCGATGGTTGGAGTGCCAGTAGTTTTAGCAGGATAATGATCCGTTGGCCCATAATGAGAGACATCACCTATTCATTGAGACAACTGCTCCGTATTCTTCTCAATCAAATATAGTAGCTGAAAGGAAGAATGGGACGTTGATAGAGATGATGAACTCAATACTATTGACTACAGGTATTCCAAAATACTTCTGGGGAGAAGCTGTGCTGACGGCTACGTTCATTCTGAATAGAGTGCCATACACAACTTCCTATGTCACTCCTCAGGAACTCTGGTTCAGAGTCAGACCAAACTTGAACGTCATCCGCGTATGGGAGTGTCTGGAAGAAAGAACATGACGTTGACAGAGATGATAAACTCAATACTGTTAACTACGGGACTTCCAAACTACTTCTGGGGAGAAGCTACGCTGACGACTACGTTCATTCTTAATAGAGTGCTATATGCAACTTCCGATGTCACTCATCAGGAACTCTGATTCAGAGTCAGATCCAACTTGAACGTCATTAGAGTGGGGGGGTGTTTGGCGTTTGTGAAACTTCCGAAATTAAAGATTCATAAGATGGAATCGAGGACTACGAAGATAATCTTTCAGGGTGATGATGAGAAGAGTAATGCTCAGAGATTTCTTTATATCTAATTAAATCATAGCATTGAATCTCGCAATGCAAAAATTCTCGAAGATAAATTTATGAGACACAAGAACATTGTTATCGCGGATATTTTAAAAAATAGTGTGGGTGCACAGGAGGCTGAAGCTTCCAACGAAGATGTAGTCTAAGAAGAAGTTGTCATCCCAATGACGACGATCAAACTAGAACTCGCAGAGCCGGTGTCTAAGCGAGTGAGGAGAGTGAAGGACTTTGAAGAAGATTTTGTCACCTATCATGTAGAAGCAGATCCGATTACTTATAATGAGGCGATGAAGACCAGAGATGTTATCTTCTAGAGGGAGGCTATAAATATTGAGTATAACTCAATAACCTCCAACCACACTTGGGTATTGGTCAATCTTCCTTAAGGATCTAAACCAATCATATGCTTTTCAGATCTTCAAGTTGATGAAGATGAAAGCAGACAGAACAGTTGAGTTCAAGACAAGGCTATCTGCCTAGGAGTTTTCTCAGACAATAGGGGATTGAGTTCTTCGGTACCTCGATGAGGGTATCATAGATCAGGATGATGATTGTCGTAGCTGCTATTCACAAGCTGATTATTTATCAGATGATAAGAAGACATCATGTCTTGGATGAAGTCAAACATGAGAGATTTACGGACAACAGTAAAAAATATTGTCATTTATGTTTGAAGATAATCTGTGAGTTGGTGATATCTCGATACGGCCTGAAGCAATTCCCAGGATGTGGCAGCAAAAGTTTGACAAGTCATCTATTCAAAATTGTCCCAGGATCAACGAGACGGACTAGTGTGTGTACACGAAGTTTGCTGATAATGGAGGAGTCATCATTTATATATATATGGACGACTTGCTAGTCTCAGTTGCGGACACATAAGTGTCACTAACAAAGATTTTCTTTTTGTCCAAACTCAGGACATGGGATTGCGGATGTCATCCTGAGGATATAAGATAATACGGATGCCAGGTGGGGTTGCTTAGTCACAAGCTCTCAGCATGAAATATTGATCACACGCTTTGGGTATCAGGGACGATACTCCTCAGGTGTGACATGAATATGAAGCCAAATCCAAAGGATGCTGAGTCAGTTCACAAGCAGTATATGTGTTGAATACTGAAAGCTGTGAAGAGAGTCGACAGAATTCTCAGAAGAACTCAGTAGTATATCCTGTGCTACATCAGTTATCCATATATGAAGGAAGGCTTTGGTGATGCCAGTTGGTGCTCAAGAAAGAAGAGTGAAAGATCCACATAAGGACGTGACTTCTCCAGGGCTAGTGTAGCTATATCGTGGAAGTCGAAGCAGCAGTCTTTACTCTCAGAGTTCTTTGCACTATCAAGATGCAGCATATAAAGCAGAAAGGCTCTGGAAGCTCTCAGATGATCTTCCTATGGTTCATACACAAATTCGGGTGATACCGACATACTGTGAAAACTAGAAAGCTGCAACAATGGCATATGTTTATCTCTTTAATGGTTTGAAGAAAACTATGTGGATAGAACACAGGACACTGAATGAGTACAAATTGCGTGGATCATTACAGTACTTTAATGATCGAAGTAAGGTAAATCTGACGAATTCATTCATGATAGGAAGGGCTAATACATGATACTGAATGAGCACAGTTAGCATAGATCATTACAATGTTTGATGATTGAAGCTAGAAGAGTCTGACAGATCCATTCATGTAAGGCCTCCAGCTCTAGCTGATCCCAAGAACTACAAATGAGGGTAGTACTTCATGTTACAGTGGCGTGATACCACACGAGGGAGTGAACCCCGACTTTGGGTCATGTCACAGCGACCTAACACCGCATATAGTCAAGGACACAACATATATGGACTTGGAGGACCTCTGATATTGTGTCTTTGCAATCCTACCATTTAGTTTTATGTTATTAGTTCAAAGAAAAATCTACTAGGCATCTAGCTATTGGTTCAAGGGAGGAACATTAACTGAGAGAATGCCAGAAACAATGGGTAGTCTTTCAGACATTGAGGGATTACGGACCCATAACCACTGTTGTCTACTAATTATTCTTTTATGTAGAATAAGTCCTGTGGGAGGATGACTTAGATGCCTTAATGAGTTCTCAGGCATTTTGAATATCTGGTCTGCGTAACAGGAAGCATGGTAGTGCAGCATTACAAAGAAGTGTAAGGTCTCTATGCTACAATGGGTGACACCACCAAGAGGTTCCTCGGTAAGGGTAATGCCTCGGCTTTGCGAGCCATGTCACAGTGGCGTAGCACCGCACATAGGCAGGTAGCCTAATGCTGTAGAATAAAGAATATAGGTAGCACTACAAAAAGGACGGTATCCTCATGTTACAGTGGTGTGACACCACAGAGGTAAAAGATGTAAATCCTCGGCTATGCGAGCCATGTCACAGCGGCGTAACACCACAAGGAAGCGCAAGGCTTCATGCTGGATAGTTTGGCATTACAAAGAGGCTGGGACCTCATGCTACAGTGGCATGACACCACGATAAGGTTTAGCCTCGGCACTGGCCCATGTCATAATGGAGTAGCACCGCAAGGAAGCTCGAGGCTTCATGCCAAGAACTTTTTAAAAGAACTCAACTAGAGTGTATGGAAAGAGATATAGGCCGTCTCTTGAGAAAAAACTTGTAGACGTCCAAAATACATACACCAAAACTGGGCGTGCACCTGGCCTTTAATGTCTAACCGGAAGCACAACTGATGTCATTGTGTGAGTGGAAAGAATTGCAGCTCTGGTGCAGAATTCAAGGCTTAGTCCATTCTTGTATCATATTGTTGTTCGACCCATGCTAAAAGGTTCAAGTCGAAGCAATATCTATCCTAATGCATGATGGATAGTCACTGTGGGAAACGCTCAACCCATATATATTGAGATATGTGGGAGATTGTTGGTATTTTTGCCTTTGGACTAGTAAAGATACTCCCACATTGGCTACACCACTAAATGGTTATCTCAATATAATACTTTGTATGAGTTGAGGTGTACACATGTGGTATGGGGGGCACACGAGTGCCATGTGGTGGTATTTTCCTAGGAGAAAAAAATAATTAAATCCTTATGAAAGCATTTATGCTTTTTGTCATGTTCTTAAAATTATTTCTATAGGAGCTAAGCCCCAAAGGGGCTTAGCGACTTGGACTTGGACAAGGACTCGGACTCGGACTCGGGCTCAAGGGAGCAAAGTGGCGCTTTATTAGCGCACTTTGTACTTAGCACGTCAGCATCGTCGCAAGGCGCTTGTGCGCTGTTGTTGTGCTCGTTTTATGCGCGAGTTTTATGCTCGGGCTACATACGCGTGTTGCATGAGCGGGCGCTGAGCGGGTGTTTAACGGGCGCTGAGCTGGCTATGCATTGGGCTGCGATTGTGGGATATCAATTTTGCATATTGGCTTTTTAGTCCCACATCGCAAAGAAGAGGAGGATGAGCTTCCATCATTCCCTATATAAAGAGCCCTCTACCTCCTTTTGAGACAGACCAAAAAGTTGAGAAAGATGAGTCCAAAGAAGTCCGTTCAAGTTTATAATTGGAAAGTTACTCAATGCTCATGTGAAGCTTATCAAAGCAAACTATCAATAAGAATCCGGAGAAGGTTAGATTGTTGGCATTCACAGAATTGGATCATGTGGTTATTTCCCCCTAAAGAAGAGAGACCCGAAATATTTTACCCCTGATGAATAATATAAGACCCAATTAAGTTTACGAACTTTGATTGTACAAATGTTTCATATTGACATGGAAAACACCAAACTTGAGGTATATGTGCAATTTGCAGGCAATAAATATTACACCCAAACATGCCAACCATTTGAGCTGATACTTGTTTGCCCAAGTGATTTATAAAAGAAAACGAGTACATCGATTGTTGGTCCTCAAGAAAGGGTGATGAAGTGCTGTAAGGAGCTAACTAAGCTTGGCGGCCAATGTTTAGTATCTTTAACATACGCGATATCTGTGTAATGTGGGTCTAAGAGAGTAGCAATTGTGAACTGGTTCTCGGCCAGTAATGGAGCATGCTTGTCGACATACAACGCTGCGGCAAGAGCTGCGTGAACCTCTGCAGTAAATCAAGACCACGAGACATTGTTAGAGAAAAGACTCATCATGTCTTTTTTTTCTTTTCTTTGGCTTAATTTCAACTTGATATCCCAATACTTTCCGCCAATCAGCAGTTAATTTTTTCGTTTCAACAAAAATAAATAACAATTTTTGGACCAAAATTACCCTCCCACTTCTGGATTATTTGAAATGACTATAAACGAGCAGAGTATTATTATTATTTAGCAATTTTCTTTTGAGAACAAGGGACATGCAACTGATCACCTGGATAGCCCTTTAATGATATGGACACATCTTCCATCTCAGCGATGGATTGCTCGCGGTCACCAATCTCGTACAGCACCAGTGCCCTTCCGACCCTCGCATAATCTGTGAATGCAAAGTCTTTATAATCTTGAACCACCTGAAGATCATAAAATACTGCTTTTTTTGGTCATGTATGCGATTTGAAGCTCCCCAAGTTTCCAAAACATAGATAATAAGTGTAGTTCTTGTTGGTATTTTTTGCTTTTGGACTAGTAAAGATAGTCCTACATTGGCTACACCACCAAGTGGATATCTTAATATAATATTTTGTATGTGTTCAGGTGTGCACATGGAGTATGGTGGATCACATGGGTGCCATGTAGGGGTGTTTTATTAGAAGAAAAAAATGATTAACTCCTCAATTAATGAAAGCTTTTAAGCTTTTTGTCATGTCCTTGGATATTATTTTATAGGAACTAAGCGACTCAGACGCAAAGTGTCGCTTTTGTTGCGCTCGTTTTATGCTCGGATTGCATACGCAGGCACTGAGAGGGTGCTGAACGGGCGCTGACCGGACTATGTATTGGACTACGATTGTGGGATATCAATTTTGTATATTGACTTTTTAGTCCCACATCGGAAAGAAGAGGATGATGGGCTTCCATCCTTTCCTATATAAAGAGCCCTCTAGTCTCCTTTTGAGACACACCAAATATTGAGAAAGAGGAGTCCAAAGTAGTTCATTTGAGTCACACAAAGTGGTGACTACGAGCGTTCCAGAAGTTCTCTTGTGAACTTGCTGGCTCCTGGGAGCAGATCGTCGATAGATGACGATTCTTGCTTTGAGCAACGGTGGCCTTCACCACCCCAATAAGAATAATTTTTATTCTATATTTCTCTCATCTTCTTCTAGTTGTAAACATTCTGTCCCAGTTGCAACTGCGTTTGCAAGGAAGAACGTATTTTTGGTTCTTGAATTCTGTGATGAAGAAGGAGTTGTAATCCGCAACTGTATTCTATATTATATAGTTCTTCGTTGGATCGAGGTATATCAGAGATAAAACTTTTGTGTGAACTCCTGATCTCGACTTCAACTTCTTGTTTTACCATATTTGATTAAGCCTCGGGGATAACAATCTCAAAGCAAGATCCGAGTAAGATGGAGAACAACCGTGCAAGTCTTCTCAACACAAGTTTTTACAAACTTGAGAAGATTGACGGGCTATACTTCAATCATTTGGATGAGGAAGGAGTTCTCTGTCAAATGTTAGACGTGGGTAGAGAGATCCAAGATCTACCATTCCTACGGATGGAAGTGAACTTGATCTGGCGTCGCTGGAGACATACATTCCAAGAGAAAGAAAGTCAACATCTGATGCAAGTTGGAGCATGGAGATGTCTGAAGCTAGTAGCCACATGGAGAAGTTTACCGCGGTTGTCAAAGAGAGACTGGTACTATGCATCTACGCATGTCAACAATTAGAACATGGAAGAACTCGGCACATAAGCACTCTCGGCGCAGGGCACTCACTGCGTAGGGCGGGCTCAATGTAGTGTAGTCATTGCGCATGACGTTCTTTCGGTACATGGCAGAACTTGGCGCATGGAAGCGTCTAAATGGCTAGTCTAAGCAAGGTCTATGCACGACCAGGTTATGCGCATAGGGCTATGAGTACCTTGGAGCATGTCTCTTCAAGCATAAAGGATCATGAGAATAAGGATTGCAGATCCAATTTCAAACCAAAATAGCAAGGTAAAAGCCTAACTTGGTTACTTTGATTACTTAACTTGGTTTCTATGATTGTGCATGTTAAGTTATCTAGCGTGGTTGCTGACTAGTGAATGGATACTAGTGCATCTAGCCACGGGAGCTCTAGAAAGAGCAGTTCACTGAGGTCAAGCCTATTACTGAAGAAGGCCGAGGATCTCGATAGCAAACAAGGATCAAGCAGAGGATCTGAGAATTGGGACAATGGTTCTGGACTTCGAGAAGTTACAGTCAAAGAAGTACCTGTAGAAAAGTACCAGTGATTACCAAGGAATTAATCTCAGGAAGTATGTTGCAGACTTGAGGGTGAACATCCATGGTTGCCAGATGGTAATCTCTTGCCAGGAGATAAACATTGAAGCAAGGCTTCAGTATCAGATGGATGTTCGAGCTTCTGCTTGTGAGTAGAGTCTCATTACAAGAGTTGTGGGACACCAAGACTAGGGTATGTACTCTATACCACAAGATGTCTAGTCTTTGGCTTATCTCTAAATGTAGGGGTAAGAAGGTGGAGAAGATTGAGGTCTGTGCGCAGACAAAGATTACAAGAAAACCTTTCAAACGGGTAAATCGAAGTACATATTTTCTGGAGTTGGTACACTCAGATATCTTTGACTTCAAAAAGTTCTCCACAAAAGCCATGATAAAATATTTTATTACCTTTATCGACAAATACTCGAAGTACGCGTTCGTCTATCTGCTCAAGAGAAAAGATGAAGCATTCGAAAAGTTCAAGGAGTTCAGGGCTGAGGCTGAACGTCGAAAAGGGCAACAACTTAAGAGACTTAGAAGTGATCGAGGTGGAGAGTATATGTCCATTGAATTCGTATCGTTCTACAAAGAACATAAATTTTTTAATGAGACGACTGCTCCGAATTCTCCTCAATCAAATGAAGTAGCTGAATGATTGAGTGAAAAGAATTGCAGCTCTGGTGCAGAATTCAAGGCTTAGTCCATTCTTGTATCATATTGTTGTTCGACCCATGCTAAAAGATTCAAGTCGAAGCAATATCTATCCTAATGCATGATGGATAGTCACTGTGGGAAACGCTCAACCCATATATATTGAGATATGTGGGAGATTGTTGGTATTTTTGCCTTTGGACTAGTAAAGATACTCCCACATTGGCTACACCACTAAATGGTTATCTCAATATAATACTTTGTATGAGTTGAGGTGTACACATGTGGTATGGGGGGCACACGAGTGCCATGTGGTGGTATTTTCCTAGGAGAAAAAAATAATTAAATCCTTATGAAAGCATTTATGCTTTTTGTCATGTTCTTAAAATTATTTCTATAGGAGCTAAGCCCCAAAGGGGCTTAGCGACTTGAACTTGGACTCGGACTCGGACTCGGGCTCAAGGGAGCAAAGTGGCGCTTTATTAGCGCACTTTGTACTTAGCACATCAGCATCGTCGCAAGGCGCTTGTGCGCTGTTGTTGTGCTCGTTTTATGCGCGAGTTTTATGCTCGGGCTACATACGCGTGTTGCATGAGCGGGCGCTGAGCGGGTGTTTAACGGGCGCTGAGCTGGCTATGCATTGGGCTGCGATTGTGGGATATCAATTTTGCATATTGGCTTTTTAGTCCCACATCGCAAAGAAGAGGAGGATGAGCTTCCATCATTCCCTATATAAAGAGCCCTCTACCTCCTTTTGAGACAGACCAAAAAGTTGAGAAAGATGAGTCCAAAGAAGTCCGTTCAAGTTTATAATTGGAAAGTTACTCAATGCTCGTGTGAAGCTTATCAAAGCAAACTATCAATAAGAACCCGGAGAAGGTTAGATTGTTGGCATTCACAGAATTGGATCATGTGGTTATTTCCCCCTAAAGAAGAGAGACCCGAAATATTTTACCCCTGATGAATAATATAAGACCCAATTAAGTTTATGAACTTTGATTGTACAAATGTTTCATATTGACATGGAAAACACCAAACTTGAGGTATATGTGCAATTTGCAGGCAATAAATATTACACCAAAACATGCCAACCATTTGAGCTGATACTTGTTTGCCCAAGTGATTTATAAAAGAAAACGAGTACATCGATTGTTGGTCCTCAAGAAAGGGTGATGAAGTGCTGTAAGGAGCTAACTAAGCTTGGCGGCCAATGTTTAGTATCTTTAACATACGCGATATCTGTGTAATGTGGGTCTAAGAGAGTAGCAATTGTGAACTGGTTCTCGGCCAGTAATGGAGCATGCTTGTCGACATACAACGCTGCGGCAAGAGCTGCGTGAACCTCTGCAGTAAATCAAGACCACGAGACATTGTTAGAGAAAAGACTCATCATGTCTTTTTTTTCTTTTCTTTGGCTTAATTTCAACTTGATATCCCAATACTTTCCGCCAATCAGCAGTTAATTTTTTCGTTTCAACAAAAATAAATAACAATTTTTGGACCAAAATTATCCTCCCACTTCTGGATTATTTGAAATGACTATAAACGAGCAGAGTATTATTATTATTTAGCAATTTTCTTTTGAGAACAAGGGACATGCAACTGATCACCTGGATAGCCCTTTAATGATATGGACACATCTTCCATCTCAGCGATGGATTGCTCGCGGTCACCAATCTCGTACAGCACCAGTGCCCTTCCGACCCTCGCATAATCTGTGAATGCAAAGTCTTTATAATCTTGAACCACCTGAAGATCATAAAATACTGCTTTTTTTGGTCATGTATGCGATTTGAAGCTCCCCAAGTTTCCAAAACATAGATAATAAGTGTAGTTCTTGTTGGTATTTTTTGCTTTTGGACTAGTAAAGATAGTCCTACATTGGCTACACCACCAAGTGGATATCTTAATATAATATTTTGTATGTGTTCAGGTGTGCACATGGAGTATGGTGGATCACATGGGTGCCATGTAGGGGTGTTTTATTAGAAGAAAAAAATGATTAACTCCTCAATTAATGAAAGCTTTTAAGCTTTTTGTCATGCTCTTGGATATTATTTTATAGGAACTAAGCGACTCAGATGCAAAGTGTCGCTTTTGTTGCGCTCGTTTTATGCTCGGATTGCATACGCAGGCACTGAGAGGGTGCTGAACGGGCGCTGACCGGACTATGTATTGGACTACGATTGTGGGATATCAATTTTGTATATTGACTTTTTAGTCCCACATCGGAAAGAAGAGGATGATGGGCTTCCATCCTTTCCTATATAAAGAGCCCTCTAGTCTCCTTTTGAGACACACCAAATATTGAGAAAGAGGAGTCCAAAGTAGTTCATTTGAGTCACACAAAGTGGTGACTACGAGCGTTCCAGAAGTTCTCTTGTGAACTTGCTGGCTCCTGGGAGCAGATCGTCGATAGATGACGATTCTTGCTTTGAGCAACGGTGGCCTTCACCACCCCAATAAGAATAATTTTTATTCTATATTTCTCTCATCTTCTTCTAGTTGTAAACATTCTGTCCCAGTTGCAACTGCGTTTGCAAGGAAGAACGTATTTTTGGTTCTTGAATTCTGTGATGAAGAAGGAGTTGTAATCCGCAACTGTATTCTATATTATATAGTTCTTCGTTGGATCGAGGTATATCAGAGATAAAACTTTTGTGTGAACTCCTGATCTCGACTTCAACTTCTTGTTTTACCATATTTGATTAAGCCTCGGGGATAACAATCTCAAAGCAAGATCCGAGTAAGATGGAGAACAACCGTGCAAGTCTTCTCAACACAAGTTTTTACAAACTTGAGAAGATTGACGGGCTATACTTCAATCATTTGGATGAGGAAGGAGTCCTCTGTCAAATGTTAGACGTGGGTAGAGAGATCCAAGATCTACCATTCCTACGGATGGAAGTGAACTTGATCTGGCGTCGCTGGAGACGTACATTCCAAGAGAAAGAAAGTCAACATCTGATGCAAGTTGGAGCATGGAGATGTCTGAAGCTAGTAGCCACATGGAGAAGTTTACCGCGGTTGTCAAAGAGAGACTGGTACTATGTATCTACGCATGTCAACAATTAGAACATGGAAGAACTCGGCACATAAGCACTCTCGGCGCAGGGCACTCACTGCGTAGGACGGGCTCAATGTAGTGTAGTCATTGCGCATGACGTTCTTTCGGTACATGGCAGAACTTGGCGCATGAAAGCGTCTATATGGCTAGTCTAAGCAAGGTCTATGCACGACCAGGTTATGCGCATAGGGCTATGAGTACCTTGGAGCATGTCTCTTCAAGCATAAAGGATCATGAGAATAAGGATTGCAGATCCAATTTCAAACCAAAATAGCAAGGTAAAAGCCTAACTTGGTTACTTTGATTACTTAACTTGGTTTCTATGATTGTGCATGTTAAGTTATCTAGCGTGGTTGCTGACTAGTGAATGGATACTAGTGCATCTAGCCACGGGAGCTCTAGAAAGAGCAGTTCACTGAGGTCAAGCCTATTACTGAAGAAGGACGAGGATCTCGATAGCAAACAAGGATCAAGCAGAGGATCTGAGGATTGGGACAATGGTTCTGGACTTCGAGAAGTTACAGTCAAAGAAGTACCTGTAGAAAAGTACCAGTGATTACCAAGGAATTAATCTCAGGAAGTATGTTGCAGACTTGAGGGTGAACATCCATGGTTGCCAGATGGTAATCTCTTGCCAGGAGATAAACATTGAAGCAAGGCTTCAGTATCAGATGGATGTTCGAGCTTCTGCTTGTGAGTAGAGTCTCATTACAAGAGTTGTGGGACACCAAGACTAGGGCATGTACTCTATACCACAAGATGTCTAGTCTTTGGCTTATCTCTAAATGTAGGGGTAAGAAGGTGGAGAAGTGTGAGGTCTGTGCGCAGACAAAGATTACAAGAAAACCTTTCAAACGGGTAAATCGAAGTACATATTTTCTGGAGTTGGTACACTCAGATATCTTTGACTTCAAAAAGTTCTCCACAAAAGCCATGATAAAGTATTTTATTACCTTTATCGACAAATACTCGAAGTATGCGTTCGTCTATCTGCTCAAGAGAAAAGATGAAGCATTCGAGAAGTTCAAGGAGTTCAGGGCTGAGGCTGAACGTCGAAAAGGGCAACAACTTAAGAGACTTAGAAGTGATCGAGGTGGAGAGTATATGTCCATTGAATTCGTATCGTTCTACAAAGAACATAAATTTTTTAATGAGACGACTGCTCCGAATTCTCCTCAATCAAATAAAGTAGCTGAATGAAAGAACATAATATTGACAGAGATGATAAAGTCAATACTGTTAACTGTGGGTCTTCCAAACTGCTTCTGGGAAGAAGCTGCGCTAACGGCTACGTTCATTCTGAACAGAGTGCTGTACGCAACTTCCGATGTCACTCCACATGAACTCTGGTTCAAAGTTAGACCCAACTTGAATGTCATTCGAGTGTGGGGGGGTATAGCGTATGTGAAGCTTTCAGACTTAAAGATTCAGAAGCTACGAACGAGGACTATAAAGGCAATCTTCCTGGGACATGACGAGAAGAGTAATGCTCAGAGGTTCCTTGATTTGAGTCAATTTATATCATCAAAATCTCACGATACAGAATTCTTTGAAAGCTAAATTTATAAGACACAAAAATATTATTTTCGCGGACATTCCAGAGAATAGTGTGAGTGCACAGGAGGCTAACGCTTCTAATGAAGATGTAGTCCAAGAAGAAGTTTTCATTCTAAAGACAACGTTCGAACCAGAGCTCACAACCGGTGTCTAAGCGGGTGAGGAGACAGAAGAACTTCAGAGATGATCTTGTTACCTATCATGCGGAAGCAGATCAGCTTACCTATGATGAGGCGATAAAGACCAGAGATGCTGTCTTTTGGAGGGAGGCTATAAATGATGAGTATGACTCAATAACCTCCAATAATACTTGGATGTTGGTCGATCTTCCTAAAGGAGCTAAACCAATCAAATGCAAATGGATCTTCAAAAAGAAGATAAAGGCTTATGGAACTGTTGACAAGTTCAAGGTAAGGCTGGTAGCCAAGAGATTTTCTCAGAAGCAGGGGATCAACTACTTCGACACATATACTTCAGTAGTGCAGATGATGACCATCAGGATGTTGATTGCTATAAGTGCAATCCATAAGCTGGTTATACATCAGATGGATGTAAAAATAATATTCCTGAATGGAGAATTGACCGAAGAGATTTACATGCAACAACCAGAAGGATTTATCGTTAATGGCCTTGAAGACAAAGTCTGCAAGTTGGTAAAATTGTTATACAGTCTGAAGAAAGCTCCCATGATGTGGCATGAGAAGTTTGATAAATTTATAAGATTAAACGGCTACGGGGTCAATGAGATGGACAAGTGTATTTACACAAAGTTCACTGACGGAAGATGAGTCATCGTTTGTCTATATGTGGACGACATGTTGATCCTGGGCACGGATTAAGTATGTTTTACTGGGACAAAGAAGTTTCTCTCATCCAAGTTCAGTATAAAGGACTTAGGGAGCTAATGTGATCCTGGGGATCAAGGTCATCTGGACGGGCATTGGAGTGGCTCTGTCACAGTCTCATTATATTAAAAAGATTCTCACACGATATGAATATCAGGATCTTTTAGGAATCGATACTCCGTACAGGTGTGATAAGAAGCTGAAGCCAAATCCGAGGGAAAGTGTTAGGCATCTGGAGTATTCAAGCGTCAACGAAAGTTTGATGTATGCAACAACTGCCACAAGGCCTAACATAGTTTTTGCTGTGGGGATGCTGAGTTAGTTCACGAGCAAACCAGGTGTTGAGCACTGGAAAGTTGTGAAGAGAGTAATGAGATATCTCAAAAGGACTCAAAATTATGCATTGTACTACAACGGGTATCCGACAGTAGTAGAAGGCTTCAGTGATACAAGCTGGTATTCAGAAGTAGAGAGCTAAAGGTCCACAAGAGGATATGTCTTCTCAAAGGGTGGAGCTTCTATATCTTATTCCTCAAGGGATTCTGAGTTCTATGCACTGGTGGCTATAGCGAATGAAGCAGAGTAGCTTCGGGAGCTCATGTATGATCTTCTAGTGGTTGGTGCGCATATTTGGTGGTACCGATTTACTGCGACAACCAGACGACTGCAGCGGTGTCATCAATTTTTCTCTTCAAAGGTTAGAAGAGATCTGTGCGGCTAAGGCACATGGTGTTGTATGAGTGCATCAAGGATGGTGTCATGGTAGCGGTTAATGTTCAGAGCTAGGTGATTCTAGCGTGTCTGTTCAAGACACTACATGAGTGCATCAAAGATGGCATCATTATAGTGGTTGATGATCAGAGTCAGAAGGGTCTGGCGGATCCGTTCATATAAGACCTCAAGCACCAGCTGATCTAAGAACTATAAAGAAGCATAGTACTCTATGTTACAGTGATGACACCACATGAGGTACCTTGACAGGATAAAGCCTCGGCTTTAGGCCATGTCAAAGTGGCGTAATATCTCATATAGTCAAGGACACAACATACATGGGCTTGGAGAAAGTTTGATATTATGTCTTTGTAATTCTACCATAAAGTTTTATGATATTGGTTCAAAGAGAAATCTACTAGGCATCTAGCTTTTGGTTCAAAGTAGGATCATTGAGTGGAAAAATATCAGAAATAGTGGGTAGTCCTTTGAGACATTGAGTGTTACGGACCTAGAACTACTGTTGTCTAGTATCTGTTCTTTGAGTAGAACAAGATCCTGTGGGAGGATAGCTTAGATGCCTTAATGAGTTCTAGGATATTTGGAATGTCCAGCATACTTTACAGGAAGCACGGTAGCACAACACTACAAAAGAGAAAAGAACTCCAAACTACAATAGGTGACAACACCATGAGATTCCTCGATAAGGTAATGCCTCGGCTTCACGAGCCATGTCACAGCGCCGTAGCACCGCATATAGGCAGATGGCCTAATGCTGTAAAATGAAGAGTGGTAGGCAATACTACAAAGAGGTCGGTGTCCTCATGTTAAAGTGGTGTGACACCACCAAGAGGTACCTAGAGAGGGAAAAGCCTTGGCTACGCGAGCCATGTCACAGCGGCGTAACACCGCAAGGAACCACAAGACTTCGTGCTGGGTAGTTTGGAATTACAAAGAGGCTGGGACCTTATGCTATAGTGGATGACATCACAATAAGGTGGGACCTCGGCTTTGGGCCATGTCATAGCGGAGTAGCACCGCAAGGACGCACAAGGCTTCATGCCAAGGACTCTTTAAAAGAACTCTTTAAAAGAACTCTAGGGTATGGAAAGAGATATATGCCATCTCTTGAGGGTAAACTTGTAGACGTCCAAGATACATACATCGAAACCAGGCATGCACAGGGCCTTTAATGTGCAACCGGAAGCACAGTTGATGTCATTGTATGTGTGGAAAGAATTACAGCTATGGTGCAGAATTTAAGGCTTAGATCATTCTTGTATTATACTGTTATTCAACCAATGTAGAAAGATTCAAGTGAAAGCGACATCTATCCTAATGCATGATAGACAGTCACTGTGGGGAACACTCAACCCATATATTGAGATATGTCGGGGATTGTTGATATTTTTGCCTTTGGACTAGTAAAAATAGTCCCACATTGGCTACACCACCAAGTGGCTATCTCAATATAATACTTTGTATGTGTTGAGGTATGCACATGGGGTGTTGTGGAGCACATGGGTGCCATGTGAGAGTGTTTTATTAGGAAAAAAATGATTAACTCCTCAATAAAAGCTTTTAAGCTTTTTTTTCATGCTATTGGATATTATTCCATAGGAGCTAAGCCCCAAAGGGGCTTAGAGACTCGGACTCGGACTCGGGCTCGGACTCGGGCTCAAGGGCGCAAAATAGTACTTTGTTGGCTCACTTTGTACTTAGCACGTCAACATCGTCGCAAGGCGCTTGTGCGCTTTTGTTGTGCTCGTTTTATGCGCAAACTTTATGCTCGGATTGCATGTGCGTGTTGCATGAGCGGGCACTGAGCGGGTGCTGAACGGGCACTGAACAGGCACTGAGAGGGCTATGTATTGTGCTGCAATTGTGGAATATCAATTTTGTATATTGGCTTTTTAGTCCTATATCGAAAAAAAGAGAATGATGGGCTTTCATCATTCCCTATATAAAGAGCCCTCTAGCCTCCTTTTGAGAGACACCAAATATTAAGAAAGAGGAGTCTAAAGGAGTCTGTTTGAGTCACACAAATAGGTGACTACGAGCGTTCCATAAGTTCTCTTGTGAACTTACTGGCTCTTGGGAGCAAATCATCGATAGAGGATGAATCTTGCTTTGAGAAATAGTGGTCTTCACCATCCATCAAGCATAATTTTTATTCTATATTTCTCCCATCTTCTTCTAGTTGTAAATATTCTGTCCTAATTGTAACTGCGTTGCAAGAAAGAACGTATTTTTGGTTCTTGAATTCTGTAATGAAGAAGGAATTGTAATCAACAACTATATTCTATATTATATAGTTCTTCGTTGGATCGAGGTATATCATAGAAAAATCTTTTGTGTGAAATCCTGATCTCGACTTCAACTTCTTGTTCTACCATATTTGATTTACTCTCGGGGATAACAGTTCTGGTTCATACAAATTAAGAATTTCATGTACTATTCTGAAAAACCTGAAAGGTTTACTCTATTGTACTTATTTGTAGTTGGCAATGCCAATGTTGTTACAGGGTACTGTTGGTGTTGGGTCGGATTACCAATCTATGTGGAGAACACTCCGGAGTGTGACGAGCGTCATCTGTGTGTCAGAGAATCCCGCAGAGTCAAGACGACGAAGGAGGCTCATTTTGAGTGCGTATCAGGCTATTGGAAAAAGAAGTATCAGTACAAGCGGTGTACACCGGTGAGATATTTTTTGTTCCAGAACAATTCTGATTCGAAATGGAAATTTTTTGACAACGTTGTTGGGGTTGAAGACCAAATTTGGATGTTTATTAGAACCGTTGAATCGTGATCGACAGTCCAGACCTTTTCGAAATTATGGTACTTTATAGGAGTTTTCGAATCCTCTAATCATATCAGATGAACAGAGGAAAGTGTTTTCTCAACGTTACAGTTTTCTAAGGAGAGGACGAGGTGATTCGGAGTTTCGGATGTTAATTCCAAGAGAAATTGCTTCGAGGAGTTCTACAACGGTTCTTCCTCGTTATCTTGACTTTGGTAATCTTCTTTATACTGGTTCTAATCTATTTCCATCTTGTAGAAGTATTGCGGTAATCTATGTCCACAATTGGAGGAGTTTGTAAAGTAGTCAGTTATTTCCTATATTCCATTAGTAGAGACTTTTTCGGATTAGACTTCGATCGTCGTGTTATTTTTTTCGAGAGAATTTTTCACGTAAATATCGTCGTTTTTGCGTTGTGCTTGTATGTGTGGTTTTGACATATTTGGTTTGTACATTTTTTTCGGTCCTCACCATGTTCTTTCGGTTTAGAGGAATAATTTTCGCATTTGTTCCCAACAGTTACAACCATATTCCTTGATCCTGACCATCTCATCGAGCCGAAAGAATGCTAGTGAGTCCTCGGACATAATATGAGTTCGGATATCAACTTGACCTCTAAGAGCATCATTAGTAGTTGGGACTCTCCAATGTAATTTGGGGCCCAAAATTTCAAAAAAATGATAAATGTAGAATATGTTGAGTTTGTATGAGAATAGTACGAAATGATAAAGTGAGCTCCGGTCCTAAAGATTGTGTCATCAAAAATTGATGTAAAAAAAAAATATAAAATCTAGAATCTAGTAAGTCGAGCTCCAAATTTGGACTTACTATTCTACAAAATGAGTTCTACAATCTAGAATCTAGAAATTGGAAGGCCAAACCCTTAGCACCTATGGGTGGAATGGAATCAAAAATCTACAAATTGAAACTAGGAATAAGACTTACTATTCTACAAAATGAGCTCATACATTTTAATTAGAATATAAAATGTGGGATAGGCCTTACTAATGATGCTCTAAAGCATGGAGGTAAGAGATTATTCCCTCAAATCCCCATAAACAAGATGGTAATATACAAATTTTAATAAAGAAATATGGTAGGGAATTATTATCCCTTAGGAAACATGGAGGCTACAGAAAGAAGAGTGACATCTCCATGTTGTGTCATGTCATGGCATATCATACAGATATTAGACACGACACACGCACTCCAATATATACTGTAAAATTTGTTTCATGTCTATATATATATCCAGGCAACACATGTTAACATGATAAATATGGCATGTCTTGGGAATGCAGTGTGACCCAAATCGGAGTTAGCCCATAAGGTACGATATTGGACTGGGTCTATATGCCTTAATTTTTTTTTTCATGTAAAGCCTGAACAAATTCTAATTATCTACACCTCATGATCCCACTTCCTACCAGCCGTGAGTCTAAACTATCAACTCCATTGTCACCACCTTTTGATCTCTCAACCGGAAATGACATACAATCCAACAATCTCCACCTTAGTTCATTTTTGCTGACCGAGAAACTAAGCACACCCGACTACCTTTGCTCGTTCCCGCTAGCCTAGCACCCTTACTCGTTCCCTCCAGCCGAGCACCTAGGATATCCAACATATTATCAGCTCGATCCGTTCGACCACAGAACCAAACCGATACGTTCATCCACACCATCATTGTGTGCCAACCACATCGTCTTGCTCCACCTTGGACATGCCAGACTCACATTTGAAGCCAATTTATTTAGTTGTCTCTAACCTTAGATCTAATCCGTCTTTAGACCATCTTATAGAGGACACTCGTACTCCACATTGAGAAAAAAGTCCGTATAATCCAATTATACGAACGTTCAGCAAAATTTGTCTCGAACCAATTAGAGCCGTCCAAACCAGCCCTGTGACCTTGGACTATGATACCACTTTTTTGGGAACGCGGTGTGAACCAAACCGGAGTTGGCCCATGAGGTACGATATTGGACTGAGCCCATATGCCTTAAAAGAGAATTCCTATGTAAGACCTGAACCAATTTCAATTATCTATACCTCATGATCCCGCTTCCTATCCAATATGTGACTAAACTATCAACTCCATTGCCACCACCTTTTAATCGCTTAACCGAAAACGAGATACAGTCTAACATCATGTTGGAAGGAATTGGGGTTTCAGAGGTTCTCGGTATCATTTTTGCGTAGCTCTGTTACAACTTTCAATCTCCAAGCACTTATTAGAACAATATATAGTTCTGATCAAGAACCAATATTAAATTGGTGTTGACAAGAATCCTAGTTGTGAAATTGGTGTGTGACAAGAATTAGTCGGGGAATTGAAGGATTCACCAATTAGGCCTAGTTCCTGAATCCAAACAGTATCTCATACACCTAAGCAGTGTCCTGACCTCAACTACCCTCCCCAAGTTTTCTTGCTTTCTTTGCTCCATTTCTAGACTGCAGGGACACGAATACAATACAATTTTGGTGTCCCCTAGTTTATTTTGGACTTTGTGTGCAGTGTCCTATACGTGTCCGACACAACAAGGCAGAGACAAACATGGAGGCGCCGATTTGTTTGAACAAGTATTTCTAACCTTTTTTACTCTACGTATATTATTACCTGGGTGAAGTAGTCCAGTGCCTGGCCAAATTCTCCCTTGGCCTGCAACTCCCTGGCCAGGTCCAGCAGCCGCACGGCCTCCGTCACCCGAAGGGAGAGCGCGTCGCTCGCGTTCCTTTCGGCAGCCGTCACGGGGTCGAAGGCCTGTTCCTCCTCGCTCGTGGCGGCGAAGGAGGACTTGGGGGTTAAGAGAAGAGTGGAGAGCGGGAGTGATAGCAGCAGGAGGCTCCTCCTCATAACTCTCTTCGGAGTACTCGTTTGTGTTTGTGTTTGTGTTTGTGTAGTAGGGGGTATGGAGGAATTGTTCTTGGAGTTGAGGCTCAGAGGGAGGGGGGAGGGGGCTTTGCAGATGCCCATTGTTGCTTCTGTTCTGTTCTTCCTTTTTTGCCGGGAGGATTATCTTGAAAATTTTGGACGACGCTTACTATGGTGAGGATATGAATTATGTGGTGGTGAGAAGTGTTGCATAGGATATCTGACTCATTTTACTTTGGGATTGTTTCAGATAATTATTTACCTTCAAATTTTATGTTATTACAAGCTTATTTCCAGTACTATTTTTAGGAGCCCTTTGTCAAGGACTCTAAATTTTTTTTTTTACTACACCTCGATCGATGCGGCACACGTGTCCTTCTTCCTAAAAAAAAAATCTTGTACAAGTCTTCCGCCGAACATGATAGATTGAACTGTTGAAAACTTTACTACTAGAAATAATTTAAAGTTTTTGGTTGGTGAGACAAATAAGATATCCTCTCTTATATAGGCCTCATGGACTTTACATGGATGGTCAAGATGGTGCCATTTGTCAGAAATATAACGGCTAGAATAATCTTGAACCTATATATTAATAATGCAAATAGAAAAATTTATTTACAATCAATAAAATATCTAGCACTAAGAAATTCTCAAAAATATTCAAGATGCAAGGAATATTTCTACAATCTTCAAAGGAATATCCAGGTAAAATATTCAAAAATATTCCAAAAAAGTTTATGCAACTCCAGAATATTCTGGAGACATCTCTCAAATAACCCCATGGCTTGATAGACTGTGCAAAGTTGTAATATTCGGATAAAATATTCAAAAATATTTCTAAAAAGTTTATGCACCTCCAGAATATTTTGGAGACTTCCCTCAGATAACCCCATGGCTTGATAGATTGTGCAAAGTTGTCTTGTGCAGAGGAGTAAAAAATCTTGCGTATCAGACTTTGATAAGGGTCTACTTATAGATCATACCAAAATCTGGGGGTAGATGGTTTACCTATAACTGTAATTACTGTCAATTAGGTTGTAGATATATATTTCCCATTTGTTTTAAAAAAATATCCAGGAGTTGAGCTTCACATCTAATTAACACAATCAATATATAAGGTTATACTTTAAATTCATTTCTTAAGAGTGTAAGAAGCATACCATCTAAGTAAATCCTATCAATAAAGCTACAAGAAGCCTAATAAGAACCTTAATTTGTAGGTGAATCGTTACTATTTGTTCACTATTATATGTAGTATGTCAAATCCCGATCCGATCGGGAATCGCACTATATAATTGAGCTTGTGGCTAGTTTGTCTAAGTCGTAATTTAGAGATTAGATCTTCAGCATCCTCTTGCCACGGACGAAATGTGACGATCCTTTCCAACTCATGGATAGGCCTCTATTGAAACAAGTACAATAGTTTTCGTGTTTTGTTGCTTGGTTTTCTTGATGTCGCTTTGGGATTTTGTTTTGGTGTTGCTTTCGATTTGCTTGATTTTCGCTGTTGGCTTTCTCGTTTGGAGATTTGATTCTTGGGGAGTTCGGAAGGAAGGATAGGCAAATAATTCTAACCCAGTGCTCGTGCTATTGCAGGTCCGCGTAACTGACGTTGATCGTCGCTAGGCGGGACTCCTTCTTTCATCACTTTTCCTTAACTAATGAGTGGTTCGGACCATTCTTTCCTACTTTTTCACGTCCAACTTTGTGGAAGAATATGTCACGCCCCAATCCTGAAAGGGTCAATCGTCCTCGCTGGATCCTTTGTGGATCGGGGCGTTACATATTGGTATCAGAGCCAGGTAGAAGAAGAATCCGAGGAAACGCAGCCCCCCGTTAGGAATACCTGCAGAGCGGCGGAGTTCACCAAAATGCACCCACCAACGTTCAACGGGCGAGCAGAACCGGACGTGGTGATGGGATGGATTGTAAAACTAGAGGGACTCTTCAACCTGGATCTGATACCAATATGTCACGTTATATTATGTAGTGCCTCAAATCCCGATCCGACCGGGATGCGCACTATATAATTGGGCTTGTGGCTAGTCTGTCTGAGTCATAGTTTAGAGTTTAGATCTTCGGCATCCTCTTGCACGGGCGAAATACGATGATCCTTTCCAACTCATGGATAGGCCTTTATTGAAACAAGTCCAATAGTTTTTGTATTTTGTTGCTTGGTTTTCTTGATATAGCTTTGGGATTTTGTTTTGATGTTGCTTTCGATTTGCTTGGTTTTCGCTGTTGGCTTTCTCGTTTGGAGCTTTGATTCTTGGGGAGTTCGGAAGGAAAAATAGACAAAGGATTCCAACCCGATGTGTCACCCCCCGATCTCCCGCAGGCTAAATCTGCCGTCCCCGCTAGGCGATCACCGCGCCAGCGCTTGTAATGCCCCGTTTCCCCTATTCGGGAAGCGCGGCCAAGAAATACTTACGACCATCCGAACGGGATAGATTGAATCAAGATCCTTTCCTCGTTATGGATTGGTTTATTCGGAATCAGGTCCCATATTCAACGGATCGTGCCTCAAGGAAGGACTCGGCGGCAGAGTCGAGAGGGGCCTTTTCGTTGCGTTGGTTTCCTTGCCCGTTTTTGTGCCGCTTGGTTGCTTTCTTGTTGGTTTTATGACTTGCTGTAAACTCCCTCGACTAGATTTCAGTAATTTAGGATTATTTTTAGCTAATTAGAATTATTTCAACTTTCTAAAATTTATTTTTGTTTTGCACCTGTACTTCACACAATTAATTAGAGCATTACACTAGATGTATTTCCCAAACAAAATTCACATACCTGCCCTAGACATGCTAGACTATTTTTCTGAATTTTGTGCAACTCCCAGATGCTTTATTTTGAGCCTCGTTTGAGACGCACAAATATCGTTACAAAAGTTCGTATTTAATTCCTATTTAATTTTCTGCTCTTTACCCATCTCTGTACCCCTAGAGATTTGAGGCCAAACATGCACCTGTTTTGTCCAAACAAAAATACGATATTATTCTACCTGAAATATACTACAATTAGTATATTGACATCGTAGAAAAATTATGACCCTACCTGCCTCTAAATAATTAGTGAACACCGTGCGCAATATTTATTAAATAATAAATATGATGACCCGTATCACCCAAAGAATCAGACCCTGCCTCTGCCCAGGCTCACCCCCACACTTTCCAAAACATTTCCCTAGCTTTTCCCCTTATTTTTGTACAATTCTGTATTTTTAGGAACCAGGTGTTTTTTCAGACAAATTGCGTAAATTGTGCAAAATATCAATTTAGGACTTTTATGCAAATTATGGAATTATAAGGGTTTTATTGCAAAATGCATGTGAGGTGGCATAACCTCATTGACCATTAACCCTAACCCCTACATGTGGCACTAAGTATCCAGAAATATCTATTAAAAATATCCTAAAAATCAAATTACCAAAATACCCTAGGATTTCCCCTTATTTACCAAATTGCCACTCCCCTAAACCTATAAAACCCGACCCCCTCTCATTCCCAACCCACTCACACCCTCACAGCCACAACCCTCCGCCACCACCGGCCACCCCACTCCGGCGAAGCCCTCGCCCCTATCCCACCTCCCCTCCGGCCAAGCCTCACCCCCTCCGGCCGTCTGCTCCGCCGTGGGCAGCCCCCGCAAGCCAACTCCCCCAACACCATCACCCACAGCCACCACCACCGAACCACTTCCACCACCGCCTCCGACCGCCGAGCACCACCACTACCACCACCACTCGACTCGCCCCGACCCCCTCTACCCGACCACCACCCTCCCACCGCCCCACGACCGTCCCTCCGGCCGTCCTCAGCCCCACAGCACCCCCAACTCCCCCTAACCCTAACAGCACCCCTCACCTCCGACTGCCTCTAGCCACCACCACCGCCACCGTAGACCCCCGCCACCACCACCAACCTCACCGCCACTCTTTCCTCCGGCGTTTCCCCACCCTGTACCGCCGCCTCCGCCGCCGCAGCCACCGCCGTAGCTTCCACGAGCTGCTGCTGCTGCCGCTCCTCCGGCCAGCCACCGCCACCTCCGCCGTCGTCCTCCCGCTGGCGACGACGCCTAGGTCCCCCCTGTCAGAAGGTATACCCCCCCTCTTCTTTATACGTATATACGCCTAATTCTACATATGTATGTATATATGTATATATATATGTATATATATGTATATTTATATATATATATATATATGTTTATATATAATATATTATATATATTATATATTATTATATACTGTATAAATACAGTATATTTATATAATATATATTATTATTATATATATATTGTTATTATATATGCATGTATATATTTATGTATATATACATATATATACCTATGTATATTTATACATATATATTTATATATATTCTATATATAATTACAGTTAATCTATATATGCAATATATATATATATATATATATAATTATTATATAATATGTATTTATGTTATTATTGCTGGATAATACAGCATATGTATTTATATATGTATTTATTTCCTGCACTGTCTTTTAAGTTATATCTATGTATATATCTATATCTATATATATATATATTATATACATATAATATATACTATATAATATATTGCTGGATAATACAGCATATGTATATATATGTATATTTTACATTCTGCACTGTCATTTCCTTTTTATCATATGTATACATATATCTATATCTATATATATATATATATTACCTATATACTATATAATACTGGATAATACAGTATTGATATACATATTTATATTTCCAGCACTGTCATTTTCTTTTCATTATATATATGTATATATGTATATATATATATGATATATATATACTATATAATACTATACTGGATAGTACAGTATATATATATATATTTTAATTTCTGCACTGTCTGTTCATTTATATATATATATATATATATATATCTCTATATATACATATATAATATATATTATACACTATATCTATACGTATATATATATATATATATATATATATATATATATATATATATATATATATATATATATATATATATATATATATATATATATATATATATATATATATATATATATATATATACTCTATATATATATGGGTATCCTATATTATATATATATATTATCATATATGTATATAAGTATATATATGAATATATTTTTATATTATACCCATGATATTCACGAACCCTGTATGTTTTAACAGAAAATATCTCCAGCTCAGCCAGTGACCCCCTGTCACAAGCACCTTCAAACCTGACTGTGAGATCATGGTTTCAATACTATCAGGGAGTAGGCAAGTATACCTTGCCAAGTTTACTGTTTAAATTCAAATATTGTTATTGCTCCTGAATTTCATATGACTGTGAGTACCTGAGATTGCCTCAGGTACAGTCAACAGATACGTTGACACGTAGCATAATTAACTTAGTCTTTACAGACCTACCAACATCTGCGAGGGTATCCTAATATCCTCCTAGACCCTATCACGGGAACACGCAACATGGTTGCAAAACATATTGGATGCGAGCTACGTATTTGATTAGCTACCAGTACGTGTGACACGCATCACGGTTTAGCATAAAATCAAGAAAACTCAGGAAAAGTACGACTTGACATTTAGTTACATTGGGCGGAAAAGATAACTAGTAGACGTATAGGACACCCCCTTCCTTGTATGTTTTTATACCTTCATATCATGCTCCTCGGAGATGGTCGATTGCAGAGTGCCCTTGAGTCAGGGGGCATATGACACATATACTAGCTAGTCACCACGACTGGTGAATTAAGTCAGCATATGTCTAGCCGACACATTCCCATGCGTACTACAAAGTCTTTATTTGCATTTCACTTAGATGGTTAGTACCCTGTATTTATTTATTTATTCAGTATTTACATACATGTCATGTCATTTTTCTGTATCTTGTTACGTCCCACTGAGGACCTGGTTCCCTGCCAGATTTAGACGAGGCTTTCTACCCCACGGTATACAGACCTGATCAGGAGGCTAGATGTGCTACCGATGAGGAGCTAGAGGAGACACCCTCAGAGTTTGCCTGAACCTAGAAGCCTGGTCACCTGAAGATGGAGCTGTTTTTCCCAGATAGACGCTACTTAGTCTATCTTATTTTTCTGTGCTATTATTAGCTTTTGTTATGGGCTTGTTCCCATCAGATGTACTATGTCTTTATCAGACTCAGCTTTTATATATATTCAGCACTTATTTTCCTGATATTTTGTTGTGGATGAGATAGATTTACCTGTATTAGACTTGTAGTAATTTAGGACAGCGTAGCACGTTTCTTTGGGTCCATTATATGGGATTAAACCCTTAGTGACGTGTCAGCTGGCCAATGACACGTGGCCTAGTTTCTGACATTTTGGGACTGGGGCATGACATGGTTTTAGTGGTGGCCCATGCAGGTCTAATTTATTGCTAGTGGTATGATGACATGCCCAGCAAGCCTATAATAGAATATGAATACTAGGTCTCATCCACACTGACTCTATCCTTAAAATATTTTTTTATTGCATCCTGCTTGATTATCTTTTCCTTTATGCCTTTCTAATTATTCTATTTTCTTCAGAAATATGGACATACCCGGAAAACATACGATTGATGGGGCTGACAAAGCAACAGACCCCTCGCCAAATGTCCAAGGAACCCCGACTACCCCACGAGACCAATCCCCGAGAAGAATGCTGGTCTACCCGACGACTCCATACCTTCCCCAGGATCCTGCC
The DNA here is from genome assembly GCA_036927795.1 of Iris macrosiphon. Lineage (NCBI taxonomy): Eukaryota > Viridiplantae > Streptophyta > Magnoliopsida > Asparagales > Iridaceae > Iris > Iris macrosiphon. The sequence goes on along the minus strand of JAYESA010000004.1, from coordinate 271,730,217 downwards.
CAGACAGGAACACCAGCTCAACATGAAGGGCAAACATCAACACCGCAGGCGGAGACACCTTTGCCACCACCTCCAGCCCTTCCTGCAATGATACCACAGCTTGAGGGCCAGCCTCAAATATTCCAGTTCCTCCAAGCTATGTTACAAACTCAATGGCAACAGACTGAAGCCCTGAGACAGTCTCAGTGGCAACAGACTGTAGCCTTGAGACAGACCTTGATGACGGCTTTGGAGAAAACCACTGCCCCGGCACCGGTACCTGTCCAACCAGTAGGCACAGTCCGAGGTTTCCGCCAGATGAGCCCGAAAACCTTTAAAGGAAGCGAAATCCCAGAGAAGATCTCCGACTGGATCTCCAACACAGAGATGCTACTGGAAGGTTCGCAACTTACCCCCGATTTATGGATGACCGCTGTGAGGGCCCAACTCCTCGGCAACGTCCATCACTGGTGGGAATCCATAGAGCGTAGCGTCGGCAAAGACCAGACTTGGGAACAATTCTTGGAGCACTTCAATGCCAAGTACTTTCCCGCAACAGTCCGAGATGCCCTATATTCCCAGTTCCTGCACCTGGAACAAGAGAACATGTCCGTCGATGCCTACGATGCAGAGTTCTGCCGACTGAGTCAATTCGGTGCCATGCTGATACCGAACGAGCTGGAGAAGGCCAAGAGATTCCACCGTGGCCTCACCCTAGAGCTCCAGAGATATACGACGGCACAGTCAAGGATCTCCTACGAGGAGGTTCTTACAGAAGCAAGGTTGCAAGAAGCAATTGGCCGAGGAACAAGACGCCTGAATCCAAACTTCCCGGCTAAAAACCAGCAAGGAGCAGGAGGACCTATCCGTCGTCCACAAAATCAGATACATCAGACGACGGGACCCTACCAGAAGAAGGAGCTCCCGACTTGTCACTTTTGTGGCAAGAAGGGACATTGTGCCAATGACTGCAGAAAGAAGCTAGGATTATGCCTAGTATATGGAGCGAGCCAGCATATGGCTAGAGACTGCCCACAACGTAAAGATACAGCACCTCAGCACGGACAAAAGCCAGGAGCACAAGCCCAGAAGATGCTACCCTCAACATCTGGAGGATATCAGAGAGGAGCACCCCTGGCCACTCAGGAGGCCCAATTCAACAAGGCTAGACAACAATCTGGAGGACAAAGGCACAGACAGGCCTTTGCTTTAGCTGCAGTTGCCGAAGAACCCGAAGGTGAAACCATCACAGGTACCATTTTAGTTGCATCATTACCTGCAACTGCATTATTTGATTCTGGCGCAACCCTGTCATTCATATCTAGTAATTTCGTAACCATGCACAAACTAGCCACTTCCCCACTACCTAAGTGCTGGAAAATTTTTACTGGAGGAGGTATTGTTCCAGTTACCAATATTATTGAAACATGTTCGATAGTTATTTATAGTAGAGAGCTAAGAGCGCGATTTTTGGTACTCCCTATGCCAAATTTTGACGTCGTCTTAGGCATGGACTGGTTAATCCAGAACAATGCAATCTTAGACTGTCGAAAAGGTAGTATCATCTTTAGACCACCAGGACACCCGGAGTTCGAATACGTACAAGGAACCATCGAGCAAGGAGTAGGCCAGACTCCTAGAGCTTACATGGCGATGGAGAAAGAACCCCCAGCAATCATTGCAGAATTCGAAGACGTATTCCCGGAGGAATTGCCAGGCCTACCGTCTGACAGAGAAGTAGAGTTCACTATTGAGCTGATACCCGGAGCTGCACCGGTATCCTCAAATGTGTACCGACTGGCGAAGAAGGAACTTGACGAGCTGAAGCTGCAACTGGAGGAATTACAGATCAAGGGATTTGTTCGTCCTAGTGCATCACCCTGGGGAGCACCAGTGTTGTTTGTACCAAAGAAGGAAGGGACATATCGGATGTGTATTGATTACAGAGCTCTCAATGCTTTGACAATAAAAAACAAATACCCCTTGCCGCGAATTGACGACCTGTTCGACCAACTAACGGGAGCTGTGGTATTCTCAAAAATAGACTTGAGATCAGGCTATCATCAGGTCAAAGTACGGAGAGAAGATATTCCAAAGACAACATTCAGGACTCGTTATGGTCATTACGAGTTCCTGGTGATGCCTTTTGGACTAACTAATGCACCTGCCGTATTCATGAATATGATGAACAGAGTCTTCCACCAATATCTGGACCAGTTCGTGGTAGTCTTCATCGACGATATTTTGGTGTATTCCAAGAGCCACGAGGAGCATGAAGAGCACTTAAGACTGGTGCTAGAGACGCTGAGATGAGAGAGCCTTTATGCTAAGATGAGCAAGTACGAGTTCTTCCTTGATCGTGTCGCTTTTCTTGGACACGTTATCACAGGAGAAGGCATCTCGGTGGACCCAGCAAAGATCTTATCCGTTGAGACGTGGCCAACCCCTACCAACTTCTCAGAGGTGAGAAGCTTTCTAGGACTTGCCGAATATTACCGGAGGTTCGTGGAAAACTTTGCAAGAATCGCGGAGCCAATAACCCGGTTGACCCGCAAGGAGCAGGAGTTCATATGGTCTGAGGAATGCCAGACAGCTTTTGATGAGTTGAAGAAGTGTCTGACTACTGCCCCCATCTTGACTATACCATCTGGATCCGGAGGTTTCGTAATCTATAGCGATGCATCCGGAAAAGGATTGGGTTGTATCTTAATGCAACATGGGAAGGTTGTAGCTTATACCTCAAGACAACTGAGGACTCATGAGAAGAATTACCCCACTCACGACCTGGAGCTTGCCGCAGTCATCTTTGCCCTGAAACTATGGAGACATTATCTATACGGCGAACGAGTGGAGATATTCACCGATCACAAGAGCCTGAAATACGTCTACACCCAGAAGGACCTAAATCTGAGACAAAGACGATGGCTCGAAGTGATGACGGATTTCGAGATCGATTTACAGTACCATCCAGGGAAGGCAAATATAGTAGCTGATGCACTAAGCAGAAGACCCTCGGCATTCTTTATGATCACCCAACCAGGTCTGCTGAGAGATCTAGAAAAGTTAGGAATAAAGGTCATCATGCCAGGAATTGACAGCCAATTATCAAACTACCAGCTACAATCAACATTGGTCGAAAGAATCAAATCTGCTCTACCAACAGATGCAAGATTTCAGAGGCTTCGCCAAAGAACAGAGGCTGGAATCCAAACCGGATGTCGCATACATGAAGATGGGACTCTAAGATGTGGTGATCGTCTTTATGTTCCAAATGGAGAACTTCGTGAGGAGTTGATGTCAGAAGCTCATAGCTCAACATACTCTATACATCCTGGAGGCACAAAAATGTACAGGGATCTGAGACAATTCTACTGGTGGCATGGAATAAAGCGAGAGATAGCACGCTTTATGGCAAAGTGCCTGGTGTGTCAGCAAGTAAAGGCTGAGCATCAGAGATCTGTCGGTCTACTTCAACCCCTCCTAATACCCGAGTGGAAATGGGAGCATATTACGATGGACTTTGTTACGGGCTTCCCAAGAAGTCCCAGTGGTCGTAATGCCGTATGGGTAATCGTAGATAGACTCACAAAGTCTGCTCATTTCTTACCTTTCAGAGTCGGACAATCTACAGAAGTCTTGGCAGACATGTACATGAAGGAGATAGTGCATCTGCATGGAGTACCAGTCAGCATAGTGTCTGACAGGGATACGAGATTTACATCTTACTTTTGGCAAAGTATGCAAGAAAGTCTTCGTACCCGCCTCAAGTTCAGCACCTCGTATCATCCGCAGACAGATGGCCAATCAGAGCGCACCATCCAGACACTCGAAGATATGCTGAGAGCCTGCATGCTTGATTTCAGCGGATCATGGGAAGATCACTTACACCTGGTAAAATTTTCCTACAACAATAGCTATCAAGCGAGCATTCAAATGGCTCCCTTTGAAGCTTTGTATGGCAGGAAATATCGTTCTCCAGTATGCTAGAGCGATGTAGGCGAGAGACAGATCTTGGGACCAGAACTGATTGTTCGTACGGTGGAGAAAGTAAAAAAGATCCAGGGACACCTACGAGCTGCACAAGACAGACAGAAGCACTGGACCAACATTCATCGACGACCTCTAGAGTTCCAAGTAGGAGAGCATATGTTCTTGAAGATCTCACCTACCAGAGGAACTATCAGATTTGGAGGAAGAGGAAAACTGAGTCCAAGATACATTGGACCCTTCGATGTGTTGGAACGCATTGGAGAAGTTGCTTACAGGCTAGCTCTACCTAATACCTTGGAAGGAGTGCATGACGTCTTCCACGTATCTCAGCTGAGGAGGTACATTCCAGACCCAAGTTATGTACTGGACCATTCAGAGATCACCGTCGGCCGAAGCCTATCGTACCAGGAGGAACCTGTAGAGATCTTAGACCGTAGCGAGAAGGTGTTGCGAGGCCAGACTACCCTCTAGTTCGTGTTGCATGGAGATATCATGCACCAGGTGAATCAACCTGGGAACGAGAAGAGGATATTCGACAGCGTTTCCCCCATCTATTTCAGAACCAGGGTATGTCCTAATATTTCAAATCAATCTTTCATTCTCATTATATGTCTGTTTTTATTTCGAGGACGAAATATTCTAAGGAGGGTAGATTGTAAACTCCCTCGACCAGATTTCAGTAATTTAGGATTATTTTTAGCTAATTAGAATTATTTTAACTTTCTAAAATTTATTTTTGTTTTGCACCTGTACTTCACACAATTAATTAGAGCATTACACTAGCTGTATTTCCTAAACAAAATTCACATACCTGCCCTAGACATGCTAGACTATTTTCCTGAATTTTGTGCAACTCTCAGATGCTTTATTTTGAGCCTCGTTTGAGACGCACAAATATCGTTACAAAAGTTCGTATTTAATTCCTATTTAATTTTCTGCTCTTTATCCATCTCTGTACCCCTAAAGATTTGAGGCCAAACATGCACCTGTTTGCCCAAACAAAAATACGATATTATTCTACCTGAAATATACTACAATTAGTGTATATTGACACCGTAGAAAAATTATGACCCTACCTGCCTCTAAATAATTAGTAAACACCGAGCGCAGTATTTATTAAATAATAAATACGATGACCCGTATCACCCAAAGAATCAGACCCTGTCTCTGCCCAGGCTCACCCCCACACTTTCCAAAATATTTCCCCAGCTTTTTTCCTTATTTTTGTACAATTATGTATTTTTAGGAACCATGTGTTTTCCAGACAAATTACGTAAATTGCGCAAAATACCAATTTTAGGACTTTCATGCAAATTATAGAATTACAAGGGTTTTATTGCAAAATGCATGTGAGGTGGCATAACCTCATTGACCATTAACCCTAACCCCTACATGTGGCACTAAGTATCCAGAAATATCTGTTAAAAATATCCTAAAAATCAAATTACCAAAATACCCTAGGATTTCCCTTTATTTACCAAATTGCCACTCCCCCTAAACCTATAAAACCCGACCCCCTCTCATTCCCAACCCACTCACACCCTCACAGCCACCACCCTCCGCCACCAACGGCCACCCCACTCCGGCGAAGCCCTCGCCCCTATCCCACCTCCCCTCCGGCCAAGCCTCACCCCCTCCGGCCGTCTGCTCCGCCGTGGGCAGCCCCCGCAAGCCAACTCCCCCAACACCATCACCCACAGCCACCACCACCCGAACCACTTCCACCACCGCCTCCGACCACCGAGCACCACCACCACCACCACCACCACTCGACTCGCCCCGACCCCCTCTACCCGACCACCACCCTCCCACCGCCCCACGACTGTCCCTCCGGCCGTCCTCAGCCCCGCAGCACCCCCAACTCCCCCTAACCCTAACAGCACCCCTCACCTCCGACCGCCTCTAGCCACCACCACCGCCACCGTAGACCCCCGCCACCACCACCAACCTCACCGCCACTCTTCCCTCCGGCGTTTCCCCACCCTGTACCGCCGCCTCTGCCGCCGCAGCCACCGCCGTAGCTTCCACGAGCTGCTGCTGCTGCTGCTGCTGGCAGCAACTGCTGCTGCTGCCGCTCCTCCGTCCAGCCACCGCCACCTCCGTCGTCGTCCTCCCGCCGGCGACGACGCCTAGGTCCCCCCTGTCAGAAGGTATACCCCCCCTCTTCTTTATACGTATATACGCCTAATTCTACATATGTATGTATATATATATGTATATATATGTATATTTATATATATGTTTATATATAATATATTATATATATTATATATTATTATATACTGTATAAATACAGTATATTTATACAATATATATATTATTATTATATATATATTATTATTATATATGTATGTATATATTTATGTATATATACATATATATACCTATGTATATTTATACATATATATTTATATATATTCTACATATAATTACAGTTAATCTATATATGCAATATATATATATATAATTATTATATAATATGTATTTATGTCATTATTGCTGGATAATACAGCATATGTATTTATATATGTATTTATTTCCTGCACTGTCTTTTAAGTTATATCTATGTATATATATATATATATATATATATATATATATATATATATATATATATATATATATATATATATATATATATATATATATATATATATATATATATATATTATATACATATAATATATACTATATAATATATTGCTGGATAATACAGCATATGTATATATATGTATATTTTATATTCTGCACTGTCATTTCCTTTTTATCATATGTATACATATATCTATATATATATATTATCTATATACTATATAATACTGGATAATACAATATTGATATACGTATTTATATTTCCAGCACTGTCATTTCCTTTTCATTATATATATATATATATATATATATATATATATATATATATATGATATATATATATACTATATAATACTATACTGGATAGTAAAGTATATATATATATATATTTTTATTTCTGCACTGTCTGTTCATTTATATATATATATATATATATCTATATATACATATATAATATATATTATACACTATATCTATACGTATATATATATATATATATATATATATATATATATATATATATATATATATATATATATATGGGTATCCTATATTATATATATATATTATCATATATGTATATAAGTATATATATGAATATACTTTTATATTATACCCATGATATTCACGAACCCTGTATGTTTTAACAGAAAACATCTCCAGCTCAGCCAGTGACCCCCTGTCATAAGCACCTTCAAACCTGACTGTGAGATCAGGGTTTCAATACTACCAGGGAGTAGGCAAGTATACCTTGCCAAGTTTACTGTTTAAATTCAAATATTATTATTGCTCCTGAATTTCATATGACTGTGAGTACCTGAGATTGCCTCAGGTACAGTCAATAGATACGTTGACACGTAGCATAATTAACTTAGTCTTTACAGACCTACCAACATCTGCGAGGGTATCCTAATATCCTCCTAGACCCTATCACGGGAACACGCAACATGGTTGTAAAACATATTGGGATGCGAGCTACGTATTTGATTAGCTACCAGTACGTGTGACACGCATCACGGTTTAGCATAAAATCAGGAAAACTCAGGAAAAGTACGACTTGACATTTAGTTACATTGGGCGAAAAAGATAACTAGTAGACGTATGGGACACCCCCTTCCTTGTATGTTTTTATACCTTCGTATCATGCACCTCGGAGATGGTCGATTGCAGAGTGCCCTTGAGTCAGGGGGCATATGACACATATACTAGCTAGTCACCACGACTGGTGAATTAAGTCAGCATATGTCTAGCCGACACATTCCCATGCGTACTACAAGGTCTTTATTTGCATTTCACTTAGATGGTTAGTACCCTGTGTTTATTTATTTATTTATTATTTACATACATGGCATGTCATTTTTTTGTATCTTGTTACGTCCCACTGAGGACCTAGTTCCCTGCCAGATTTAGACGAGGCTTTCTACCCCATGGTATACGGACCTGATCAGGAGGCTAGATGTGCTACCGAGGAGGAGCTAGAGGAGACACCCTCAGAGTTTGCCTGAACCTAGAAGCCTGGTCACCTGGAGATGGAGCTGTTTTTCCCAGATAGACGCTACTTAGTCTATCTTATTTTTCTGCGCTATTATTAGCTTTTGTTATGGGCTTGTTCCCATCAGATGTCCTATGTCTTTATCAGACTCAGCTTTTATATATATTCAGCACTTATTTTCCTGACATTTTGTTGTGGATGAGATAGATTTACCTGTATTAGACTTGTAGTAATTTAGGACAGTGTAGCACATTTCTTTGGGTCCATTATATGGGATTAAACCCTTAGTGACGTGTCAGCTGGCCAATGACACGTGGCCTAGTTCCTGACATTTTGGGACTGGGGCGTGACACTTGCATTTTATTGAACGGTTTTGATGGATTTCATTGTTTTCGTTCTTAGGATCTCGTAATTTCACATCGAACCTCGGAGACTGAAGCAGGGGATATTGATCATCTTTTGGTGCGTGTAGGTGATCGAGTAGACGTCGCACGCGCGAAGACTTGAAGATCTCCCTTTTTCTCTCCTAGTTCTCCAACTTGTGAGTGGATTTATTTCGATTAGCACCCTTCTGCCAAGTCTTCACTCTAATAATAATTGACTAATTATGCATCCCGTTCCAACGATATCATGATAAGAATAAAACTGAGTCAAAAGGAAGATGAGTTAGACTTGAAATAATTGAAATGCTTGTCACTTAGAATGCTTAAACGATCTCATTGATGCGTGCTTGTCCTCTATGCATTTATATATTCATGCTTCAGTTGTAGCTAGAACTTATTCTATATAACTGTATGAATGTATTGTGCAAACTATATTGAAATGCAATCACTTGGACAGGAAGACTATGCCAATGCACTATGTTAAAGTAGATGTATACATTCTTGTGGTCTGAATGCTTTATCTATTAATTTAGTATAAATGCTTAGTTCGGTCGGACAACTTGTGCACAAGTTTTAGTTCCTGTGAACGGCGCCCAGGGCACTGGGGCCAATTCGTTTCGGAAGGAACTCGGATAGCTACGCTAGCAAGACTAGCACGGGTAAGGCGGGGGAGGCCTTGTAGCGGGACTTGCTACCCGAGCCGCTTACTGTAGCTATTGTCCACGGTGGCAAAGATATGCCATGACCCAATGTACATATATTTCTGCATTGCTTGCTCAAACTAATGGTGCCTTCGTGGCAGGAAAGTGTCACGCCCCGAGGCGTCCCCCGAGTCGTGACCGCCGTGCGGGCCTGGAGTTGCGCCCGCACAAGGCTTTAATGATTTGCATAGCAAGCACATATTCATAGTACGCAGATAAATTGAAACACAGATTTGAAACATAGAAAAGTTCTCTTTATTGATAATGAACATCTATTACAAACTCTTGAACGAGTTAGCTAATATGCCGAACGGCTTACAAAAGAGATGACTTAAAATGAGATAGCAGTCCTGTACATTACATCCCTTTATAAACTCAAAATGATAAAGACCTCCAGGCTGGAGGATCGCTTTGCCACGGAGCTGCATTTGTGTATGAAGAGTTGCAGGCTCCTGACTCCAAAATGCTTCGGGGGCGCGGTGAAGATGCGCCATGCGCCAACAACTGGACTGGATCGGGAAGACGACTTCGGCTCCTCGCTCGATTCGCCTTGGTGCGGAGAACCTGTTTCAACGAGGGTCAGCATATCGAAACATGCTGGTGAAGGCGAGCTAGCCTGACTATACCAATCAACACGTTGTTTAATGAAGCATGCATATTTCTGGGTTACTATCTTGCCTTAGTTCATTTACAAGTAAGCAGCATATAGAATTTACTGAAATGAACGTGCCACCATTCGGTGGATTTTACCTGACCGTCTGAATTACCTGCACAATACTTACCTTGCCTTCCCTGCCACGAAGACACAAGTTAGTATGCAATAGATTTAAATATACATAGAGATCACTGGCGTGGTGCCACGAGGGACGAGTTATAGTCACGGGATAGAAAACGATATGCGACGCAGGTTGCGAGCCCCGCCACATGCCGTTTACTTCCTCAATTCCAATTGACTAATCCATATGTTCCGTCCGGATCGGATCGGTCCCAGCGCCCTGGCGACCGTCCGCGAAACCTCCAAAACCTTGTGCACAAGTTGTCCGTGATCGAAGCGTTCGTTAAGTTTTCCATCAATCCATGCACGTTTCAAGATAATTTCCAGCACGATACAAGTTCCATACACAACAGTCTTTGCATAGTCTATATGATCCATCTATGGCAAAGAAAGTGTGTTCCATATGCATAACAATATTTTATAGAGATATGCATTCTAACTAAACTTGAAACATAATGAACATTCCAAACGAACAAGCATGCATACAAGTATTCGTTCACAAGTTTGATTGACAAGCAGTATTACCAAGTCTATTCTCTTTTATCTTGGTATCTTTTATTATTACTTGGTATCGTTTGATCGGGGCAACAAGAATGCAAGAGTTTTGGTGTGAATCTTGAAAGCAGGGCTAGCTAATCGGGTTGGTAGCCACTCACTTGGTTGGAAGGAAAAGAGAAGGAAAGAGGCGCTTCACGACTCCGCTCGCAAGCCGCCTACTGCTCGTTTACCTGCACACGAACAGCTTGATTAATACTTCTTCCTCTCTTTCCAATCTCGGAATTGAAATGCAGTTCAATGAACGAAAACAATGAAAACCATCAAAACCGTTCAAGGAAAACAAGCAAATCCCAAAACCAACTCAAAGCACGAAAGCAACAAGCGACATCGAAAACCGAGGCAATAAAAGATAGCAGCGGAGAGGTCCCTCCTGACTCTGCCGCTAAGCCGATCCTTGGGGCACGGTCCACTGAATGTGGGAATCGATTCCGAAGAAACAAATCCATAACGAGGACGAGTTCTTGTTTCAATCTATCCCGATCGAACGATACCGTCTTGTATTTCTTAGCCGCGCTCTCCGCACCGGGAGAACGGGGCGCTACATCCTACCCAACCAATTGGAAGTTTCGTCCCGAAACTTAGGAATAGAGCCTACCTCTAAGGAACATTACGTTGAGGCAGGACTTTAGAGGGGTGGGGACAATCTCGAAATATGTGGCCTGGACCGCCACAGTTGAAGCACAGACCCTTTCTAACATGGCAGTTATTTGCGGTGTGCCCCGACTTTTTTATAATAGAAGCATAGTCCATTCTCCTGGTTCCCTTTATGCTGACCACCGTCGTTTCGACGCTTTGCAGCATTGTTCCCTCCGTCATTGCTATGGCGTTTGTGACTGGATGTATGCACAGCGCTGGTAGAAACATGAGGATACTGTGGCTCGAGCGATAAGGCGTGATTTATGACTTCACGCATTGTTCTATACTGATTATTGACCACGTGCGAATAGATGGCAGGGCGTAGTCCACCTTCAAACCTTCTAGCTCGACTCGCTGCATCAGGTAAATAGGCCCTAGCAAATTTGGAGAGTCGGTTGAACTCGGCGGAGTATTGCTTCACTGTCAAGCTGCCCTGCCTCAGTTGCACGAAGTCATTTTCTATTTTACGTTGTACTGGAGGCGGTATAAACTCCTCTTCGAATACGGCACGAAAGGTCGTCCACGAGATCGCCTCCTCTCCGTGATCAAATTGGAGAGATCGTCGATGCACGTCCCACCAATCGTGTGCGTTAAGGCGGAGCTGGAGTTGCGCGCAGGCGACGCGCTTATCTTCGGGGACCTCTAGCAGAGTGAAGTGATCTTCAATCTCGGCTAGCCAATCTAGAGCTACCACTGGGTCCTCAGTCCCGTAGAATGGGGTGTTGCAGACTTTCTTAAAATAGCCCAAGTTGAAGGCAGTCACGTCCCTCGGCCTTGGAATTTGAGGCGTCTCCACTTCAAGCACGGGCTGTTCCACCGGAGTCGTTGCTGTTGCGGCGGAATGGTTGGCAGCCAAAGTCTGAACGATCTGTTGCAGGACATCTACCTGCTTTTGTTGGACTGAGAATCGGGTCTCTAGATTACTCTCGAGCTTGGCTTGGCGAGCATCATCTCGTTGTCATTGCGATTCTAACATTTGCATTACCCGCTCAAGCGGGTCGACTTGAGATATGCCTCGTTGGCTCCGAGAGCTTCCCGAAGTGCCCGAACTGCTTTCTTGTGTTTCGTTCGGTGCTTGCGTTACAGATTGTGCTGGATCCATTCCTTCAAAAGAAGGTAAATTACATTAGGATCATAATGTATTATGGACTTATTGCATGAACGTATCTCATTTTGGCTTAGCGAGTTCAAGAGTTCGCACAGGAATTTGATCGTTAGAGGAACTTTTCCAGCATGAAGTCTAAGGAACTTTGAATCTGTGCTCTGATACCACTATATCACGCCCCGAGGCGTCCCCCGAGTCGTGACCACCGTACGGGCCTGGAGTTGCGCCCGCACAAGGCTTTAATGATTTGCATAGCAAGCACATATTCAGAGTACGCAGATAAATTGAGACACAGATTTGAAACATAGAAAAGTTCTCTTTATTGATAATGAACATCTATTACAAACTCCTGAACGAGTTAGCTAATATGCCGAACGGCTTACAAAAGAGATAACTCAAAATGAGATAGCAGTCCTGTACATTACATCCCTTTATAAACTCAAAATGATAAAGACCTCCAGGCTGGAGGATCGCTTTGCCACGGAGCTGCATTTGTGTATGAAGAGTTGCAGGCTCCTGACTCCAAAATGCTTCGGGGGCGCGGTGAAGATGCGCCAACAGCTGGACTGGATCGGAAAGACGACTTCGGCTCCTCGCTCGGTTCGCCTTGGTGCGGAGAACCTGTTTCAACGAGGGTCAGCATATCGAAACATGCTGGTGAAGGCGAGCTAGCCTGACTATACCAATCAACACGTTGTTTAATGAAGCATGCATATTTGTGGGTTACTATCTTGCCTTAGTTCATTTACAAGTAAGCAGCATATAGAATTTACTGAAATGAACGTGCCACCATTCGGTGGATTTTACCTGACCGTCTGAATTACCTGCACAATACTTACCTTGCCTTCCCTGCCACGAAGACACAAGTTAGTATGCAACAGGTTTAAATATACATAGAGATCACTGGCGTGGTGCCACGAGGGACGAGTTATAGTCACGGGATAGAAAATGATATGCGACGCAGGTTGCGAGCCCCGCCACATGCCGTTTACTTCCTCAATTCCAATTGACTAATCCATATGTTCCGTCCGGATCGGATCGGTCCCAGCGCCCTGGCGACCATCCGCGAAACCTCCAAAACCTTGTGCACAAGTTGTCCGTGATCGAAGCGTTCGTTAAGTTTTCCATCAATCCATGCACGTTTTAAGATAATTTCCAGCACGATACAAGTTCCATACACAACAGTCTTTGCATAGTCTATATGATCCATCTATGGCAAAGAAAGTGTGTTCCATATGCATAACAATATTTTATAGAGATATGCATTCTAACTAAACTTGAAACATAATGAACATTCCAAACGAACAAGCATGCATACAAGTATTCGTTCACAAGTTTGATTGACAAGCAGTATTACCAAGTCTATTCTCTTTTATCTTGGTATCTTTTATTATTACTTGGTATCGTTTGATCGGGGCAACAAGAATGCAAGAGTTTTGGTGTGAATCTTGGAAGCAGGGCTAGCTAATCGGGTTGGTAGCCACTCACTTAGTTGGAAGGAAAAGAGAAGGAAAGAGGCACTTCACGACTACGCTCGCAAGCCGCCTACTGCTCGTTCACCTGCACACGAACAGCTTGATTAATACTTCTTCCTCTCTTTCCAATCTCGGAATTGAAATGCAGTTCAATGAACGAAAACAATAAAAACCATCGAAACCGTTCAAGGAAAACAAGCAAATCCCAAAACTAACTCAAAGTACGAAAGCAACAAGCGACATCGAAAACCGAGGCAATAAAAGATAGCAGCGGAGAGGTCCCTCCTGACTCTGCCGCTAAGCCGATCCTTGGGGCACGGTCCACTGAATGTGGGAATCGATTCCGAAGAAACAAATCCATAACGAGGACGAGTTCTTGTTTCAATCTATCCCGATCGAACGATACCGTCTTGTGTTTCTTAGCCGCGCTCTCCGCACCGGGAGAACGGGGCGCTACAGGAAGAATATGGTAAGTATTATGCAGGCAGTTCAGACGAGAAGGTAAAAGTTACCTAACGGTAGCACGTTGTTTCGTATATCGAATATATTTAATACTTGATATAAATTGACTAAGGCAAGATAAAAAGACCCTAATAATATTGCATATTTCATATAAACAAACTTGGATTTGGTTAGTTGGGTTAGCTCGCCCTTACCAGTACTTTTCATAGTACTGACCCTCGTTGCAGCAGGTTCCTCGAGCCCGAGCGACGCAGCGAGGAGCTGAAGCTTCTTCCTTCTCCAACCAGTCCAGGATCTGACGCATTCGGTTCGTGACTTTTGAAGCTTGTACAAAGCACTTGGAGCAGGCGCAACCCTTATATGCGGCTCCGTGGCAAGGCGATAGCTTCGCCAGCAGGTGTCTATAATGTCTTTTGAAGTTTTAGTAAAAGGATGTGATGTATGGGAACGACTATCTCATTTTGTATCCAAGTTGTAAGCTCGTGTGACATCCTTCTCGTTTTGGGTCAAGAGTCTGTAAACAAGATGTTCACTATCAATAAAAAGGAAACTTTTCTATGCCTCAATGTGTGTTATCTTACTTGCGTACTCTGTTGCATATGTTCTAAAGATCATCATTATGCCTAGGCCTAGTGCACGCGCGCCCTACGCGTGCACGGCATCACGCCCGGGGGACGATTATCAGTTGGGTAAAATCGGGGCGTGATATAGTGGTATCAGAGCAAAGCTTCAGATCCTTTGATCTCGAGTCAGAAAGTTTTCCTAAGATGACCCTGTCCCTTCCGAATAAACTCTTGAAATCAATTGGTGCAAAATAAGATGCGTTCCATACAGTAAGTTCGTAATACTCTATGAGACTGATATAAGTTACTTGTTTCAGCAGGAATAGCTCGAACCCAAGCAACATGCCAAGTTGATGCAAGTACTTCACGTACTTAGGCTAGTTCCGAGAGCCAGCGACCTGCGCCCTCTGTCGATCCGGTCGAACGAATGATACAAATGCTGGAAGCGCAACAGAGGAGAGATGAGGCCCGACAAGACAAGTTCAAGAAAAATCTAGAGGCTCAATTTAAGATCCAGCAGAAGCAGGTGGACGCTCTGCAACAAATTGTTCAGACCTTGGCTTCTAACCAATCCACAACAACAATAGCGGAACCGGTGGAGCCAGCGACAGATGAAGTCATAGTGCCTCAGAATGCAAAGAAGAAGAATGTGACTGCCTTCGACTTTGCTGACTTCAAAAAGGTCTGCAACACGTCCTTCCGAGGGATGGAGGATCCGGTCGTGGCATTAGATTGGTTGGCAGAGCTGGAAGACCACTTTAAGCTTCTAGAAGTACCTGATGACAAACGAGTCGCCTGCGTCCATCTCCAGCTTCGGATGAACGCGCACGATTGGTGGGATGTACACCGAAGATCACTCTTTACTGGTGATGATGGCGAGACGATCCCTTGGTCCACCTTCCATGGCACATTCGAAGAGGAATTTATCCCCCCACCCATTCGTCGTCAGAAAGAGAATGATTTCGTGCGACTGCAACAAAGAACGATGACGGTGAAGTAGTATGCCGCAGAATTCAACCGGTTGGCAAAGTTTGTTAGTTCTTACCTGCCCAATACAGCAAGCCGAGCCAGGCGATTTGAAGGCAGACTACGACCTTCCATTCATGCGCACGTAGTCACTCCGTAATATGAGACGATGAGGGAAGTCCTTAACCATGCACCATGTCCTTGTCCTGGAGCCGCAATATCCTTCCACTACCGCGGGCGCTGTGCTAATCACAAGCGCCAAGGTAATACAGAAGGAAACAACGCTAACAAGCGTCCAAATCATGGCGGTAACCAGGGCAACAATCAGGGGGGAAACCAAGGGCTGCGCTGTGCAAAATGCAACCGTACAGGGCACCAGGCTAGCGAATGTCAAAATTAGGGATGCTTTAACTGTGGTCGGCTGGGCCATTATGCTCATGATTGTCTTGATCGCCCCAACCGAGTCCCTCAGCACCGTGCAGAACAGTAAAATTCAGTTCAGGGACCCCAAGCGAATCGGGCTGCACAGTAATAAGAGCGTCGTCCGAACACTGGGGGCCGGGTCTATGCATTGACGAGGGACGAGGCGCTTGCCTCGAAGACCGTAGTGTCAGGTATGTTGCTATTCAATAATGTGCCTTGACGAGTGTTATTTGATTCAGGTGCTACCCACAGTTTTGTGTCAACAAACTTTGCTAGGGAACAATGATTCATTCAAACCCCGTTAGGCCTAAGGCTTAGCGTCAGTACCCCGTCAGGCACGAGCTTGCCTGCCGATTCAGTTTGTTGTGATGGTTTTATTTGCATCGGAGGGAGGAAATTGTCAATTGATGCGATAGTTCTAGACATGGGGGACTACGATATTATTCTGGGAATGGATTGGCTTGGCACTTGTTCTGCTACTATCGATTGTGCGGAGAAGAAAGTCGTGTTTCATCTTTCTGACGAGGCTGAATTTTGCTATTCGTGCAATCCACAATCAGAAGCTTCGTATGCTTGCATGGTGATATCAGCGATGTCTGCTCGACGGATGATTCACTCCGGCTGCATAGGGTACTTGGCTTCCGTTCGAGACACTCGGCAAGATTGTGCAAACGTTGAATCCATTCCCGTTATGGCAGATTTTCCTGATGTGTTACCCGACGAGTTACCCGGTATGCTGCCCGATCGAGAGACAGAATTCACTATCGACACATTTCCAGGAACCCAACCCATTTCCAAACCTCCGTATCGAATGGCACAGGTAGAACTAAAAGAGTTGAAAATTCAGCTACAAGAATTGCTTGACCGTGGGTATATCCGGCCTAGTGTGTCTCCGTAGGGTGCACCGATACTATTCGTTAAGAAGAAAGATGGCTCGATGCGACTCTGCATCGACTATCAAAAATTAAACAAATCTACTGTTCGGAACAAATATCCCCTCCCCAGGATAGACGATCTTTTTGATCAGTTACAAGCTGCCACAATGTTCTCGAAAATAGATCTCCGTTCGGGTTACCATCAGCTCAAAATTAAGCCGGACGATGTGCCGAAGTCAGCCTTTCGTTCTCGCTACGGCCACTATGAGTTTTTGGTAATGCCGTTCGGTTTGACTAATGCCCCTGCCACCTTTATGGGTTTGATGAACCAAGTGTTTCAGCCGTATCTCGATCGATTTGTAGTAGTATTCATTGATGATATCTTGGTGTACTCGAAGAATGGGGCGGAGCATGCAGAGCACTTGCGAACCGTGTTACAAACCCTTCGAGACAACAACTTGTATGCGAAACTGAGTAAGTGCAAATTTTGGCTAAGCAGTGTATCTTTCCTAGGGCACATCATTTCTGCGGGAGGTATTTCAGTTGACCCGAAGAAGGTAGAGGACATTGTCGAGTGGAAATGACCTGCATCCGTTAGTGAAATTCGAAGCTTTCTCGGGTTAGCGGGATACTACAGACGGTTCGTAAAGGATTTTTCCAAGCTTGTCTCGCCTCTGACTCGCCTCACTCATAAGGGAGTCGCGTTTGAGTGGTCCGCCGACTGCGAAGCATCGTTTGCTGAGTTAAAGCGACGCCTCACTTCTGCCCCGTTACTTGTACTATCGGACGAGACTTCGGGATTCCAAATCTTCAGTGACGCTTCAGGGCAGGGCTTAGGGTGTGTACTTATGCAGTGAGACAAAGTGATAGCCTATGCATCCAGATAGCTGAGAAAGCATGAAAAGAATTATCCCACACACGATCAGGAACTGGCAACTATTGTGTTCGGGTTGAAATTATGGCAACACTACCTTTACGGGGTGCCTTGCCGAATTTATACCGACCACAAAAGTTTAAAGTACTTATTCACCCAAGCAGATCTGAACCTTCGACAGTGGCGTTGGCTAAAATTGATAAAAGATTATGATTTGATGATTGACTATACACATGGCAAGGGAAATGTGGTAGCAGATGCGTTGAGTCGGGTCTTTACGGGATCTCTGTCCGTCGATCGCAGGTTACGAAGGGAGTTAGAAGGAATGGGCATTGAACTCAGAATTCGTTATCGTGGCGCGCGGGTTGCTCAGATGCAATTTGTATCCAATCCGATAGAGAGAGTCACATCTAGTCAAAGAGACGATCCATTCCTCCAGAAAATGCGAGAGCAGGTCCAGGCGGGGAAGGCGAAGGACTTTGCAGTAAATGAGAATAGGGTGTTGCGAGTGAAGGGAAGGCTATGCATCCCCAATAATTCAGAAATCAGAAAGAAAATCCTTACGAAAGCACATTATGCAGCCTATGCGATCCATCCCGGGAGCACGAAAATATATAAGAACCTTCGTACTGTCTTCTGGTGGCATGGCATGAAGAAAGAAGTAGCACTCTTTGTGTCGCAATGCATAACCTGTCAGAGGGTAAAAGCAGAGCATCAGAGGCCGGGCGGAGAAATGCAAAATCTTGCTATCCAGGAATGGAAGTGGGAGCACATCAGCATGGACTTTATTGTTGGTCTGCCAAGGACGCAACGGGGGAACGATGCAATCTGGGTCATCGTCGACCGGTTAACCAAGTCTGCATACTTTATTGCCATTAAAAGTACTTGGGGCGCCGATCGCCTTGCCCAGACCTACCTTGACGAGATAGTCCGGCTGTACGGAGTGCCAGTTTCTATAGTATCAGATCGGGACAGACAGTTTATCTCATATTTCTGGACAAGCCTTCAGTCGTCGATGGGGACCAAGTTGAAATTCAGCTCAGCCTACCATCCTCAAATAGATGGGCAGACAGAATGGGTGAATCAGGTACTCGAAGATATGTTGCGCTTCTGCGTAATCGACTCTAACTCAAGTTGGGACATCAACCTGCCGCTAGCCGAATTTGCATACAACAACAGTTATCAGTCTAGCATCCAAATGGCTCCGTATGAGGCGCTGTATGGGCGGAAGTGCAGGTCACCGATCTGCTGGGATGAAGTTGGGGAAAGGCAAATCCTTGGGCCAGAACTGGTTGAACAAACAGTACAGAAGGTTCGGCTGATTCGAGAACGGTTAAAAGTAGCACAAAGTCGGCAAAAGAGCTATGCCGATGTTCGTCGCCGCCCTCTTGAATTCCTAGAAGGGGACCATATGTTCCTTAAAGTCTCGCCCATGTGTGGTGTTACGAGATTCGGGATAAAAGGAAAGTTAAGTCTGAGATTTGTTGGCCCGTTCGAAATTCTCAAACGAGTCACTTCAGTTGCTTATCAAATTGCATTGCTGCCAGCCCTATCAGATGTGCACAATATTTTCTATGTGTCTCAGCTAAGAAAATATGTGCACGACCCGAACCATGTAGTAGACTTGGGTCAGTTAGATCTGCAGGCGGACTTGTCGTACGCCGAAGAACCCGTACAGATCTTGGAACGTAAGGAAAAGCAGCTACGGAATCGGGCAGTATCATTAGTGCGCGTTCTGTGGCGGAACCACGCGGTCGAAGAATCGACGTGGGAAATCGAATCTGATATGAGGGAAAGGTTTCCTTCATTATTCCTTAGGGGTAGGTTATATTCCTAAGTTTCGGGACGAAACTTTCTTTTGGATGGTTATGATGTAATGCCCCGTTCCTCCTATTCGGGGAGCGCGGCCAAGAAATACTTACGACCGTCCGAACGGGACAGATTGAATTAAGATCATTTCCTCGTTATGGATTGGTTTCTTCGGAATCAGGTCCCATATTCAACGGATCATGCCTCAAGAAAGGACTCGATGGCAGAGTCGAGAGGGGCCTTTCCGTTGTGTTGGTTTCCTTGCCCATTTTCGTGCTGCTTGGTTGCTTTCTTGTTGGTTTTATGACTTGCATTTTATTGAACGGTTTCGATGGATTTTATTATTTTCGTTCTTAGGATCTCGCAATTTTATATCGAACCTCAGAGACTGAAGCAGGGGATATTGATCATCTCTTGGTGCGTGTAGGTGATCGAGTAGACGACACACGCGCGGAGTCTTGAAGATCTCCCTTTTTCTCTTCTAGTTCTCTAACTTGTGAGTGGATTTATTTCGATTAGCACCCTTCTGCCAAGTCTTCACTCTAATAATAATTGACTAATTATGCATCCCGTTCCAACGATATCATGATAAGAATAAAACTGAGTCAAAAAGAAAATGAGTTATACTTAAAATAATTGAAGTGCTTGTCACTTAGAATGCTTAAACGATCTCATTGATGCGTGCTTGTCCGCTATGCATTTATATATTCATGCTTCAGTTGTAGCTAGAACTTATTCTATATAATTGTATGAATGTATTGTGCAAACTATATTGAAATGCAATCACAGGAAGACTATGCCAATGCACTATGTTAAAGTAGATGTATACATTCTTGTGGTCTGAATGTTTTATCTATTAATTTAGTGTAAATGCTTAGTTCGGTCGGACAACTTGTGCACAAGGTTTAGTTCCTGCGAATGGCACCTGGGGCATTGGGGCCGATTCGTTCCGGAAGGAACTCGGATAGTTATGCTATCAAGACTAGCACGGGTAAGGCGGGGGAGGCCTTGTAGCGGGGCTTGCTACCCGAGCTGCAAGGGTCACCGCTTACTGTAGCTATTGTCCACGGTGGCAAAGATATGCAATGACCCAATGTACATATATTTCTGTATTGCTTGCTCAAACTAATGGTGCCTTCGTGGCAGGGAAGAATATGGTAAGTATTATGCAGGCAGTTCAAACGAGAAGGTAAAAGTTACCTAACGGTAGCACGTTATTTCATATACCGAATATATTTAATGCTTGCATGTAAATTGACTAAGGCAAGATAGAAAGACCATAATAATATTGCATGTTTAATATAAAAATAAACTTGGATTTGGTTAGTTGGGTTAGCTCGCCCTCACCAGTACTTTTCATAGTACTGACCCTCGTTGCAGCAGGTTCCCCGAGCCCGAGCGACGCGACGAGGAGCTGAAGCTTCTTCCTTCTCCAACCAGTCCAGGATCTGACGCATTCGGTTCATGACTTTTGAAGCTTGTACAAATCACTTAGAGCAGGCGCAACCCTTATATGCGGCTCCGTGACAAGGCGATAGCTTCGCCAACAGGTGTCTATAATGTCTTTTGAAGTTTTAGTAAAATGATGTGATGTATGGGAATGACTATCTCATTTTGTATCCAAGTTATAAGCCCGTGTGGCATCCTTCTCGTTTTGGGTCAAGAGTCTGTAAACAAGATGTTCACTATCAATAAAAAAGAAACTTTTCTATGCCTCAATGTGTGTTATATTACTTGCGTACTCTGTTGCATATGTTCTAAAGATCATCATTATGCCTAGGCCTAGTGCACGCGTGCCCTACGCGTGCACAACATCATGCCCAGGGGACGATTATCGGTTGGGCAAAATCAGGGCGTGACAGCGCTCCCGTGGGATGATCGCTTGACCCATCCGGGCGTGATGCCGCACGAGCGTGAACCGCGCCCGTGCAAGGCCGTGGTTCATTTGTAAAACCCCTATTTCTAAAAACCGTATTTTTTTATTAATTAATAATTTAATTATGGTAATTATGTGCTAAATAGGAGAAATAGATTTTTAATAATTTTTATTTTAGGGGTTCGGGCACTTAGAGGATTTATGGGACCATTAGGAATTTTTTCGAAATTTATTCCATGTAGGAGACCCCTTGAGCAGTTGCTAGCCTAATGGTGTGCACTACCCTAATCTATGAATTTTCTTATGAGTATATATATAATATATATGTATACACAAATATATATATGTATATATATATTTAGAAAGGAAAAGAAAAGAAAGAAAAAGAATTATTAAATAAGAATTTACTAAGTATAATAATAATTAATAAGTAATATATTACTACTAACTTTACTACTATTCCTAGCAAATTTCCAATTGCTAGCAAGTAGCAATTGTTAGCAGCCACTTTTCCATCCCAACTTAAACAAACCGAGCTTTAGCAAATTGCTAAATCCTAAGACCACCCCTTCAGCAACTTTAGCATTTGCTTTACCATCCAGCACTTAGCAATTTGCTACGACCCCCTTTATGCTTCAGCAACATTTGCACCACAGGGACCATCATTCAACGGCTTGCAAACTCCCTAGGACCCGCCCCCTTCAGCCCCTTGACATTTGCTAAAGTCCAGACCCCCTTTGCCCGACCCAATTGGCCGAACCTATTTCCCCCTCTTCCCTATTATATTAAATATATATATATATACATATATAATCTCATAAAACCCTAACCTAAATCTCCAGACCTCCTCTTCCCATCTAGAGCCATCACCGCAGCCAGAGGAGCCCCGCCAAGTCATCCAACCATCCCGACGACTCCGACCTCGTGCCCTGCAGAATCCCACACGAGGCACCTTCGCTCCGGAGTGGTTTTCCGTCGACTCGCTCAACCAAACGCTGTTCCGTCTTCACCGGTATGATCAACCCTTAACCCTCTTCCATATTTGTTTTATAGCCAACCTCAGAAAATGTGTACCCCTAGGTGAAAATAGCGTCCAAAGTGGGCGCGAGCAGACCCAATTCTGGGATCGCAGAGAACTGCGGTGACCACCCACATTGCCGGGTTCGTATCTCCCACCACAGGAATCCGAATTCGGTGATTCTTTTTGAGATGTGTAGAATACATGAACTAGTTTATTTTTTGTTAAATAACCCTATGCTATTAGTTGCTGTGGACAAAATTATATTCGTCACAAAACTGCGCGCACCCACTTTTTCTAGATTTCCAAAAGTGGGAAAACGGAGCGTGCCCCGCCAAACGGGATCGCCCCGTCGGGTACCAAGTGTATCGAATGGTGCACGCAGCGTAACCGGACACGTAAAAATTCATGGGGACTGATTCAGACGCGTGTGCACGTCGGAATCAGGCCGTATCCGCGAACACATCCCGTATCACAATTTTTGTGGAACTCGCACGTATTTTGTGTACGCTTGTCAGATTGCGACGAAACTTATGCCACCGGACTCGTGGTAACACGCTGGTCCTGTGACCCAATTTTCACGCAATTCTGGGATGGTTGACCAAATCGCCAATTGGCGGGCCCTATAGTTGACTTTTTGGACAAAATTGTGTTCGGCTCATCGAAATCCATATTTGGACATACCGTTGGATTCGTATTGACATTTAAAGTTGTTTGACCTATAGTTTGTCCCATTTAGAAACTGTTACCCTTGGCACGCTTTTCGGTACAAAGTGGGCCACATGTGGACCCCACTTTTGACCAAAATTACCGTTTTACCCCTGTGTCCAAATTGGACGAAAGGGAAGTACTTTTTAGCTATTTTGCTTATTCTGGGAATGTTGGTGATGTTTATTTCAGCATCCGGATACATTTGTTCTGTGGCCATAGCTTTTGATCCTGTGCGTTTGACTTCTGGACAGTACACCTTGCAGCTTTCTTACCAGGCAAGATACCTTGCCAAATTGTTACAGTATTTTACATGCTTAGTATATTTCTGTATAATTATTTCATTCTGTTTATTTATTGCATGCGTAGTTTCTTTCAGTCATTACTATATATTAGATATGTTGACACACACTTGACACTTAGTATCATAGAGGACAATCATTAGGCGTATGGGCTTTTAACCACTCTGGTAACACCGTAGTCACTAGCACGCACTATGGTGGATCATGTCCGATGGTCGCTACCCGAGAGGTATGTCGATTGATGGAGTCCGAGGGTCGCTACCCTAGAGGTATGTCGGCTGATGATGTCCACTGACGAGCGTGAGGTTGTGAGGATTAGATCGAGTAGCCTACCCTTGCCCATACGTCAAAAAGTTGTCCTCATTTGCATTCATATAGATTATTTTGTACAACGTAATTATTTATTTTCAAATTATATGCATGTTTACTATATTCAAGTTGGCTCATATTTTCTGTATCTTGTTACGTCCCTCTGAGGACCTGGTCCCCTGCCAGGTATATCTGCTATTGAGTACTTGCAGGAGTACGGGCCTGGACCTGACGCATTCCTTTTTGCTGAGGAGGTCTTACCTTCTGAGCATCGTTGATTAGCTAGCGATAGTTTCTTTTATCTGATACACTTCTGTCTTCACATTATTTTATATTGGAGACTTTATACTCCTATCTCATTTTAGTTTTGGATATAGTCTTTGGTAGTGGATTTGTCTCCACCCGACTATTATTTTGGATATTTTAGACTCCTTATTCTAGTTTAGTATTTTTTTTCTATGACTTGTTGTGTGGATGAGATTAGCATATCTGTGACTTGTGATATTATATATACCACATGTGAGTTATATTCATATTACAGCGTACGTATGGGTTATGGTTTCCATATATTGGAGTTGCCATATCCATGCGACTGGCATGCTTACGTGTTCCTAGTCCTACATATTTGGGACTGGGGCGTGACATGTTTTTGTGGTGGCCCATGCAGGTCGAGTTAGCCGTTTCGGTTACGTAACTGTACCGAGCGGGCCTGCACCTAGGATTAGAATTTTAGATCTCATCCACACTTGACTATAACTTACCTTTCTTCCAACATGTTCTACTAAAGTTCTTGCATCCTGCTTGATTCATGTACTCTTCTTAATCCTTCGTCCATCTCTTGCAGAGAGATGAATTTGAATAACGGGCATGCCGCCACCGGGGACAACACGTCTCCAGGGGACGACGACCAACCACTAGGAGTGACCTCAATGACACCTCTTTTTCCCGGACCGGATGGACTGACTAACAATTAAATTCTATCAACTCCTTCCACGATACCTAATGGGACATTTCAGCTCCACTAGCATCGCAAGATGGCCAAGCGCAGCTGTTCTAATTCTTTCAGATGATGATACAGGAACAGAGGCAGCAGGCAGCCGAGCAGAGGAAGCAGGCAGCCGAGCAGAGGCAAGAATTTTTGGCAGCACTAGAGAGGATGGCTGCATATGCTACTGTACCAACCCAGGCACTAGCTTCAGTACCACAAGCTCGGGTCGGTTTAGTCAAGGACTTTGTGCAGATGGGCCCTAAGCTATATAAGGGTAATGAGAGTCCAGAGGAGACCACGAACTGGATTGCCAATACCAAGAAGTTGTTAGAGACATCACAATTACCTTCTGACCTATGGATGATAGGCATGAGGACTCAGTTAGAAGGCAACGCACATCACTGGTGGGAATCAATGGAGCGCCAGTTGGGTACGCGTCAGACTTGGGAACAATTCTTGGAATGCTTTGAGAGGAAGTACTTCCCGGATACAGTAAGGGACGCATTGTACGATCAGTTCCTCCATCTAGAGCAAGGGGACAAGACGGTTGATGAGTATGACGCAGAATTTAGCCGTCTCAGTAAGTATGGCACAGTCCTAATACCTAATGACTTAGAGAAGGCTAAGAGGTTTCACCGTGGGCTGACTCGGGAGCTCCAGCACTACACTAGCTCACAGTCCCGGATCTCTTATGCCGAGTTATTGACAGAGGCCAGGATCCAGGAGGCCATCAGCAAAGGCAACAGAATTCAACAGAGAATTTATCAGGGACCAGTAAGGACACAGCAAGGAGGACCCATTAGACACCCTTTGACACGCCAGCAATCAGATAGTGCTGCACCATATCCAACCAAGGAGCTCCGTAGTTGTCACTATTGTGGTAAGATAGGTCATATTCTAAGAGACTGTCATCGTCGATTGGGGTTGTGCATGATATGTGGATCAAGTCACCATCAAGCTCGAGAATGTCCTCAGCAGAACCCAGGGTCTATGGCATTAAAATCAAGAATACCGCATATACCCTCAAGTATAGAAGACCAAAGGGACCCACAACTGCTTCTACAGTCTGCACAAATTGAGGGGACTAGACCCCAGTTGAACAACCAAGGACAAGGCCAAGCACTCATTATGACAAGTATGGGAGAGCAGACACAGGAAGCCGTAGATACAGGTACGACCTTTTAGTTATAATTGACTTTGCATACTCATAACACCATTGTGACACAAGATCTTAGATGTACAAATAGATGTAGAATTATATATATGGTAGTCTAGCAGTTATGAGGATATATTTCTATTCTATCCAGATGGCATACACGCGATGCTAATGGATGACGGGAGTAACAGTAGTAGTATTCTTCCCCTATCCTTATCTCGCCCTCTTGGGTGACTCAATTTCTCCTTTTATATTCATTCCTTATCTCGTGCGTAACTCTTCCTATCATAGTCGTATCTTTCGTGCCATTATGAATTGTTTAATTCATATCAACCTCACCCCTATTTTGTTAGTTAAACATAATTGTGTTAGCAATGCTTGATAACTAAGGATGAGTTCTTAATATATATATACACTATAGCAATATATGTACTCTTTATTAGTTTAACCCTTAAGTAGTACCATGTAGCATAGTAGAAATTGTTAGATCACTTGAGCTAGATCATAGCCCTAATAGTTAGTCAAGACCTTAAGTGTCTCCCCAAAACTTAGACTATGCCTAGAAAAGAGTTGAAGGCACTTGTTACGAACTGATGACTATGACAAATCGCTGGCGAGGTAGCGACAGTTGCAGCCAGACGATTATGGTAGAATAGTTGAGTTACTTGCAGCCATACTGGCCAGGTGGCGTGGCAGTATTAGACTATGATACTTGACGGTTATGGGAAAAGTCATAGTTATGAGATTCTAGACAGATATTCCAAGATTCTCGACCCAATATATGTATTTGCCTTACAAATCTAGACAATAGCTTCAAAGAAGGTGACCATTAGTAGAATTCTTGTAAGTTGGGTAGTGTAGACGAGTTAGAGGATGATAAAATAAGTAGATGGACAATAGATGAGGAAGTGTTAGAATGGCAAACCATGAGTTTCAAGAATCCTACTAGATACCGATGTAGTGTAATAGTTATAGTTATCATTATGAAT
This sequence comes from Iris macrosiphon, assembly GCA_036927795.1. Lineage (NCBI taxonomy): Eukaryota > Viridiplantae > Streptophyta > Magnoliopsida > Asparagales > Iridaceae > Iris > Iris macrosiphon. The sequence continues at coordinate 271,703,213 of JAYESA010000004.1, read as the reverse complement.
ATGGGTTAGTGTCAATTTCGAGGACGAAATTTTTATAAGTTGGGTAGAATGTAAAACCCCTATTTCTAAAAACTATATTTTTTTTATTAATTAATAATTTAATTATGATAATTATGTGCTAAATAGGAGAAATAGATTTTTAATAATTTTTATTTTAGGTGTTAGGGCACTTAGAGAATTTATGGGACCATTAGGAATTTTTTCGAAATTTATTCCATGTAGGAGACCCCTTGAGCAGTTGCTAACCTAATGGTGTGTACTACCCTAATCTATGAATTTTCTTATGAGTATATATATAATATATATGTATACACAAATAAATATATATGTATATATATATTTAGAAAGGAAAAGAAAAGAAAGAAAAAGAATTATTAAATAAGAATTTACTAAGTATAATAATAATTAATAAGTAATATATTACTACTAACTTTACTACTATTCCTAGCAAATTTCCAATTGCTAGCAAGTAGCAATTGTTAGCAGCCACTTTTCCATCCCAACTTAAACAAACCGAGCTTTAGCAAATTGCTAAATCCTAAGACCACCCCTTCAGCAACTTTAGCATTTGCTTTACCATCCAGCACTTAGCAATTTGCTACGACCCCCTTTATGCTTCAGCAACATTTGCACCACAGGGACCATCATTCAGCGGCTTGCAAACTCCCTAGGACCCGCCCCCTTCAGCCCCTTAGACATTTGCTAAAGTCCAGACCCCCTTTGCCCGACCCAATTGGCCGAACCTATTTCCCCCTCTTCCCTATTATATTAAATATATATATATACATATATAATCTCATAAAACCCTAACCTAAATCTCCAGACCTCCTCTTCCCATCTAGAGCCGTCACCGCAGCCAGAGGAGCCCCGCCAAGCCATCCAACCATCCCGACGACTCCGACCTCGCGCCCTGCAGAATCCCACACGAGGCACCTTCGCTCCGGAGTAGTTTTTCGTCGATTCGCTAAACCAAACGCTGTTCCGTCTTCACCGGTATGATCACCCCTTAACCCTCTTCCATATTTGTTTTATAGCCAATCTCGAAAAATGTGTACCCCTAGGTGAAAAATAGCGTCCAAAGTGGGCGCGAGCAGACCCAATTCTGGGATCGCAGAAAACTGCGGTGACCACCCACATTGTCGGGTTCGTATCTCCCACCACAGGGATCCGAATTCGGTGATTCTTTTTGAGATGTGTAGAATACATGACCTAGTTTATTTTCTGTTAAATAACCCTATGCTATTAGTTGCTGTGGACAGAATTATATTCGTCACAAAACTGCGTGCACCTACTTTTTCCAGATTTCCAAAAGTGGGAAAACGGAGCGCGCCCCGCCAAACGGGATCGTCCCGCCGGGTACCAAGTGTACCGAATGGTGCACACAGCGTAACCGGACACGTAAAAATTCGTGGGGACTGATTCTGACACGTGTGCGCGCCGAAATCAGACCGTATCCGCGGACACATCCCGTGTCGCAACTTTTGTGGAACTCGTGCGTATTTTGTGTACGCTTGTCAGATTACGACGAAACTTGTGCCACCGGACTCGTGGTAACGCGCTGGTCCTGTGACCCAATTTTCACGCAATTCTGAGACGGTTGACCAAATCGCCAATTGACGGGCCCCACAATTGACTTTTTGGATAAAATTGTGTTCGGCTCATCGGAATCTACATTTGGACATACCGTTGGGTTTGTATTAACATTTAGAGTTGTTTGACCTATAGTTTGTCCCATTTAGAGACTGTTACCCTTGGCACACTTTTCGGTGCAAAGTGGGCCACATATGGACCCCACTTTTGACCGAAATTACCTTTTTGCCCCTGTATCCAAATTGGACGAAAGGAAAGTGCTTTTTAGCTATTTTGCTTATTCTGGGAACGTTGGTGATGTTTATTTCAGCATCCGGACATATTTGTTCTGTGGCCATAGCTTTTGATCCTGTGCGTTTGACTTCTAGACAATACACCTTGCAGCTTTCTTACCAGGAAAGATACCTTGCCAAATTGTTACAGTATTTTACATGCTTAGTATATTTCTGTATAATTATTTCATTCTGTTTATTTATTGCATGTGTAGTTCCTTTCAGTCATTACTATATATTAGATATGTTGACACACACTTGACACTTAGTATCATAGAGGACAATCATTAGGCGTATGGGCTTTTAACCACTCTGGTAACACCGTAGTCACTAACACGCACTATGGTGGGTCGTATCCGATGGTCGCTACCCGAGAGGTATGTCGATTGATGGAGTCCGAGGGTCGCTACCCCAGAGGTATGTCGGCTGATGATGTCCACTGACGAGCGTGAGGTTGTGAGGATTAGATCAAGTAGCCTACCCTTGCCCATACATCAAAAAGTTGTCCTTATTTGCATTCATATAGATTATTTTGTACAGCATACTTATTTATTTTCAAATTATATGAATGTTTACAGTATTCAAGTTGGCTCATATTTTCTGTATCTTGTTACGTCCCTTTGAGGACCTGGTCCTCTGCCAGGTGTATCTGCTATTGAGTACTTGCAGGAGTACGGGCCTGGACCTGACGCATTCCTTTCTGCCGAGGAGGTCTTACCTTCTGAGCATCGTTGATTAGCTAGCGATAGATTCTTTTATCTGATACACTTCTGTCTTCACATTATTTTATATTGGAGACTTTATACTCCTCTCTCATTTTAGTTTTGGATATAGTCTTTGGTAGTGGATTTGTCTCCACCCGACTATTATTTTGGATATTTTAGACTCCTTATTCTAGTTTAGTATTTCTTTTCTATGACTTGTTGTGTGGATGAGATTAGCATATCTGTGACTTGTGATATTATATATACCACATATGAGTTATATTCATATTACAGCGTACGTATGGGTTATGGTTTCCATATATTGGAGTTGCCATATCCATGCGGCTGGCATGCTTACGTGTTCCTAGTCCTACGTATTTGGGACTGGGGCGTGACATCATTGGCTGGCGGTAAGAGTTCTAATCCACAGAGTCACACAGATTGTCCGAGTGCAGCAGAATTATGAATGCATAGGCGATCGGTAACAAGTTTACTGAGTCGACAATAGCAAAAGCAATGAGTAACACAAGTAGAAGTAAAACAAACTCTTTATTGATATAAACAAGTGTTACAGGCGGAGCTTGGCCGAGATTACAATTTGCTTAAGCCTCTCTCCCTGAAATAGTAAAAGCGTGCTAATTGTGGAATGATGTAGAGACAATGTTCCAACATTATGTCTTGTATATGTGCTTCAGTTCTGGACGCAACGCTCAAAGGCTTCAGAGTGAACTCCTGGACTTAGCATGCACGAAGGAGGCATTCGCACCGAACGAGGTTCTCCCGCACCCTGCAAATAACCTGGTGGATTATCAATACACAAATGCACTGGTGGGGAGGCTACTCGCCCGCTCGACAAATCCAAACACGTAATATAGGTTCCATGCACCAACTATTATGTTATCTTTCTAGTTGCCTTAGGATCAGTTTCATGGCAAGGTTAAATAGCCCAACTCGTGTGGCAGTGCACCGTGCGACATAAGAGGAAACACGATGAGACTTACCAACTTACCATTTGTCCTTCCCTATCTAAGGCAAACCAAGTTAATTTAAGCACGAGCATTTATAAACATTCAGGGGCAATACATATGCAAATGCAAGTGTTTGGATACAAGATTCATATCCTTTAACTGATTCAGATTTTCCTTTTATGCGATGTAATGACTCGCACGCGGATGGCTGCTAAGCGAGGATGACTTATCTATATAACATGTGTCGCTGGCATAGCCATAAAGGACCCAGTCCAAGACAAGAATGGAATGCAACGAAAGCACAAGAGGCGCTATGAACCATCTCGCCCGCACACGATGGACCACACATAAAGTTATCCAAGACGAGAATAGAATGCAATGAAAACATAAGAGGCGCTACAACCATCTCGTCCACACATGATGGACCACACATGAAGTTCCATCCGAATCGGATCGGCCCCAGTGCCCCGGTGACCGTCCGTGGAATTATACCTCGTTTCCGAGTTGTCCTCGACATACAATTATTGGTCTTTCTAACACGAGAATACGAGAACACGAGTACACGAGATGCTTGAATCCTGATTATTACTCTGAACGAGAATTACTCCACGAACTGTATTTCCTGAATTGCTTGACATGATTCTCGTTCAGTGAACAACTTGCCTTGATGCATTCCCCTGGTGAGGGAATTGCCTTGATGACCTAATGGTCCCGGATACTTGCAGGTTCATTCTTGCACGGAACAACTATTTGATAGTCTTCTGAGGAGAACTAGATGGATGCATGACATGCACAGTGTTAAATAATTTGAGGCATAGTTTATTCGACAAGCATTGAACGAGGCAATATACAAGCAGGCAAACATGCATTCGTATAAACATAATCATTTACATTAGCTCGGGCCCGAAGGTAAGCCGAGGAGTGAAACCGTAAGGGACTTACCGAGCGACATGATCTAGGGTAGCATGCGAGGGTCTGAATATAAACAATGTTTCAATTCCATGTTCTAACACAAGCAATATGAGTTAGGATTATTCCCTTAGCTAGGTGCGTTGTATTCTTATTAGCATGCAGGGGGTGATTCACCTAGCGACTAGCATGTATCATTTTATATTTTAAGTGTGATGGCTAAGCAAAGACAAGTTCACCATAGCCACCCACCTTAGCGATATTTTACCTCGGTTGAGTGATACGTCAAGCGAGCCTCTGAAAGCCTAAGCCAAAAACCTATAGGGACAAGTCTGGATATCCTTTGCCTTAAACGAGTATTCTCGTCTGAGCAAAGCGGGTTGGAATATTGCACTTTTGCCGTTTGAATCGGCAGTCCGCTTGAGCAGAACATGGTGTTACACGATGCTCGTGCTATTACAGGTCCGCATAACTGACGTTGATCGTCGCTAAGCAGGACTCCTTCTTTCAACACTTTTCCTTAACTAGTGAGTGATTCACACCCTTCTTTCCTACTTCTTTATGTCCAACTTTATGGAAGAATATGTCACGCTCCGATCCCGAAAGGGTCAATCGTCCTCGCTGGATCCTTTGTGGATCGGGGTATGACATATTGGTATTAGAGCCAGGTAGAAGACGAATTCGAGGAAACACAGTCCCCCACTAGGAATACCTGCAGAGCGGCAAAGTTCACCAAAATGCACCCACCAATGTTGAATGGGCGAGCAGAACCGGATGTGGTGATGGGATGGAATGCAAAACTAGAGGGACTCTTCAACCTAGCTCTGATACCAATATGTCATGCCTCGACCCGCAAAGGATCCAGCGAGGACGATTGACCCTTTCGGGATTGGGGCGTGACATTATTTGCCTTTCTTGAGTAATAATTATATCTTCCAATTTACCACATATCTGTAAAAAATCTAGTCTTATAACAATACCCGTGCTTGAAAGAAATTAATTTGAAGAAATCCAAAGTAAGCTGGCCAAGTCTTATTTTTATTTTGCATACATCATAACTAAAATATTTGCTGATAGTTATGGACTGAGTGTAGAAAAGATCAATTCACCTGAATAGATTAGAGTATTAAAGGGTTTTTTTCCCACATGGAGTAGAGTAGTAGAGAGAGGGGTTAGCCTCTTATATATATATATAGCTCAACATTATTAATAAATAAGTTAAGTGTTCGACTAAATATCAATTTTGTATTAGAGCCAACTCTTCCTTTCCCTAAACCCTAACCCCCTCCACAGCCCCCCTCCCCCTTTCCCCCTCCATAGCCGCCCCCTACCCCTTCCCCCCTTTACCTCTTCCGCCACCAGCAACAACTGGCCAGCAGCCCCCCTCCCCGCCGGCCAACAACCCCCCTCTTCTTCTTCTTCTTCTTCTTCTTCTTCTCTTCTGTGAGTTGTGACTAGGTTCTGTCCATATGCAACTATGATTGCAAGGAATAATGAAAAGTTTAATTTTCTGATTATTATTTTTTGTAGCAGCATGTTGTAATCGGAATATTAATTATATAATTGCTAGTTGGATCGAGGTATATTAGTGAGAAAACTTTTGTGTGAACTTCTGATCTCGACTACAACTTTCGGTTCTTTCCTCTCCTTCTCGTCAGGCTATGCGACCTCAGGTCAAAGCTGTGCACGGGACATGAGCAGCGGCTCTCAGGGAAACCGCTGTCGCTGAAGGAGAAACAGTAGACGTGGAGAGGACGACGATCAAAGGTGGAGACGATCAAGATCTGCCACCGTCTTGCTGATGGAAGAGGACAAGAAAAAGACGATGGAGACGATTTACGATAAACTGACGGCCCAAGAGATAAAGGCTTTGCTGGATGATCTCTTCTCTAGGAGGCTGACCGAGACTAGATCCCGTATTGCACACGTAGATATGAATCCTTCACCATACAAAATGGAAGAGTTAAAGAAACTGAAGATAAAGTTGGAGGGTACTTCCAACTACTTGAAGTGGTCGCGTCAGGCGATGCGGACTCTGAAGGCAAGATACTTGGTGGGCTATGTGAATGGCCAAACCAAGGCACCTGGAGATTACTCCTCACGGGAGTTTACTGTGTGGAAAATCTTCAATGACGTGGAAACAATGGAGGGTGGTGGTGACATTTGGATGATGCTGAGAGACATATACTCAGGGTTGGACAACCCTATGAGGGTCTTCCAACTATAAGATAAACTTGATAAGGTGGTCTAAGAAGATCACACCATCTCTGAGTATACGATTTGCTGAAGATGTATTAGTCAGATGTAAACCCCCTCGACCAAATTTAGGTCTACTTAGCTTAGATAGAGAGACTAGGGTTAGTTTGAAGCCAATTAGAATTAGAACACAGTATTTTAGATTTATTGTGCAATATTTGTATCACTTAGTGCACCTTACCGTTGCTTCGATATTTGGAGCACTACATTAGCATTTGCCTCCGAACATATTTTACACACTTTTCCTAGACGTGCCAGCCTTCATTTCTGACCATTGTGTAACTCATAAATACTTAATATTGTGCTTTATTTTAGTCGCACAATATTCGTCACAACGTCCATTCTTAAATCCAAATAAATCCAACTTTGCATCCTTGTCCGTCCCAATCGAAATTGGAGACACAACCTCGACCTGTTTTGTATAACCCAATTTATGATATTATTCTATTCTGAGCCTGCTACGTCCATGACACTTGTGTCCCACCCAATTTTAATGCTACGCATTTCTAATTAATTAAAGAGCATTACTTACACTAATTTTAATTAAATTAGTGTAAGGATCCAACCTCACCCAAAACTAGACCCAACCTAGCCCATCTACACCCTATATTCCTTCATGTGAACATTTCCCTCATCCTAGAATAATACCCAACCGGCCCAATTCTCGAGGACAACCCTCTCTCTCTCTCTCATATATATAAAAACACTCTCTCGCCAAAACCTAAAAACTACCTTAGCCGAAACCCTATTTTTTATCCCTCACCCAACCGGCTGCCTCCCCTTCACCCGATCACCTACTGTGCAGTCCCCGCCGCCTCAGCCGACCATCCCCCGCCGCTTGACCACCTTAACCCTCGACGTCAACTCGCCGCCGCAGGACCACCGTCAGCCTACTCCTCCTCCTTCTCCGTTCGTCATCATCACCATCACCAACCCGCCAGCAACCCGACTCCCCTTCTCCCCGGTCATCTCCTCCACCACCAACATCACTATCTTCGCCACCGTCGACCTCGTCAAGATCTCCACCGCCAACATCACCACCATCAACAACCACCGCCACCATCCCTAGCACCGCCCTCACCAACACCATCATCATCATCACCATCACCATCACCAACTCCATCATCACCATCACCCGCACTATCCACATCCCGACCACCGCCACCTTAGATCACCACCACCCTGACCACCTCACCCACGACCATCCCCCACTGCCAGCAACCACCGCCACCATCCCTAGCACCGCCCTCACTAACACTATCATCATCTTCACCATCACCAACTCCATCATCACCATCACCCGCACCATCCATATCCTAACCACAGCCACCTTAGACCACCACCACCCTGACCACCTCACCCACGGCTATTCCTCACCGCCAGCAACCTGTCGCCGCTGCAGCAACTGCTATTGCTGCCGCCGCTGCAGCTACTGCCATTGCTGCAAACCGCTGCCGCTGTGAGCTGCTGTTTTGATGCTGTCGGAGCTGCTGCTATGCGTACTGTGCCCGATGCTCCGCCCTCCCCCGTCGGAGATAGGACGCCGACGAACCATAGTCCCCCCGGCCACGAGCGAACTAGGTATACATAATTATTATCTTCTTTTCTTTATGTATCGATGTGTCGTTGTATCGTTTAACGGACACGGGTAATGTGAAACCTAGTGCAATGTGTGTGTATTTATTTTAGAATAAAAATTGGTGTTAGAATTTACCTCATAGAATACAGTTATTTAATGTAAACACTGACGTTGACCTAAGGGTTTAGACAACAGGCCTTGTGCACATTTCCCTGTAATTAGGACGGGTGTTTTGTGTGATATATTAATTTGATATTATAACATATTTTGGTAATTAATTTCTCGTAGTGCACAATATCTGAGGACATGACATACTCGTACATGGAATCCTAGATGGTTACCCACATCAGACGTGTCCTGGAAATCTTAGTATGTAGAAATACCCAGTACCCCTGTGTTAGAGATGCGACTTAGCACCTACACTAATCATAGCTGTGACCATGATTGTAACATGTGAGAAATAATACCTTAGTGTACACCTACCCCCTTGACCCGTGACTAGTCAACCCTAGCCATCGTATTTAATTAAAATGTTTAATTGGTATCTGCGTAACTCGTGACGTTAGTAAGTCGTACTTGTGTACGTAATTAGCATAGTGTAATATAGTGATTAATATTTATTGTTATTTATTCGTAGGTATTCTAGACGATACTACCCTGGATGTTGGTTCCGGATCCTTGTGCACACCAGAGTTTCAGGCAAGTATACCTTGCCTTGTTGTACTGTTTAAATTCTGATATTATCTAGTTGCATATTTTAATATTTTAATATTATATAACTGTGCGCGTCCAAGAAAGACTAGGGTGCAGTCAACAAAGGCATTGACGTTAGGACTTGTGTCTGACCTAGTGTCTAGTGGATGCACATAAAGTTGTGGAGTTATCAATATGACTTTTCAGGCCTTGACACGTATCATTACACGTCACAGAGTGAGTTCATATAGGGACGCGTGCTTCATGACTGACTAGCCATCGGTGTGAGCAACACTTGTGATAGTATTTAGCTTAGTTGTATATTTCTTTAGTGACTTGCACTATAGTACGAGATGTCCATGTCATATTTGTGACTTGTACATTGGCATTGGACGGAGAAGACAATTAGTAGGCGTATGGGACAGAAATTTGGCTACTGTAGTTTCAGAGTAAACTATGGGGCCATGAGCTTCAGTGTTACCCAGTTATGGGCCATGTGTTACCCGGTTATGGGCTATGTTTTACCCGGTTATGGGCGTATATGCTTGTCGATACATCCGGCAGAGGTTACTAGCTGCGCGCTATCATGATCGATGATGTAGTCAGCATATACTCCTGGCATCCAGTTTACAGCTAATGCCAGGTATTTAGCCTCTGGCTCGACGCTACACTTTATACTTTTTACCTACTCATACGCACCAAAGTTGTCTTCAAGTGCATTTCACTTAGCTGGTTTGATCACCCTCGAGTTTACACATTATTTACTTTATGGCACACATTTTTGTATCTTGTTACGTCCCTCTGAGGACCTGGTTCCCTTCCAAATCTGGACGAGCACTTGTACCCGACCATCTACGGAGCAGGAGTAGAGACATGATTCCTGACTGAGGACTTTGAGGCATTTTCAGAGGAGTTTCCGTAATTTGGGTATGCAGCTATTTCGGACTAGAGCATTCTTATCTAGTTAGTTGATATTCTAGTCTACTTATCTTACTTCTTTCTGTACTTTTATTCTATTGCTGTATTTCAGTGGATTTGTCCCCATCAAACTTATTTGGATTGTATTTATGACATTCAGGTTTTGCACTTATTTTCAGTATTTATTTCAGCATTTCTTATTTGTATTATGTGGATGAGATTAGACATTTGCCTGCTGTATGGTAGTATTTTGGACTTGTTAGTATTTTAGGACAACGTAGTATGCTTCGTCGGATCCATTAAATTGGGTAATCCCTCGGAGTCGTATTAGCTGGCCATTGCCACATGGCTTGGTCTCGTGTATTTTGGGACTGGGGCATGACATAGTTTTAGTGGTGGCCTATGTAGGTCTCTGTTTATCGCTTGTGGTATGGTATCATGCCTAGCGAGCCTGCGATAGGATATAAATTATTAGATCTCATCCACCTTGATTTCCGTCTTTGAACCTCCTTCTCATTTGATTATTTGAAATATCTGCATCCTGTTTGTTATTCCCATACTCTTCTAAATATAGTTCTATTTCTTATAGAAAGATGAACTTGCACAGCGGACGGGAGGCATACGGCACCATTGTGCCATCCGCCACCGCACAGAAGGAGGATACGCCCCTGGACCACCTGAAGAGCAGCCCCCACCCCAGGCCCCGATGATCCCACATGCCCCGCTTTGGCACCAGACTTCTCCTGATGACCCGACGTAGCAGCACGAGGGCTAGACTTCTCAGACTATCCTGATGCACCCCCTGGAGGGCCAGACTTCGAGGGCTACTCTGATGCCGCAGTCCAAGAGACCGACATCTGAGGCGACACCTACGACGCAGCCGGAGGTCCCATTGCCACCACCTCCACCCTTTTCACCACAGATGCCACATCCAGAGGGATCGTCGCAGATGTTCCAGTTCTTCCAGACTATGATGCAGGCGCAGTGGCATCAAACCAAGACCTTGAGACAGAGCTTGATGGCAGTTCTGGAGAGGATACCTGCCCCAGCACCCGCACCAGCACCTACACCTATTCATCCAGCTGGTACTGTTCGAGGATTTTGCCAGATGGACCCAGATTTTTTTCGGGTAGTGAGACCACAGAGGAGATCTCCGATTGGGTCGCCAACACGGAGATGCTACTGGAGGCTTCTCAGCTACATCCAGATCTTTAGATGACCGCAGTGAGAGCCCAATTGAAAGGCAATACCCATAACTGGTGGGACTCCATAGAGCGCAGCGTCGGTAAGACAAAGACGTGGGAGCAGTTCTTAGAGTACTTCAATGCGAAGTATTTCCCGACTAGGGTCAGGAATGCCCTATACTCCCAGTTCCTGCACCTGGAGCAAGGGAATATGACCGTAGACACATACGACGCGGAGTTTAGTCGACTTAGTAGATTTTGTGCCGTCTTGATACCCAATGAATTGGAGAAGGCTAAGAGATCCCATCATGGCCTGACTTACGAGCTGCAGAGGTACACCACTACCCAGGCGAGGATCTCTTACGAGGGGGTTCTGTTAGAGGATAGGATCCAGGAGGCTATTGGTAGAGAATCAAGACATTCCAATATAGCTGCACCAGCTAAGACACAGCTAGGAGCAGGAGGACCGATCCGTCATTCAGGAGTGCAGACGCAACAGAAGATTGTGCCGTATCAACAGAGAGAGCTACCGACATGTCACTTTTGCAGAAAGAAAGGACATGTTCAAAAAGATTGCAGAAGAAGATTATGACTGTGTTTGAGGTACGGATTAAACCAACATCAAGCTCAGAAGTGTTCCCAGTATGTCAATAGAGCCCAGCAGATAGTGCAAAGGCCAGCTCCACCGATCCTAGGTATGTCCGTAGCATTGCTTGATAATTTATAGCTTATTATATATATTTTTAATTTTGAGGACAAAATTCTTATAAGTTGGGTAGATTGTAAATCCCCTTGACCAAATTTAGGTCTACTTAGCTTAGATAGAGAGACTAGGGTTAGTTTGAAGCCAATTAGAATTAGAACACAGTATTTTAGATTTATTGTACAATATTTGTATCACTTAGGGCACCTTACCGTTGCTTCGATATTTGGAGCACTACACTAACATTTGCCTCCAAACAAATTTTACACACTTTTCTTAGACGTGCCAGCCTTCATTTCTGATCTTTGTGTAACTCATAAATACTCTATATTGTGCTTTATTTTAGTCCCACAATATTCGTCACAACGTCCATTCTTAAATCCAAATAAATCCAACTTTGCATCCTTGTCCGTTCCAATCAAAATTAGAGACACAACCTCGACCTGTTTTGTACAACCCAATTTATGATATTATTCTATTCTGAGTCTGCTACATTCATGACACTTGTGTCCCACCCAATTTTAACCTTAAGTATTTCCAATTAATTAAAGAGCATCACTTACAATAATTTTAATTAAATTAGTGTAAGGACCAACCTCACCCAAAACTAGACCCAACCTAGCCCATCTACACCCTACATTCCTCCATGTGAACATTTTCCTCATCCTAGAATAATACCCAGCCGGCCCAATTCCCGAGGACAACCCTCTCTCTCTCTCTTCAATATATAAAAACACACTCTCTCTAAAACCTAAAAACACCCTAGCCGAAACCCTATTTTTCATCCCTCACCCAACCGGCCGCCTCCCCTTCACCCGATCACCTACTGCTCAGTCCCAGCCGCCTAACCACCTCACCCTCGACGTTAACCCGCCGCCGCAGGACCACCGTCAGCCTCCTCCTCCTCCTTCTCCGTTCATCATCATCACCATCACCAACTCACCAGCAACCCAACTCCCCTTCTCCCCGGTCATCTCCTCCTCCACCAGCATCACCATCTCTGCCACCGTCGACCCCGTCGAGATCTCCACCACCAACATCACCACCATCAGCAACCACCGCCACCGTCCCTATCACCGCCCTCACCAACACCATCATCATCATCACCATCACCAACTCCATCATCACCATCACCCGCACCATCCATATCCCGACCACCTCTACTGTAGACCACTACCACCCTGACCACCTCACCCACGACCATCCCCCACCACCAGCAACCATCGTCACCATCCCTAGCACCGCCCTCACCAACACCATCATCATCATCACCATCATCACCATCACCAACTCCATCATCACCATCACCCGCACCATCCACATCCCGACCACCGCCACCTTAGACCACCAACACCCTGACTACTTCACCCACGGCCATCCCCCTCGGCCAGCAACCCACCGCCACTGTAGCTACTGCCGTTGCTGCAAACCGCTGCCGCTGTGAGCTGCTACTTTGCTGCTGCCGGAGCTGCTGCTTTGCGTACTGTTCTCGGAGCTCCGCCCTCCCCCGTCGGAGATAGGTCGCGGACGAACCACAGTCCCCCCCGGCCATGAGCGAACTAGGTATACATAATTATTGTCTTCTTTTCTTCATGTGTCGATGTGTCGTTGTGTCGTTGAACGGACACGGGTAATGTGAAACCTAGTGCAATATATGTGTGTGTTTATTTTAGAATAAAAATTGGTGTTAGAATTTACCTCATAGAATACGGTTATTTGATGTAAACACTTACGTTGACCTAAGGGTTTAGACAACAGGCCTTGTGCATATTTTACTGTAATTAGGACGGGTGTTTTGTGTGATATGTTAATTTGATATTGTAGAATATTTTGGTAATTAATTTCTCGTAGTGCATGGTATCTGAGGACATGACATACCCGTACATGGAAACCTAGATGGTTACCCACATCAGACGTGCCTTGGAAATCTTAGTACGTAGAAATACCCAGTATCCCTGTGTTAGAGGTGCGACTTAGTACCTACACTAATCATAGCTGTGACCGTGATTGTAACATGTGAGAAATAATACCTTAGTGTACACCTGTAAACCCCCTCACCCAAAATAGATATTTTGTGTATATTTTATATTATTATATTTAGTTATTGAATTTCTTTAGAGTATTCACTTAGTTAATTAGCAAATAAATTTTTTGATATATTTACTTATATAAATATTTATTTAGAATCATTTTTAGGTTATTTTAGATTTTTGAAGATTTTTTTAGAATTTTTAGGTAATTAAAACATAGGGAACGTAAATTTCTAGGACTTCTATGATTTACTTTAAGACCATACTTGCATATTGTTCCTACCAAATATTTATTTTAGGTTAAAATATTTAATTATATTTTTCTTTAATTTATTTAGAATTTTAAGAAATTTATTTAGATTTTTAAAATTATTTAGGATTTATTTGGATATATATAGTCTTAATATTAGATAGATGCTAATTTAGTGTTAATAGATATTAATAAGATTATATATAAATTATTTGTATTATCTTTAATTTTATTTAATATTATAAATTATTGAGATAAATTTAAACTATATTTTAAATTAATTCAAATCCTGAGCCTACTAGGAAAATAACTTCATGTATATCCTATCCTTATTTAAACTGATCCTAATCATATCCAAATTAGCCAATCCTACTCATATTAAATTAAGTAGTCTCCACCATTATAAATACCTCATCCTTCATAATTTTCTTCTCCAAATTCACCTCTTTTTCGTCCAAAAAGAGTCAAAATTCGTCATAAATTCAGCCTCATTTTCTAGTATGTTATGACGACTTAAAAAGACGATATCTCCTAGCTCCGGACTCCAAACGAGCTCCAGTTTTTTTTTTAGAACCATATCAAGGTTAGTTTTCTGAATATATAAATTATTTTAATAATTTCAGAACCTATTTTTCCAGAAAATTCTAAAAGTGTCAGCTGTCCAAAATCAGACGCGTTTTGGTATTTTTGAGATTTTGGGAGATCCCGAACTCGGAATTATAAACCGTTTGAAGTTTCGGAAAGCTGACATGATGAATTCCAGAAAAGTATTTATACTGAATTTAAAATATAAGTTTATTCTACTATAAAATTTGTGCAACATAGACGTAAATAGAAAACTACCGAAAACGGTCATTTGTGCGCCCTTGTGGCCATAACTCTTTACTGACTTGTGATTTTATAAAACCATCTATTCCAGTGTTCATGTAGCATTGAAATATATAGGATTTCATACACAAATACAGGATTTGAGTCGATTGACTTTTTGGTCAACGGATTGCCTCGATTTGCGTGCCACGGATCACAAATCCTTAAAGTTAACTTTCTTTGGACCAAAATTAGAGCTTAACAATAAAATTTAATTATAATAAGATTAAAATACAATTTTAGGTTATTTTATTCAGAACTAAAATAGATTAAAATGGAGGAACCTATTCACCCACTTTTGTAACCTAGCTTATTTAATTTATGTGACGGGTAGATCGGACGACGCCTTGAGTTGGGACTTCATCATTTTCAGACCAGACAAGATACCTTGCCAAATTATTTATAGTTCTTTGCATGCTATTATATTTCTGTTTATTCATTGCCTGTATAGTTTCGTTCAGTTATATTCATTGCATGTGTAGTTCGTTTAGTCATTACTATATATATTAGATATGTTGACACACACTTGACACCTAGTATCATAAGAGGACAATCATTAGGCGTATATGCTTTTAACCACTCTGGTAAATCGTAGTATATAGCTCGCACTACGGGCGTGTGTCGCGCTGGTCGCTACCCCCGCGGTATGTTAATTTCTGATGTCCACTGACGTGTGTGTGAGTTGTGAGGTAGATCGAGTAGCCTACCCTTGCCCATACGTTGAAAAATTATCCTCATTGCATTCATATAGATTGTCCTATACAGCGTACTTATATATTTTCAAACATTATGCATGTTTAATGTATTCAAGTTGGCTTGCTTCTATGTATCTTGTTACGTCCCCCTGAGGACCTGGTCCATTTTCAGGTGTACCTGTTCTTGAGTATCTGCAGGAGCGCAGATTTGGATGGTTACATATGTTTCGAGAATTTCTTCTCTTCGAGCCCCGTGGTCGTTAGCTGGTATTCTTATATTGTGTTTATTGTATTGTACTTCTCCATTCGAGTTGGTAGTGGATTTGTTTCCATCCAACTATCATCCTTAGATACTTATATTGAGATCTAGTTTCATAGATACTGGTTACTTATTTATATTGATTTTATGTGGATGAGATTTCGATTGTACCCTGTGACTTGTGATAGATTTTATACCACTTGATATTCATATTACAGCGTACATATGGGTTATGGTTTCCATATATTGGAGTTGCCATATCCATTCGGCTGGTATGTTTACGTGTCCTAGTCCTATGTATTTTGGGACTGGGTGTGACATGTTTTTAGTGGTGGCCCATGCAGGTCGAGAGCATATTGTCTCGGTTACGTTACTGTACCGAGCAAGCCTGCAAATAGGATTAGAGTATATGATCTCATCCACAATTGACTATGACTTGTATTTATTCTAATCCGTTTTATTTGAATAATTATATCCTACTTGATTCATGTGCTTCCCTAATAGTTCCTTGAGTATAGCCCCCTCATAGAATATAAAAGTCCATGTTGTTAGATGATAAGTAGGATAACCTTCCTATTAAGAGTACAACTAGAGTGTTGACACATCACTGAGTTAGAATACTTAATGAACTATAACACCCTTACCTGTAGATGGATTGACCACTATCCCTTGGTTATTATGGAAGACTTGAGAGTAGTATAAACACTACTAGTGTTAGTTAGAGATTTTACCATAATGTTTGACCCTAGTATTGAGGAACCAATAGAAATCCAAGGTTCAGTATTAGGACTAATCTAGCTTTTCGTGGTGAGATAGTACTAGAGAACTATAAATTTAGCTTTTGTCTTAATAGTAGCAGACAGTACCATAGAAAGCCAAGAGCAATGCATAGAATATTTTCTTGATCATACCTCAAACACAGAGATTAGCATAGCATCTTCCCTTAGAAAACTATGCCATTATCTAGAGTCTTTCTATTTAGTTTATGACTTGTTCCTCTGAACCCTTAGCGCTCGCTATTAGTGAGACGACTAAATTTCTTTCCTTCATCTTTCAATTCGTGCCACCGAAACCTCTCTGATTATAGACCAAGTGATTTTATTCTATGTTAGGATATATAGCTTGCTAGGATTATAGTTGTAAACTTGAATTTTGAATTTTCGTGCTTAGTAATTAGAACTTGATAGTTTTAAGTTATTCTGGTAGATTACGACCTGATGATTATCTCTTAGTTTCAACTGCGTAACTTGTACCACACCTCGATACGAGTTATATCCCCTTTTTCCCTTGAAGGCCAGTAACTTTCCATTCTTACTTTTGATACTTGCTCTATAAGTGCTATGACTAAAACTTAAGATGACCATGACCTATATAATGTAAGAGGATACCCTAATAAGTACCAAGACCCTTTCTCGTAGACCTTAATAGGTGTTTCTACAGTATCCTTAAGACAGTACAGTATTAGTTTATTATTTTAAGTTGGGTAGTGTGCCTCACAACCTAGTATCACATAGTCTTTTGACCTATTATTGAAGTGTAACTGAATGACATTACCTGTATGCTAGCATAAGACGACAGTGTTTAATTAGACTGTAGAACCTAGAAGCCGATACCCCTATTTGGTCGACTATCGACTTAGACAAGGAGTTAGTATGACAACTGTAGAGATTGTAAGAGTCTTATCTTTTTGTGAACTTGGATTATTTTGTAACTTCTCTCATCATAATCTAGTGTACTTATATTTTCTGTACTACCTTGACTTATGCTGCTATTATAGTCTAGTTTTTGTAAGCTTATTCTTTCATCAAGCTTGCTCATGACATATGTATTATTGGGTGCACAAAATGATACAGTTGTCTAATCAGAATCGGTGTATTAAGGTCTAGCTAACCTTAGTGCGCTTGATTCGCTCTTCACATGACTACTTTACGTGGATTGAGATATATGGTAGTAGACGAATATACTTGCCCCTAGACATGTCTGACATATCGTATCGGTTACGTAACTGTACTGATAAGAGTATGTAAATAGGAAATTACCAAAAATAGGATTTCAATCCACAACTGCCCTGACAACTCTCTTTTCGAATTCCTTAATCTCTTTGAACCTTGTACTTGTATTCTATCACCTTTACCTTGAATTCTTTATTATTGCTCTCCGTCTTCCCTTGTTTCGGAAAGACGAAACCTCTTGCTTAGTAAAAGTTGACACACTGATAGTACTAGATATATCCCATAAGGCTAATCACATGACTTAGTGACTCTCTTTTATAATTGATTAAGGGCATATCATAGGTGATATGTTTGGTGTTAAAATTTTTGAGAATTGAATAACATGATTAAATAATTTAAGAAATAGTTTTCTTAAAAGTATAGCCTTATTTGATAAGTGGGTAAATTCTTAGTTGGGTAGAAATTGCATTGTTAAACTTGAGGTGAATTCTTTTAGATTGTGATCAAGTGAGATTAGATAGAGAGAAACTATGTCCTATTTTAATTTCGAGGACGAAATTTTTGTAAGTTGGGTAGATTATAAACCCCCTCACCCAAAATAGATATTTTGTGTATATTTTATATTATTATATTTAGATATTAAATTTCTTTAGAGTATTCTCTTAGTTAATTAGAAAATAAATTTCTTGATATGTTTACTCATATAAATATTTATTTAGAATCATTTTTAGGTTATTTTAGATTTTTGAAGATTTTTCTAGAATTTTTAGGTAATTAAAACATAGGAAACATAAATTTCTAGGACTTCTATGATTTACTTTAAGACCATACTTGCATATTATTCCTACTAAATATTTATTTTAGGTTAAAATATTTAATTATATTTTTCTTTAATTTATTTAGAATTTTAAGAAATTTATTTAGATTTTTAAAATTATTTAGGATTTATTTGGATATATATAGTCTTAATATTAGATAGATGCTAATTTACTGTTAATAGATATTAATAAGATTATATATAAATTATTTGTATTATCTTTAATTCTATTTAATATTATAAATTATGAGATAAATTTAAACTATATTTTAAATTAATTCAAATCCTGAGCCTACTAGGAAAATAACTTCATGTATATCCTATCCTTATTTAAATTGATCCTAATCATATCCAAATTAGCCAATACTACTCGTATTAAATTAAGTAGTCTCCACCATTATAAATACCTCATCCTTCATAATTTTTTTCCCCAAATTCACATCTTTTTCATCCAAAAAGAGTCAAAATTCGTCATAAATTCAGCCTCATTTTCTAGTATGTTATGACGACTTAAAAAGACGATATCTCCTAGCTCCGGACTCCAAACGCGCTCCAGTTTTTTTTCTTAGAACCATATCAAGGTTAGTTTTTTGAATATATAAATTGTTTTAATAATTTCAGAACCTATTTTTCCAGAAAATTCTAAAAGTGTCAGCTGTCCGAAATCAGACGCGTTTTGGTATTTTTGAGATTTTGGGAGATCCGGAACTCGGAATTATAAACCGTTTAAAGTTTAGGAAAGCTGACATGATGAACTTCCAAAAAAGTATTTTCACAGAATTTAAAATATAAGTTTATTCTACTGTAAAATTTGTGCAACGTAGACGTAAATAGAAAACCACCGAAAACTGTCATCTGTGCGCCCTTGTGGCAATAACTCTTTACTGACTTTTGATTTTATGAAACTGTCTATTCCAGTGTTCATGTATCATTGAAATATATAGGATTCCATACACAAATCTAGGATTTGAGTCGATTGACTTTTTGGTCAACGGATTGCCTCGATTTGTGTGCCACGGATCATAAATCCTTAAAGTTAACTTTCTTTGGACCAAAATTAGAGTTTAACAATAAAATTAGATTATAATAATATTAAAATACTATTTTAGGTTATTTTATTCAGAATTAAAATAGATTAAAATGGAGGAACCTATTCACCTACTTTTGTAACCTAACTTATTTAATTTATGTGACGGGTAGATCGGACGACGCCTTGAGTTGGGACTTCATCCTTTTTAGACCAGGCAAGATACCTTGCCAAATTTTTTATAGTTCTTTGCATGCTATTTATATTTTTGTTTATTCATTGCCTGCGTAGTTTTATGTAGTTATATTCATTGCATGTGTAGTTCGTTGAGTCATTACTATATATATTAGATATGTTGACACACACTTGACACCTAGTTTCATGAGAAGACAATCATTAGGCGTATGGGCTTTTAACCACTCTGGTAAACCGTAGTATATAGCTCGCACTACGGGCGTGTGTCGCGCTGGTCTCTACCCCCGCGGTATATCGATTTCTGATATCCACTGACGTGTGTGTGAGTTATGAGGTAGATCGAGTAGCCTACCCTTGCCCATACGTCAAAAATTTGTCCTCATTGCATTCATATAGATTGTCCTGTACAGCGTACTTATATATTTTTAAACATTATGCATGTTTACTGTATTCAAATTGGCTTGCTTCTATGTATCTTGTTACGTCCCCCTTAGGACCTGGTCCCTTTCCAGCTGTATCTGTTCTTGAGTATCCGCAGTAGCACAGATTTGGATGGTTACATATGTTTCGAGGATGTCTTCTCTTCGAGCCCCGTGGTCGTTAGCTAGTATTCTTATATTGTATTTATTGTGTTGTACTTCTCCATTCGAGTTGGTAGTGGATTTGTTTCCATCCAACTATCATCCTTAGATACTTATATTGAGATCTAGTTTTATAGATACTGGTTACTTATTTATATTGATTTTCTGTGGATGAGATTTTGATTGTACCCTGTGACTTGTGATAGATTTTATACCACTTGATATTCATATTACAGCGTACGTATGGGTTATGGTTTCCATATATTGGAGTTGCCATATCCATGCGGCTGGCATGTTTACGTGTCCTAGTCCTATGTATTTGGGACTGGGGCATGACAACACCTACCCCCTTAACCCATGACTACTCAACCCTAGCCATCGTATTTAATTAAAATATTTAATTGGTATCTGCATAACTCGTGACGTTGCATAAGTCATACTTGTGTACGTAATTAGCATAGTTTAATGTAGTGATTAATATTTATTGTTATTTATTCGTAGGCATTCAAGATGATACTACCCTGGCTGTTGGTTCCGGATCCTTACTTGTGCACACCAGAGTTTCAGGCAAGTATACTTTGCCTTGTTGTACTGTTTAAATTCAGATATTATCTAGTTGTATATTTTAATATTTTAATTTTATATAACTGTGCGCGTTTTAGAAAGGCTCGGGTGCAGTCAACGAGGGCATTGACGTTAGGACTTGTGTCTGACCTAGTGTCTAGTGGATGCATCTAAAGTTATGGAGTTATCAATATGACTTCCCAGGCCTTGACACGTATCATTACACGTCACAGAGTGAGTTCATGTAGGGACGCGTGCTTCATGACTGACTGGCCATCGGTGTGAGCAGCACGTATGACGGTATTTAGCTTAGTTGTATATTTTTTTAGTGACTTGCATTATAGTATGAGATGTCCACATCGTGTTCGCAACTTGTACATTGGCATTGGGCGGGAAAGATAATTAGTAGGCAAATGGGACAGACGTTTGGCTGCCATAATTTCAGAGTAAACTACGGGGCCGTGAGCCTCAGTATTACCTGGTTATTGGCCATGTGTTACCCGGTTATGGGCTATGTGTTACCCGGTTATGGGCATATATGCTTGTCGATACATCCAACAGAGGTTACTAGCTGCGCGCTATCATGATCGATGATGTAGTCAGCATATACTCCTAGCATCCAGTTTGCAGCTAATGCCAGGTACTTAGCCTCTGGCTCGACGCTACGCTTTATACCTTTTACCTACCCATACGCACCAAAGTTGTCTTCAAGTGTATTTCACTTAGCTGGTTTGATCACCCTCGAGTTTACATAGTATTTACTTTATAGCACGTATTTTTGTATCTTGTTACGTTCCTCTGAGGACCTGGTTTCCTTCCAGATCTGGACGAGCACTTGTACCCGATCATCTACGGAGCAGGAGTAGAGACATGATTCCTGACTGAGGACTTTGAGGCATTTCCAGAGGAGTTCCCGTGATTTGGGTATGCAGCTATTTCGGACTAGAGCATTCTTATCTAGTTAGTTGATACTCTAGTCTAGTTATCTTACTTCTTTATGTACTTTTATTCCATTGCTGTATTTTAGTGGATTTGTCCCCATCAAACTTATTTGGATTATATTTATGACATTCAGATTCCGCACTTATTTTTAGTATTTATTTCAGTACTTCTTATTTGTATTCTGTGGATGAGATTAGATATTTGCCTGCTGTATGATAGTATTTTGGACTTGTTAGTATTTTAGGACATCGTAGTACGCTTCGTCGGATCCATTAAATTAGGTAATCCCTTAGAGTCGTATTAGCTGGCCATTGCCACGTGGCCTAGTCCCGTATATTTTGGGACTGGGGTGTGACATCAGATCTCGAACACTATGATCCTATTGGCGTGAAGGATGAGCAAGTGGAACTGGCATTTGCGAAACCGTATAAGAAGTTCATGGAGTATGTTTCGCGACAGAGGATGATGAAAATTCTGAAGGGGTTCAACCCAGCATTAGAGCAGAGAAGGAATATCCTACTTATACAACCTGGATTACCATCACTGGAGGCCATATATTCTATGGCACAAGAAGAGGCATGACTGAAGCTAATGTCTAGCACCACTAGCTCTCCGAAAAAAATCAGCTATAACAGTGTTTATCCCAAACCCTTTCGGAGGGGGAGGGTGGTACAATTGTGGAAAACCTACACATTTCATCAGATTCTATAAGAAATCTCTAAGAGGCCAGTCCACCGGCCGCAGACTTAACCGTAGAGGGCGTAGGGGTTCCAAAGGAGGCTATGGCGGAGGCAGAGGTAATTATTCTGTAGGACACGAGCCAAACCTGGAAGAAGAGAAAAGTGAGAGTCAGTCATCTGATATTTACCCTAGTGAGAGGAAGATGCTAGAAATATGGAGGAGCATGAATCTTGAAACCAGCGAAAGTCGAGCCAACACCATTGGAACATCAACTCCAACCACCTCCGGAGGTAACATTACCTACTATGCCTAAACAAGCAAAGGTATAACTGCTTATGCCCTTGCAGGAAATCTAAATTGGATAATTGACTCTGGGACATCCCGCCATGTCACAGGTATCCATGATGAGTTCCAATATTACACTCACTTGGCAACACCTGAAAGCATTCAGGCGGAGGCACAGTTGAATGCACCCCTCCCATGACTCTTACGGATGTCTTGCATGCTCCATCTTTTTTCGTTAATTTATTGTCCATTAGTTCCATTGTTCTTCAACTTAATTGTGTTGTTTTATTTGACATTCCTAAGATAATTTTTCAGGAGAAGGGAACGTAAAGACGGTTGAGGACTGTCATTTGGCATAAAGGGATATGGTACTTGGACATAGGTGGGCTGGATGCAGCACTAGCATCACTGGTAGATGAAGCACAACATGAGGAGCTACGAAGGATTGTAGAAGCAGAATTATTACTCCAACATCAGCGTATGGGACACTCTTCATTCAGTCTACTAAGTTGGATGTATCCCTTTATGTATCAGAAGTCTAATAAGCAAAAGTTGCTTTGTGATGCTTGTGAACTTGAAAAATATTCCAGAAGCTCGTATGTGAGTTCTAGAAATAAAAGTTTACCTGCTTTTGATATGATACATTCTGATGTGTGGGAACCTTGTCCTACAACTACTGTTAATGGTTTTAAGTAGTTTGTCACCTTTTATTGACTGCTACACTCGTGTCACCTAGGTATATCTAATTAAGAGTAAGAGTGCTGTATTCACATGCTTTCAAGATTTGTATCGCAGGGTTACAACACAATACAGTTCTAAGGTAAATATTTTGAGGTATGACAATAGAAAAAATACACCAACAAGGCTATTGAAGAATACTTATCAGCCCATGGGATACAACATCAGACTTTATGTGCGTATACACCAGCTCAAAATGGCATGGCTGAGCGGAAGAACAAGCAACTGTTAAAAGTGGCACGGTCAATGATGTTTGCTATGAATTTTTCTAAATACTTGTGGGGATATACCGTATTGACGACTGTATATCTCATCAACATGATGTACTATCAGGTGTTAGGATGGAAGACACCATTTAAGCTTCTTACAGGTGAAAATAAGTACATTGTTTCCCCAATGGTATTTGGATGTGTCTGCTTTATGAAGAATAATAGGCCTGCAGTAGAAAAATTGGACCCTCAGGCAGTGAAGTGTCTTTGTTGGCTACTCAGGGACTCATAATGGATAACTTGCTGGAGTCCTGTAGAGTGTAGGCTCTTTGTGAGCATGGATGTTATATTCAGAGAGATGGAACCAAACTACCACAATGGTTTAGGTGAAGGCTCCATATTTGGTGACACATCTAATACATGAGGTATTTGGAATGAGGGAGAGATGGGCCCAAGCGTGATTGTCAGATCAGTTTCATGCCCAATGATGGAAGTTAGTCCAAGGGAATAAGTGAGAGATAGCGAGGGAGAGAAAAATAATGAGGAAGCTCACAATGAGGAGGAAGAAAGTGATATTGCAGTACAGGGGGAGGACAGACTACAGAAAAATCTACAGAGCTATAAGTCTTCAGAAGAAGAAAGCAGCAGTCCACTAGTGTGCCTATTACCCTTACTGTCATGCCCCAGTTCCGTAAGGGACGATTGTCCTCGCTTGGTACCTATGAAACCGATCATCCTTGCTTGGGCATGATGCCGTACAAGCCTAATTTGTATTTGCAACAGGCATAGTACCGGCATAAAACACAAGTTAGACAAAAATATACATATATAGACACATAATTTAAATGCAGAGAACCAAAGTTGAACACATTTGATAGGAACACAAAATACTTCTTTATTGAATACTTGAAGATTGGATTACAAAGTACTTGGTTGGCTGAGGTAGAAAATATACCATAGATGGCTACATCCCTTGTTACAAAACCAAAACTAGCCATAACGCCCATATATCATGTCCTTGCAGTAGGACCAAAATCTAAACAACTAGCAGAAGAAGAGCTTGCACATAGGAATGAAAAGCTAAGGAAGCAGCACGAGCACAGTTCCGTTGTGCGCTAGTACTATTTCAAAATGCCGCCAAGCTCTCGCTAACAGAACCTGAAGATTTGTCCACAAACGTGGATCAGTACTACAACATGTACTGGTGAGCGACTGTGGCCAAACTTACCTTGAAATCTATACTATGTATACAAGTGAAGCTAGCATTTCTATTATGTGATCTTTCTAGTTGTCTAGTTTCTTTTTAATAATTCATACAAGAAACGTAAACGATAGATTGAACCATGCATATGATAATTTCTTACCCACGGTTGAGCAGTTATCCCTGCAGCAAACACACAAGTTAGCAATAATTTGTATATATGTATCTAACTTATGTATCAATCTTGGTAACAAATATTAGGTATGCAAGAGGGTAAAACCTAGCATGTGACCTAACTACATGATGGTCCATGGGTTGCCCCATGATTAGCAGTGGTGACTCAAGGTTCAGCTCTACACTAGCACCCGCGTGTCAGCAGCTGTGACTCGAGGTTTAGCTCTTCACTAACACACACGAATACTAGCAACTGTGACATCATGGTTCTGCTCTTCACTAATAGACACATCATCCCACTTAATCACAAGGATCGTACCTCAGGATAAAAAAAAATCTCTTTCGCCCCGGGAACCGTTCGAGAGATAAAATCTTATGCACAAGTTGTCCGAAACCAATGTATGACATAAAATATCTAGCAGATAAGACACTACAATGCACAGTTCTGAACAACAAGCACATAATTTCCATCTTCTTATTCTTATCCCACAGATCATGTTTAAAACATAAGGACTTGCTATAGATCAGGTTGTGCAATATAGGAACGAGGGACAAGTAACATAATTAGATAGTGAAACAAGAATTCTAAACTTCAAACATGTAGTACATTTCTTTTATATTATCTTAATAGTGAGGTATCATTTAAAATAAATACTTCAAGTGAACTAGAGATTATTTCATTAGGTGTGCAGACTAAGGATTCATCGAAGGGCCGAAGCCACTCACCGAATAGATTTATGAGAGGATGGGGAAGCCTTATGCAATGATCACTCCTTGGTTATGCGTCCTGAAATTGCAATAACACTTGGTTAGCATCATTCGATCTCTTTATCTTACGATTCAAAAAGAATGCGCAAGCGAGAAAAGCGAATCATGAAAACCTAGTCATCGAAAGCAAGACAAAACACAAAGCAAGACAAAACCAAGCAACAAAAACAACCAACGAAAACTCTTGGACTCATTTCAATAGAAATTATTCCATCAGTTTGAAGGGTTCATTGTACTTCTTTTGTGACAGTATGGTTTTCCAGAGACTCGATTCTCAACCTAGTCAAAGTAACAAGTGTTCCTTAAGTAACACATTAGGAGCGGGGCATTACATAATATTCCACTGGGAAAATGTTTCATCCTCGAAACTTAAGAGATCAAGGAGTCCAAGATCAAGGCATCAAGAGGTCAAATGAATCAGACTCACCAATATCGTGCCCGCTCGTATCACGCTCAATATTCAGCTGATACACTCTAGCCCTTCTCGTTTGATCATTTTGTCTATTAGCTTGAGCTTGCGCTGATACGAAATTCTGATTCTCATTCTGACCAGTGTTGTCATTGTGGTACAATACCAACGCCTTAATGATTGGATAATCTCGGATCATATGACCTAGTTATCCATATTTGAAGCACCCCTTATTAAAGTGACGACAAAATTCCTTAGTGTGACCCGGACGGCCACATAAGCTACACTCCTTCCCGCGATACTTATCTATATCGGCCTTTTTTTTTCAGTATCAGCCTTCTTCTCACCATTGTGGTATCTTTTAGCAAGAGAATTTTGAGGAGCCAGTGCCTTTTCCGGAGCACTTCGTGGTATGAACTACTCATTCTGCACTGCTGCCTCAAAAGCTTGTATATATGATTTACACTCTCGGTTCATAACATCCTTTCTCAGTTTGTCATTTAGGCCTCTTATGAACCGATGTATACGGGCCCCATCATTAGGAATTATTGAGCTAGCGAACTTAGTAAGCTTGGAGAATTCTGACTCATAGTACTCGACGGATATGCTCCCTTCCTTAAGTTCGGTAAACTCATCTTCTTTTCTCTGCCTAAAAGCTGGCGGAAGATATTGTATAAGGAATGCATCCTTGAACATTCTCCAAGTGATCTTACCATTCTGATGTCTTGTGGCAAGATCTAGCTTCTTAATTTGCCACAAATTGTGTGCACATAACTGCAGCTGCATGAATGCACACACCACCCTTTTGTTTGTAGTATTAAAGTAAACTCAAACAAGTCCTCCAACTTTGTGATCCAGTCCATCACCTTATCTGGCACAGTCCTTCATTCAAACTCTAGAGGGTTCAGTTTTAGAAACTCAGCACCTCTAAAGGTAGACTTCCTGTCCGCCCGTCAAGGCTCGTTAGTTTCTGCTAAGCCTGCTCCCTGAGGCACAGTCGCGGCTATCGCGGCTATCGTAGGTGTTTCGACGGTTCCCGATGCACCACTGTGGGCTACCAGTATTGTCACTATTTGAGTAAGAGAGTCAAGCTATTGTTGTTGTGCTAAGGCTCTAGCATCAGCCCGTTGATACAAAGCTTCAAATCTTTCCTGTTGGGCCTCATGTCGATCATTCTGATTTTTGAACATAGCAATCAGCCTATCGACTTGGTCATCGCTCACGCTCGCTGTGCGCGATGTCCCTTGATTACCTGTCATAGTTATCTTGCTGCAAAAGAGAGTATCTTACATTAGTCTTATAATTTATTATGGACTTATTACATAGGACGTTAGATTTTTCATACTTTTCAAGAGCGGGACATTAACACTTTCGATTTACTTATATAGATTCGCAACCATTTTCAAAATTCAGAACTTTTAAAATCACTTTTAAACTTATATCATTTTTAAAAACGATATTTGAAGAGGCCAAGGACGTAAAGTCAAGCTCTGATACCACCTATCATGCCCCAGTACTGTAAGGGCCGATTATCCTCGCTTGGTTCGTACGGAAACGATCGTCCTCGCTTGGGTGCGATACCGTGTAAGCCTAAGTTGTGCTTGCACGAGACATAGTACCTGCACAAGACACAATTTATACAAATATACATATATATGAACATAATTTAAATGCAGAGAACCAAAGTTGAACACATTTGATAGGAACACAAAATACTTCTTTATTGAATACTTGAAGATTGAATTATAAAGAACTTGCTTGGCTGAGTTACAAAATATGCCATAGATAGCTACATCCCTTGGTGCAAACCCAAAACTAGCCACAATACCCATACATTATGTCCTTGTAGTAGGACCAAAAATCTAAACAACTAGCAGAAGAAGAGCTTGCACACAGTAGAGAAAAGCTAAGGAAGCAGCACGAGCACGGTTCCGCTGGATGGATGCACTAGTACTGATTCAGCTCACCAAGCTCTCGCTATCAGAACCTGGAGATTTGTCCACAAATGTGGGTTAGTACTATAATATATACTGGTAAGCGACCGTGACCAAACTCACCTTGAAATTCACACTAAGTATACAAGTGAAGCTAGCATTTCTATTATGTGATATTTCTAGTTATCTAGTTTCTTTTTAATAATTCATTCAAGAAACATAAACGATAGATTGAACCATGCATATGATAATTTTTTACCCATGGTCGAGCGGTTATCCCTGCAAAAAACACATATGTTAGCAACAATTTGTATATATGTATCTAACTTATGTATCAATCTTGGTATTAAATATTAGGTATGCAAAAAGGTAAAACCTAGCATGCGACCTAACTATATGATGGTCCATGGGTTGCCCCCTGATTAGCAGCGGCGACTCAAGGTTCAGCTCTGTACTAGCACCCGCGTATGTCAGTAGTTGTGACTTGAGGTTCAGCTCTTCACTAACACACACGAATACTAGCAGCTGTGACATCATGGTTCCACCCTTCACTAATAGACACATCAGCCCACTTGATCACAAGGACCGTACCTCAGGGTGAAACAAAAATCTCTTCCGGACCGACCAATTTTCAGTGCCCCAGGAACCATTCGAGAGACAAAATCTTGTGCACAAGTTGTCCGAGACCAATGCATGGCATAAAATATCTAGCAGATAAGATACTATAATGCACAGTTCTAAACAACAAGCACACGATTTTCATATTCTTATTTTTATCCCACATATCATGTTTAAAATATAAGGACTTGCAATAGATCATGTTGCGCATCATAGGAACGAGATACATGTAACATAATTAGATAGTGAAGCAAAAATTCTAAACTTCAAGCATGCAATACATTTCTTTTAGCTTATCTTATTAGTGAGATATCATTTAAAATAAGCACTTCAAGTGAACTAGAGATCATTTTATTAGGCGTGGAAGGATTCATCTAAGGGCCGAAGCCACTCACCGAACAGATTTACGAGAGGATGGGGAAGCCTTATGCAATAATCACTCATTGGTTATGCGTCCTAAAATTGCAACAACACTTGGTTAGCATCATTCGATCTCTTTCTCTTAGGATTTAAAAAGAATGCGCAAGCGAGAAAAGTGAATCATGAAAACCAAGTCATCGAAAGCAAGGCAAAACATAAAGCAACACAAAACCAAGTAGCAAAAAAACCAACAAAACTCTTGGACTCATTTCAATAGAAACTGTTCCATCATTTTGAAGGGTTGCACTTTATCTGTGTTGATATGGCGGTAAGGTTTTCCCGAGACTCGATTCTCAACCGAGTCAAAGTAACAAGTGTTCTTTAAGTAACCCGTCAGGAGCGGGGAATTACACTTACTGTGCCATATCTCCCGTCTAACCCCGTCCCAACTCCTGAAGATGCACCTCCTATACCGGATCTCTCTGATTCGGATGCGGATCCCTCTGATTCGGATGGTATGATCTCTCCTCCTTGTCCTTCTCCTATTTCCTTAAGGAGATCTTCTCAAAGTAATGCGAAAAAATTTTACTACTAAATTTTGTCCAATTAGCGACGTCCTTAGCGACGTCAGAGTAAAACGTCGCCAATTCCTATGAATTTAGCGACTCTATTTAAAAAAGTTACAAAATATCGTTAGTGGCGACTTTCAGCGTCATCCAGCGACTATCATTATTATTATGGAAATAGACGTTGGTAATAGTCACTGAACGTCGCTAATATTTTAATTACAACGACGTATTTAGCGATATAGTAAAAATTATGTCGTAATATATTAAAAAATAACGACGTTTAGCGACTCCTACTTTATACGTCGCTAAATTGTTTAATATAGGGTTCTGATTTTTTATTTTCCCCGTTCATTTTTATTTGCAAAATTTTGAAACCTCGCGCCCCCTCCGGCTCCGTAACCCCATCCGGCGCTCCGGCCTCCCTCCCCAACGCCGTGCCTCCCGGCTCCTCCTCCGGCTCTCCCCCTCTTTGCTCCAGCCCCCTTCGACCCCCCCTGTGCTCCGGCTCCCTCCCTCTGTGCTCCGACTCTCCCTCCGCCTTTAGCTCTCCGATCAGTCAGCCTCCCTCCTCGGTCAGGTAAACCCTAACCCTAATTCTCATAACACCAATACGGACACTCACAGACATTTTGACATAGACACACACACCATAATTATTCTGACATTGGCACGAACACACTAACACTGACGTTGAGTGTGTGTGTATGAAGTGACTGGTGCCTTAGCCTATTTGAAATGATACTATCATGAATACACTGACACTAACACTGACACAGACACACTACAATGGGAGGTGAAGGCCTACGTGTGATATGCTTGTGCTACAAATTAGGGTTTGTGAACTTAAGAATCATTTATAGAGATTGTTTGCTAGTTTTCTCCACACAAGAATATATTCTTTAATACTTTAAGGCAACCGTACCCTCCTGATATTTGGATTGGGGTTGGATATGATCATGGTAAACTTTCAGATGTTTAGGTAATCATAAGTGTCGATTTCTAACTATGATATAGGTTGTTTGATATAAATTTGGGTATGTGTTTTAGTCAAAATATTGTGTTTGGGTATGGGTAGTACCTTGTGTGTTTGTGTCAAGTGTATGAGAGTCCATGTGCTCCTTGTATGTGTCAAGTGTATGAGAGTGTCCAAGTGAGAGGTGTGTATGTGTATATGTTTGAGTGAGGGATGAGTAAGCTAGTGAGGATTAATAATCTATATAGATAGATACATATATAAGGGTATAGAAATATACAATTTTTGTTGTAAAATACACACAGATACATACACGACACATACATATACTGATACAGACACACACATACACTGACACAGACATGACACACTGTCACAGACACACATTGAGACAGACACGACACACACATATTGGCACAAACACGACACTATATATCCATATAATTAATTAATATACCATATTAACACACACTTTTGTTGTAAAATAGTATTACATATGTGTATTTAACTTAATTGATAAATTATAGGTGTGACCATCCTAAATAGGGTTTCTATATATGTATCGGGGAATCAAGTCAGAGATTTTACTTATGCATTAATGTAGTGTGTGGGATAAGTTCATAGAGGGTGTAAACCCTAACCCTATATCTCTCTCTTTCTCTCTCATAGATACAGATACGATATTTGATAGCGGACACGACACATACACAGACATAGACACGATACGAGATATGATACAGACACATACACGATATGTTACTGACACGACACGAGACATGACACGGACCCTAACCCTAACCCTAACCCTATCTCTCTTTACTGACATGACACAAGACATGACATGACACAGATCCTAACCCAAAGATGAGACATGACACAGACCTTAACCCTATCTGAGTTAATTATACGCAGTCTTGGGTATCAAGTGAGGTGTTAGGCAGTGCACACTTGTGCACAGTGTAGTGAGGGTGTGTGTGTGTGGATATCTCGTTACTGCGGACACTAACCCTATCCTAATCCTAACTCGGACACACACACACACACACACACACACACACACACACACACACACACGAACAATAACACTAACCCAAACTCGGACATACGTCACACTAACATGCATACATTAATCCTAACATGGACACAAACACACACAGATACATGTTTGTATCATGTCATCTCAAGATACGTATAGTAAAATTGTAGGACACATAGATATGAAAGGTTATAACACGATATTGAGGATAAGGTTGTAAGCATTTTATCAGACACAAACACACGCATACATGTCAAGTATGGATATCCAGGAGTATATCAGTGAGTGTCAACTATGTATCCTGGACCAAAAAAAATTGACACTGGATATCCATGACTTGACTTTTCAATTATAAAGTCATGGCCTAAACAAATGTCAAGTATGGATATCCAGGATACAGAGTTGACACTCACTGATACACTGTAATATGAGTAACCATGATACAGAGTTGAACGAAGAAGTATCAGTACTAGGACTAGGTGTATCAGTGCATGTACTGTATTCCTGAATATTCTTATATGTGTGTAGACGAGTAGGTATACAACATAATTGGGTATTCCTGAGTACCAATGCTAGGACTAGGAGTATCAGTGCATATACTGTATTTAAACGAAAAAGATAAATTTTCAGAAGAGGATTAAAAATATCAATATGAAATCCATTTAGACTTGTGACATATACTATAATTTAAACTATTTTCTTGAATGAAGTCTATTCATCTTTGCATATCCGGGGTGAGTGTCATTTGGATAATATATACTACAAAATATTCACATGAGTATATACTTGAACGATGTCTATTCATCTTTGCAGAAGTATCTATAAATGGATATGAATTACTATCTGTGTTATCGTTCGTAGATGTACAACCATCGATCCGGACAATCATGATGCAATTGAGGAGGTACCGAATGTCAATGCTGCAAAGTTTATTAAGTTGTTGGAGAATGCAATAACTCCATTATATCCTGGTTGTGAGGACCATTCACCATTGGAGGTGGTTACAAGATTGTTGAGCATCAAGTCCAATTTTAATATGTCGCAAGAATGCTTCAACCGACTGATGGATTTGATTATAGAATCTCGTCAAAGGGTGCCAAGTGTAGTGCCCCGTTCTCCCGGTACGGAGAACGCGGCTAAGAAACACAAACGGTATCGTTCGATCGGGATAGATTGAAACAAGAACTCGTCCTCGTTATGGATTTGTTTCTTCGGAATCGATTCCCATATTCAGTGGACCATGCCCTCGGGATCGACTTAGCGGCAGAGTCAGGAGGGACCTCTCCGCTGCTATCTTTTATTGCCTCGGTTTTCGATGTTGCTTGTTGCTTTCGTGCTTTGAGTTGGTTTTGGGATTTGCTTATTTTCCTTGAACGGTTTTGATAGTTTTTATTATTTTTGTTCATTGAACTACAATTCAATTCTGAGATTGGAAAAGTGGAAGAGGTATTGATCGAGATGTTCGTAATGCAGTTGAACGAGCAGTAGGCGGCTTGCGAGCAGAGTCATGAAACGCCTCTTTCTTTCTCCCTTCCAACCATCTAAGGGAGTGGTTACCATCCCGATTAAGCTAGCCTGCTTCCAAGTCTTCACACCTAAAAACTCTCGCATTCTTGTTGCCCCGATTAGACGATACCAAGTAATAATAAAAGATACCAAGATAAAAAGAGAATAGACTTGGATAATACTGATTGTCAATCAAACTTGTGAACGGTTACTTATTTGCATGCTTGTTCATTTGGAATGTTCTATTCATGCTACAAGTTTTGCTAGAATGCATCTTCTTCCATAAATTGTGCTAAGTATGGAATACACTTGTTATAAAATAAACTGTCAGAAAGACTATGCAAAACGAATTATGCAATATTGCTTACCTCATGTTCATATTGCCTCATCTGCATTAACGTTAACGTATCACGAACGATTGATCATGGACAACTTGTGCACAAGTTCAACGGGTTCCTACGGACGGTTGCTGGGACACTGGCACCGATCTGGTCCAGGCGGAACTTCACGATAGTCTCACGTGCGAACGGGATGGCGTGTAGTGCCTCACGTGCTTCATTGCACACCATCCTCGTTCAAAGACTATAACTCGTCAAATATGGCATGCTAGCCAGTGATCCCAACGTGTATATTTAAACCTGTTGCAAACTAACTTGTGTCTTCGTGGCAGGGAAGGCATGGTAAGTATTGTGCAGGTAGTTCAGATGGGCAGGTTAAAATCTACCGAACGGTGGCAAGTTTATTTCAGTTAATTCTATATGCTGCTTACTTGTAAATAAACTAAGGCAAGATATAAACCCATAAAATATGCATGCTTCATTAAAACAACGTGTTGATTGGTATAGTTCGGTTAGCTCGCCTTCACCAGTATGTTTCAACATACTGACCCTCATTGAAACAGGTTCTCCGCACTAAGGCGAACCGAGCGAGGAGCCAAAGTCGTCTTCCCGATCCAGTCTAGCTGTTGGCGCATCCTGATCGCGCCGCATTTTGAAGTACTTGAAGAAGGGATCTTGCACCTCTTCATACACAATGCAGCTCCGTGGCAAAGTTGTCCTCCAGCCCGAAGGTCTATATATTTTGAAGTTTAGTAAAGGGATGTAATGTACAAGACTGCTATCTCATTTTGAGTCAACACTTTTGTAAGCCCGTGTGGCAAATTAGCTGACTCGTTCAAGAGTTTATAATAGATGTTTATTATCAATAAAGAAAACTTTTTCATGTTTCAACTTGTGTTCATTTTATCTGCGTACTCTGAATATGTGCTCGTTATGCAAAATACTTTAGCCTTGTGCTGGCGCAACCCCAGTCCCGTACGGCATCACGATTCGGGAGACGCCCCAACGATTCTACGGAATCGGGTTGTGACATAATGGTGTCAGAGCATAGATTCAAAGTTCCTTAGACTCTCGCCCTGAAAAAGTTTCTTTAACGATCAAATTCCTGTACGAACTCTTGAACTCGCTAGGCCAAAATGAGATACATTCATATAAAAAGTCCATAATACATTATGATCCTAATATAATTTACCTTCTTTTGAAGGAATGGCACCAGCGCAATCTGCAGCGCTGGCACCGAACGAAACGCAAGGCCAAGAAAGTAATTCGGACACTTCGGGTAGTTCTCGGAGCCAACGGGGCATATCTCAAGTCGATCCGCTTGAGCAGATAATGCAAATGTTAGAAGCACAATGACAAAGAGATGATGTTCGTCAAGCCAAGTTCGAAAGCAATCTAGAGACCCGATTCTCAGTCCAATAGAAGCAGGTAGATGCCCTGCAATAAATCATTCAAACTTTGGCTCCCAACCATTCTGCTGCAACAACAACGACTCCGGTGGAACAGCCCGTGCTTGAAGTAGAGACCCCGCAAATTCTAAGGCCAAGGGAAGTGACTGCCTTCGACTTTGGCCACTTCAAGAAAGTCTGTAACACTCCATTCAACGGGACTGAGGAACCCATCGTGGCCCTAGATTGGCTGGCCGAACTTGAAGACCACTTTGCTCTGCTAGTGGTCCCCGAAGAGAAGCGCGTCGCCTGCGCGCAACTACAGCTTCGCCTCAACGCGCACGATTGGTGGGACGTGCATCGACGATCTCTTCAATTTGATCACGGAGAGGAGACGATCTCATGGACGACTTTTTGTGCCGCGTTTGAAGAGGAGTTTATACCCCCTCCGGTGCAACGACAGATGGAGAACGAGTTCGTGCAGCTGTGGTAGGGCAGTATGACAGTTAAACAGTATGTCGCCGAATTCAACCGACTCTCCAAATTCGCTAGGGCCTATTTACCTGATGCAGCGAGTAGAGCCAGAAGGTTTGAAGGTGATTTGCGCCCTGCCATCCATGCGCACGTGGTCGTTAATCAGTATGGGATAATGCGTGAAGTCATGAATCACGCTCTATCACTTGAACCGCAGTATCCTCACGTTTCCACCGGTGTTGTGCATACCTACAATCACAAACGCCAAGGCAATGAGAGAGGAAACAATGCTGCAAAGCGCCCTAACCACGGCGGTCCCCAAAGAGGAAACCCAGGGCCTTCGTGCAATTTCTGTAAGAAATAAGGGTACACGGCCGATAAGTGCCGCAAGAAACTTGGGCAATGTCTCATTTGTGGTGATTCAACCCATAGGATTCAAGACTGTCCAAATTATTCTGCTCAACATCACGTTCCCTAACGGTAAGCACTATTCCTAAGTTTTGGGACGAAATTTCTAATTGGTTGGGTAGGATGTAGTGTCCCGTTCTTCCAGTGTGGAGAGCGCGGCTAAGAAACACAAACGGTATCATTCGATCGGGATAGATTGAAACAAGAACTCATCCTCGTTATGGATTTGTTTCTTCAGAATCGATTTCCATATTCAGTGGACTGTGCCCCCGGGATCGACTTAGCGGCAGAGTCAGGAGGGACCTCTCCGCTGCTATCTTTTATTGCATCGATTTTCGATGTTACTTGTTGCTTTCGTGCTTTGAGTTAGTTTTAGGATTTGCTTGTTTTTTTTGAACGGTTTCAATGGTTTTCCTTGTTTTCGTTCATTGAACTGCACTTCAATTCCGAGATTGAAAAAGTGGAAGAGGTATTGATCAAGCTGTTCGAAATGCAGGTGAACGAGCAGTAGGCGGCTTGCGAGCGGAGTCGTGAAATGCCTCTTTCCTTCTTCCTTCCAACCATCTAAGTGAGTGGCTACCATCCCGATTAAGCTAGCCTGCTTCCAAGTCTTCACACCTAAAAACTCTCGCATTCTTGTTGCCCCGATCAGACGATACCAAGTAATAATAAAAGATACCAAGATAAAAAGAGAATAGACTTGGATAATACTGCTTGTCAATCAAACTTGTGAACGGTTCTTATTTGCATGCTTGTTCATTTGGATTGTTCTATTCATGCTACAAGTTTTGCTAGAATGCATCTTTTTCCATAAATTATGCTAAGTATGGAATACACTTGTTATGAAATAAACTGTCAGGAAGACTATGCAAAACGAATCATGCAATGTTGCTTACCTCATGTTCATATTACCTCAACTGCATCAACGTTAACGTATCACGAATGATTGATCATGGACAACTTGTGCACAAGGTCAACGGGTTCCTGCGGACGGTTGCTGGGGCACTGGCACCGATCCGGTCCGGACAGAACTTCACGATAGTCTCATGTGCGAACGGGATGGCGTGTAGCACCTCACGTGCTTCGTTGTACACCATCCTCGTTCAAAGACTATAACTCGTCCAATATAGCATGCTAGCCAGTGATCCCAACATGTATATTTAAACCTGTTGCAAACTAACTTGTGTCTTCGTGGCAGGGAAGGCATGGTAATTATTGTGCAGGTAGTTCAGACGTGCAGGTAAAAATCCACCGAACGGTGGCAAGTTTATTTAAGTTAATTCTATATGCTGCTTACTTGTAAATATACTAAGGCAAGATAAAAACCCATAAAATATGCATGCTTCATTAAAACAACGTATTGATTGGTATAGTTCGGTTAGCTCGCCTTCACCAGTATGTTTCGACATACTGACCCTCGTTGAAACAGGTTCTCCGCACTAAGGTAAACCGAGCGAGGAGCCGAAGTCGTCTTCCCGATCCAGTCCAGCTGTTGGCGCATCCTGATCGTGCCGCATTTTGAAGTACTTGAAGAAGGGAGCTTGCACCTCTTCATACACAATGTAGCTCCGTGGCAAAACTGTCCTCTAGCCCGGAGGTCTATACATTTTGAAGTTTAGTAAAGGGATATAATGTACAAGACTGCTATCTTATTTTGAGTCAACACTTTTGTAAGCCCGTACGGCAAATTAGCTGACTCGTTCAAGAGTTTGTAATAGATGTTCATTATCAATAAAGAGAACTTTTACATGTTTCAACTTGTGTTCAATTTATCTGTGTACTTTGAATATGTGCTCATTATACAAAATACTTTAGCCTTGTGCGGGCGCAACCCCAGGCCCGCACGGCATCACGATTCGGGGGACGCCCCAACGATTCTACGGAATTGGGTCGTGACACCAAGTTACCTAAAAACTTCTACTGATCTAAAAGGATGGTAAGATCACTCTGGATGGGATACGAAAAATTAATGCATGCCACAATGGGTGCATGTTATACTACAAAGACAAGAAGGATGAAGATGCATGCAGATTCTGTGGTACTGATCGCTACAAGGCCACTGATAGAGAAAAGTCTGTCGGTGCAAGAAAGCCTACCGATTCGATATACTACTTGCCTTTTATGCCGCTGTTGTAGAGGTTATTTATGGTAAAGGAGACTGTAGAATATATGAGTTGGCACAGGCGGAAAAAGATCATAGGAGTATTGGATCATCCATACGATAGAGAAGCATGTAAGCACTTTGATCGAGAGTATCCAAAATTTTCTTCGGATCCGCGTAATGTCAGATTGGGGCTCTCCTCCGACGATTTTATCCCATTCGGACCTTCGGGCTCCCAGTATTCGTGTTAGCCTGTGATCGTCACTCCGTACAATCTACCGGCTTGGATGTGCATGAAGACTGCGTATATGTTCCTAACCATTATTATTCCTGGTCCGAACAATTAGAAGAGGAACATCGATGTATATTTACAGTCTTTGATAGATGAGTTGAATCAGCTGTCGGAAGTAGGTGCCAACACGTACGATGTTTCTAGAAAGCAAAATTTTTAGATGAGGGCAAC
Source organism: Iris macrosiphon (assembly GCA_036927795.1). Lineage (NCBI taxonomy): Eukaryota > Viridiplantae > Streptophyta > Magnoliopsida > Asparagales > Iridaceae > Iris > Iris macrosiphon. Next base: position 271,664,625 of record JAYESA010000004.1, on the reverse strand, counting down.
ACTTATGTGGACCATCAATGACTTTTTGGCCTATGGAATATTATCGGGATGGAGCACTCATGGTCGTCTCTCATGTCAGTATTGCATGGACTGCAATAAGGCTTTCCGTTTGAAACACGGAGGCAAACCGTGCTTCTTCGATTATCATCGATAATTTCTGCCGAAGGATCATCCGTACCGGAGGAACATGAATGCTTTTCGTACGGGTGTTGTAGGGAAGGCTAATCCATCGCCAAGGTGGCCCAGATACACGATATGGAAAGAGATAAAAGATTTACCAAGTGCTATCGAAGAGCTTGCTAAGGGGTACAAGTGTCATAACTGGACGAATAGGAGTATATTTTGGGATTTGCCATATTGGAGCACCAATCTGATCAGACATAACCTTGATATCATACATATCTAGAAGAATGTGTTTGATAACATAATTAATACTGTAATAAAGGTAAAGGGGAAGACGAAAGACAATCTGAAAGCCAAGTTGTACTTAGAAGAAATATATAGACGTCCTGCGTTGCATTTGATAGAGGAGGAGAATAGAAAGTTAAAGCCGCTTAAGTCAATTTTTTTTACTGGAGAAGGAAGATAAATGGAGACTTTGTAGGTGGATTCATGGTCTAAAATATCCAGACGGGTACGTGTTAAATTTGAGAAGATACGTCGACCTCAAGGAGAACAAACTGGCGGGTATGAAGAGCCACGATTGTCACGTATTCATGGAGAGGTTAATTCCGATTATATTTTAAGAATTCTTACCGCAGGTCATTTGGGATCCATTGACAGAGCTTCGCATATTCTTCAGAGATCTTTGTTCTACTAAGTTGCTCGTCGATCATCTAAAAAAGCAAGAGAAGGACATTGCGGTAATACTGTGCAAGCTCGAGAAGGTGTTTCCTTCTGGATTCTTCGACTCCATGGAGTATTTGCCAATTCTTCTTTCCTATGAGGCATGTGTTGGTAGTCCTGTCGATTATCGATTGATGTACTCGTTCGAGCGATATCTGAATCACCTAAAGAGAAAGGAAAAAAATAAGGCACGGGTTGAGGGCTCTATTTGTGAAGCTTATGTTCTCGAGGAGATTACAAACTTTTGCTTGACGTATTTCAAATCGCATATTTCTACTAATAGAACGAGAGTTCCGAGAAATGACGAGGATATCAGGAATATAATAATACAATACTGAAAGTATTCAATGCATCCGTAAAGCCTTCGGGGAAAATAAAGAAGAGATATTTGAATGACGATGAGCTAAGGTCTGCTCAGTTGTATATATTATTCAATTATGATGAGGATGAAGTAGAGAAGCTAGAGGGTTAAATAATTAATACATCCATGTTTACGTAATCTCAATGTAATAGTATAAGCTAATATTATATGACTAATCAGAAGTTTCTTCGTTGTTTTTTAGCAGATATAATGATGAGCTGAGGTTGGTTAAACCCTACATAACAGACGAAGAAGTAGAACAAGAAATGAGGCATCATTTTTCTTCTTGGTTGAGCACATATGTAAGGAGCTCAGTAATTACTTTTTCTGTATGCACTTGCACAATAAATAACTTACTATTGCTACTTTGATATTTAGGTCGATCGTCTAATAACACCAGAGACTGAATCTATTAGAACTTTAGGCAATGGACCAATTACTGTCGTTAAAATATGGCTAAGTTACTGTGTGAATGATTTTAGGTTCAAGTCAATAAATGCTCCGATCAGAGATAGCTTTCTGGATCTTGATTCTACGAAAAAAAGTTTGTATATCAAATCTTCGAACTACAAAGACGTCGATCCAGGCAATAATTTTTTTGGCATCTTACGAGAGATTGTGGAGTTGACATATAATTATGGCACAGAACTAGCTAAGATCGTGATATTCAAGTGTGAATTGTTCGATTCGATTCAAGATCAAGGTTGAAAAATTGACAAGCATGGTCTTGTGGATATAAACTACAAGCATAGATATCAAGGCTATGAATCATTTATCCTATCAAGTCAGGCTCAGCTCGTGTACTTTATAACTTATACCAGACGGGGGATAGCAAGGTCGGATTAGTGGGCAGTATGTAAGACTAAAGCTAGAAATACCTTTGACGTTGACGAAATAGCTTATCAGGAGGATGTGCTACCTTTTGTAACAAATACTGTAGATATGGACTCAACTGAAGTTACTCATTACACGACTAATAATGTAGAAGAGGTAGATTTATCTGAAGAGGAAGAAGAATATGACGTAGATGAAAGTGAAGATGAGAAGGAAGAGGAAGAGGAAGATGATGACGAGGAAGGCGAACAAGATAAATTTTCTGAAGATGATTGAAAATAAAATAAATCTATTTGGACTTGTGACATGTATTATATTTTTACTATAGAATGTACTATCCATTTAGACCTTTGATACTACTAGTTATTTACTGTGTAATTCTATTAATGCTGTGAGATATGCATAACATTTTGACTATAGAATATAATATATATTTGTTTATTGGTTCTATCATCATATATTTTATCAGGTATGACAGGACGACGCAGAGCGTTTGGCAGGTCCCGAGGTAGACAAAGTGCTCCTTCGGTACTACCTACTGTTGGTTCTGGATCCTCGTCGCCAAGTAATCCAGTATATCGATCAGTCACATCTTCGACTGCGACGACGTTACATGGCAACACTCCTGGGATGAGTAGTTCCAGGCCTGAGACTACTCCCTCGTCCAGCGTTCCTCCTGCTGATGGAACTATGGAGACAGATGAGCATATGGCAAAGGTTGAGCCGATGTCGTTCCAGCATCAGCGAGATCCTCCATGCGCACCTCCGGACGAGACAAGAACAGAGATTTGGGTCGATGGTACAAAGTAAGTCAATTAGTTGGTTTAGCATCATATATATCGTGTATTTCGTTATTCATCATATATTCACTTTTTCGATAAAAATAATTATCTCTGTATAGATATCGTCCCTCGTCGGTACGTAGACACTTGGGCCACTTTCTGAGGTACAACTATGGTGGCCCTTGGATCAACTACTCTGATGCTCCGGATGAGAGGAAGGCGTTCTGGTTTACGCACTTCAAGGTAAAAGTATATTTGGATTTAATATCAATCATCTAATTTATGCATATTATATAACTTACTAAATTATTTCTTATAGCAAACGTATTTCTATCCACCGTACCGAGCTGAGTTGATCGAGCAAATATTTCCTGTCGTTACCGCAAAGCTGATCCGTGATGCTCTGGATGACCAGAAGGCTCGTGATCACGAAGGAAAACTGATCCAAGGTTGGATCACGCCTGAGCAGTGGACTGCGATGAGGGCTAGATTCGACGATCCAAGGTACAAGGAAAGGTCTGAGATGGTCGAGGCGGCTAGGAAGAAGGCATCAAATTGGTGTGGTGGCTCAATTTTGATGACGGAATATTTCCGTCGTTTGATATATTTTTTATTTTAGATATATTATTTTAATGCAAGTAAGATAAAATGGTAGTAGGATAAAATATTTAATTTTAGTACTAAATAATATATTTTTAACCGGTACAGAGGGGTGAGGATGCCAACATGGTTACTGTCTTCCTGGCCACCCATCGAAAGGGCAAAAATCTCATTGATGAGAGGGCCTCGCAGACCTATGTAAGTATTACTTTACTTTGTGTTAATTTTAATATAACTTAGGAAATATGCAAATAAATATCCATGTAGTTAGTAATAAGTACCTTAGACATTAACAATTATTGAGTATCCAAACTTTTCTAGGCCGAGTATCTTAGGCTATGTGAGCGGGCGACTGCTAGTGCACCTACAGCGGGAGAGGCTGATACTTTCTCACATCCCTCTCCAGCTCCGTCAACGGACGAGCTGTGGGTGACCACCACTGGTGGTCTCCAGAGGGATACGTACTACGGTATGAGATCCTATGGCGCCCTTGTTACAACACAGTCCTCTAGGGCCTCCACTGCAAGTACGCGTTCCCCACAGCCCTCGCAGGCGTCGGCCAGAGTCCAGGAGACCGTTGACCGTCAGATTGTGTCTTTCTTTGACGAGTTATTGCGAAGGATGGAGGAGAAGTTCCTGTCCCAGCCGCATGCGGACGATAAGACGCTCATCGCACGATTTGATACGCTCGAGCACAGCATCATGGAGCTAAGAAATATGACAACTGATCTTAGATTGTCGACCTGAGTGCAGCGTGATGGAGCTGAAGGCATCACAACTGCCCATGGGCGAGAGACTGACGATGAAACAGTATTCAATGGTTCATAGCAATACGAGGCTATTATCTACCATGGATTCATACAACCATCGACTAGCAGCGTTGGAGCAGATACGTCCTCCTGATGCGCCTTTATCAGCACAGACTCCACCGACGTCACTGCCTTCTTCATCGACATCGGTGTCAATTTTATGGGAGCAGTATAATTTGTTCTTATCCCTGATGCGCACCGGTGGTCATCCTCCTGCAGATCCGCAGTAGTCCTAGTTAGGAAAGTTTACTGGTTGTTTGTGTGGATATTTATTACATTCTTTACGACAAAATTTTCTTCAAACTCGGTTTGTAATTTCAATATTTTATTTTCTTCAAAATTTACTATATTATTCATATTAAATGTATGTTAATTTATCGGTGTTGAGTGTTCTACCAAAGGGGTCGGTGAACCCACGAATTCAACGGAGGGTTGCTCCGGGTCTATTTATATAAATTGTGAATTCATAAACTACAGGAAGATTGGTTTGGAAACCATTTTATATTCTATTTTTTTATTTTTTACTGGAAATTTAGCGATATTTAGCGACGTTTATATGCGTCGCCAAATACGTCGCTAAATACGTCGCTGAATGTCGTTAAATTGCTGACATGGTAGTATTTGCCAGGTCAACAAAATATCGCTAAATAGAAAAAAATTAGCGACGTTTAGCAACACACAATACGTCGCTAATTTAGCTACGTTGCGTCGCTAAATGTCGCTAATATGAAAAATATTAGTGACGTAAATACGTCGCTAGAAACGTCGCTATAACGACGTTTTGCGATATTTTTTCTGTCAGCGACTAGCTTAAATATGACTTCATTAAAACGTCGCTAAATTTTTTTAGCGACATTTTAATGCCATTTAGTGACGTTTTCAGACGTCGCTAATTTGACTTATTCTGGTATTATTTTCTAATCGTTATGGTTATGAACATGACATCGTCCATTTTTTATCCTACTATAATCTATCTCCTACTTATGGAGCATTCTTTGCATCGTTAGACAACACCTCTTTGCCTAAGTATTAGCATGAAGCGAAGGAAGATCCGAGGTAGAAAGCTGCAATATTGGAGGAACTTGGGGCACTTGAAAGAAATGGGACATAAAAATTTGTTCCATTAACAAAAGAAAAAAGAGCAGTTGGATGCATATGGATCTTCACTGTAAAGGAGATGCCAAAAGGAAATATGGAGCGATACAAGACAAGATTGGTTGCAAATGGATTCACTCAGTCCAATGACATCGACTAGGATGAGACCTTTGCTCCAGTAGCAAAGATGAGCACTGTAAGAACCTTGGTTTCTCTCGCAGCAAACCATGGGTGACAACTTCATCAATTGGATGTGAAGAATACCTTTCTTCATGGAGATATATAAGAGGAAGTATACATGGAGACGTCCCCGAATTTTTGTACGAAGCATTCAATAAAAAATGTGTGTAAGCTGAAGAAATCACTATATGGACTCAAGAAATTGCCTCGGACCTGGTTTGAAAGATTCAGGAAGGCTGTCATAGGCATGAGGTACATCCAGAATAATGCAGATCACACGGTGTTCTTCCGACATGCAAGAGGCCACGTCACCATACTTGCAGTATATGTATATGATATAGTGATCACTGTCACGACCCGCACCCGGTTTAGGGGCACGAGTACGTGGGTACGTCCAGCCTACGCCGCAGCATCGGCGGTAGAACGCTGTCTAGGTCAAGTACTATCTAAACAATCTCACGCTAGTATCCAACTCCATAAGGAGACTCGGATAACACTATAAAAATATTAACAACATACTCAATCACAACTACAGCACGATAGGAATTTGAAGGAAAAAGAATACAACACAAGTCTAATGACCAAATAATCATACCTGCACTCATTAACTTCCAATCCCCAAGTGTGTCGGAAACCAGTCTACTAAGGTCACAGTCTGGAAAAATATTTTCCAGTCAGGAAGGAGCAAAGTACATCTCTAAATAGCAGTTCTATATAAATGACATAAACTATGTAGCAGTTCTAGATGGAAATATACCAGATGCATGTATAGGTACGAGAAATGTACAATGAAGGAAATACTGGAATACTGTAAGTAAATGCAGGAAAAGAACAATATGTCAATGAGCAAGAATCCTATGACTAAGTGTGTGAGTACTAGCTTTAACATGTGATCGGCTTGGGAACTTGATCAGGCTGGTTACATGTGATTAGCTATGATTCACGAAGGTCAGGCTAACCGTTGGTTAGCTATGATGCATGGAGAGGTCAGGCTAATCACACGTAACAGCTATGAAGCACGGAGATGGTCAGGCCGCACCCGACGTGAGATGTGGGGTGAGCTATGATGCATGAAAAGTTGGGTATGATCACATATCTACACTAAAATACTCCCCACCCCCGACTGGTATAGTAGATCCAATCATGGTACGCTATGGCACGGGATTCCCTAGGGAGGTAGCAAATCTCTCCGGGTCTCAGTGTCTGTACATGCACAAGATATCAAGGAAACAAGTCTTGTACAAGCTACACCATGAATAAGGAATAATATCTCATGACGAGATCCGTGTATACCAATCCGTGTAGCCAACGTGTCAAGAACATGGATATTTATACTAGATACAGTGAACATAGGAGATATCATAAATTAGAAACTAATCAGAGAATGTACTCGCCTTGGGTCCTTAGCTGGTAATGTCAATGTCCTGCCCCAGAGTATCGTCTGGAGGAACCAACAGTCCTAAAAATATTTCAAATACAATATTTGCATCAGATTCTATACTACACACACAATCAAATACCTAACTCAGGGGCTATGCCTGGCATGATACTGGTCAACTAAGGTCATCTGGTAGGGATATATAAATATACATATATCTATTTTTAACTAACATTAACACCTACAATATATACTTGCACCAAAATAAATACATATACAATATATATATATATGTACCAAAATACTAATTATATTAAATTATACTATGTATACAAGTACATATATATAAACCAAAATACCAAAACAAATATATATATATATATATATATATATATATATATATATATATATATATATATATATATATATATATATATATATATATATATATATATATATATATATATATATACCAAATTAGCACTTATATCAAAATAAATATACATATATTTATTTATATATACCAAATTAACAATTACCAACATATACTGAAAATACAGATATACATATATACCAATTTTTATATTGAAATATATTAAGTATATACAAAATATATACATATACATATACCAATATTACATATTAATATTTATTATTTAATACGTACACACAAAATATATATTGAATACATATATATATATGTAGGAAGAAATACACGAACATATATACATACACATATATACTAATTTGATTTAATACATACATATACAAATAATTTAAAAATACATACTTATACCTATTCATTAGTTAGATACAAACTTATACATATTTATTAGTTATACACATACATATACTTATACACTAATAATACACAAATAATACACACACCTATATGTATATACGTATGCATATATAACCAATGAAGGAGGGAGAGGGAGAGCCTCACAGTTTCGTTAAAAGTGGCAGAAAATAGAAGCACCTGGCAGCTCCCACTGTTTCTTCTAATCTCCTTCATGATCCTCTCAGAGTAATCCTTAAAGCCATCCTCAGCTAGCATATGATCTGCCTCATCAAAACAAGTATATTCACATCCCTTGTATCCAACTTTTTGCCCGATGTCCATTTCTTTATTGTACCAGGGGTACCTATAACAACCTGGTCGGTCACCGGCGGGCATTTTGTTATTGGGATATAATTGGCTAAATCTTTCGGGATAGCACAAAATGAAGTTATCCCTGTATACTTTCCCATCTTCATAAGGACAGCCTGGTTCTGTTGAGCTAGCTCTCGTGTAGGACATATGCAGATGGCCTGAGGGGTCTTTTGCTAGGATCCACTCGATTCAACATGCCAAGAACAAAACATGTTGTCTTTCCTGAACCATTGTGCGCTTGAGCTACTAAATCCAAGTATGGTGGAGTGAGAATCATGGAAAGGGTTATGGCCTGTATCTTGCTAGGCTTAGTGAAATTCATCTCCACGTAGAGTCCCTTGACTAGTTCTTTTGATAGATTCAAATCTTCAAATGACACCGCAGAGGTGTATACTGTATCGCCAGAGTTTTCCGCCTTGATCTCGGAATCGTCGGGATCCTCGAGGAGCCGTACGCCGGCGTAGTCGATGTTCCAGGAGTCCTTGATTCCGCCATTGCGGCTCGCCAGGCAGCACACTACGTCGTCGATGCGGGGGAGCCCGAGCCCTGTGAGGGACCGGTCGAGGGCCTCCACGTCCGTCACGTTCGAGAAGCAGACGGTTGAGCCGGAGAGCTCACGGAGGGTCTTCTCCCTGTCGTTGCTGCCGCGGATGCCGCTGCGCTCGCGGGCCACGGCAATGACGTTGAAGCTGTGGGCGGAGAGCTCGCAGACGACGAACCTGCCGATGTAGCCGGTGGAGCCCACCACCAAGATGTTGATGTCCTTGGGGGACTTGTTCCTGAAGGAGGAGGTGGAGCTAGCTGTAGCCGTAGCTGGAGTTTGGTTTGATGCTTTGATGATGGAGTGAAAGAGGTTTGGTGTTGTGAAGAAATTAAAGGAGGGGGAGTGCTTCTTTGTATGGAGAGGGTGATGTGGCTCCCTAAAAATTTAGGGCCGGCCAAGTATTGCATGTAGAGTTGCTTTGGGAAGAGTGTTGAGGGATTTTTAAGGGTGTTGTGTGGTGGGGATGGCTCCATCTTAAATGGAGGGCCTAGATTTAACATGAGTACAAATGCAACAAAAGAAAGGAGGAGGAGGGTGTTGTGAATGAGGGGTGAGGATTGACCCATTTAATGAATGGGCAAGATTAAACTTGAATGAATTTTTCATGTGGGAATAAGGGTGTTGACACCAATTGCAAATTTGCAAATTAGCCCCCTTAAATTTGGGTATTTGCACAGATGCATAAAATGACGAAAATTTGGCGGGCGATTCGGTGTCTGGTATTTTGTAGGGTCAGGGGGCGCTATAAGTTTGGTACGGGCTCAATTAGCAGGGCACTGGAATTAAATTAGGATTTTTAGAATCGGTTAAAATAGTATCCTCAATTTAATTAGAAATAAATGCAAGTTGTATTCTAAAATTAATTAGGAGTACCTGGGGCCAAAATTAGGTCAAGTCATCAATACCAATAATGAAGAAGACTCAGAACAGAATATTACCCTAATTTGGGCCGCACGAAAAATAGGTCAAGATTGCCTCCAATTTTCGATTGGAACGCACAACGATACAAAATAGGAATTTATTAAATAAACGTCCGCGCCGATTTTTGTGCGGCCAGAAATAATGTACAGAGAGCACAATTATGAGTTGCAAAAATAGCAGAATGGAAGGCGGGCATGTCTAGGGCAAGATTGTGAAATTTGTTGGAAGACAAAAGCTAGGGTAGTGCTCCAAATATCGAAGCAAAGACAATGCGCAATAATTAATTAAAATATGGTAATTAATTATTACCTCCAAGAATTTAATTCTAGATAAAATAATTAAACACCGAATTCCACAATTCGGACATGCGTCATCTACTAGGCTTCTAGGTCAAGTCTGCTAGCTCAAAACGAATGAACACCATATATAATATTATATATCTAATTACACATCTCACATATTTATTATAATTAAATAATTATCATGCAATTATTAAATTGTAACTACCAATAATATTTAAATATTGTAAAAAGTCAAAAATACTCCTGTTTTCGGAATATGGTAGTGACAATCACAGGGGATGAGGATGAGGAGATTTCCCAGTTAAAGTCAAAACTTGCAATTTGAAGTAAAAGGCTAGGGAATGATGAGGTATTTTCTCGGGATCGAGGTAGCTCGAGGAAGAGATGTAATCATCCTCTCTCAGAGAAAGTATGTACTAGATCTGCTGACAGAAACTGGTATGCTGGGATGTTGATCAGCAGTCACTCCAATCGATCAGAAAGATAAGTTGGAGGCAGAGACATAAGAGCCTGTTAATAATAAGATATATCAGAGACTTGTAGGCAGATTAATTTATTTAGGCCATACTCGCCCTGATATCTCATTTGTTGTGAGTGTAGTGAGTCGCTAAATGCATGATCCAAGGAAGAGCCACATGGATGCAGTTTTTTATATTCTGAGATATCTGAAGGGGGGTCCTGAAAGAGGGCTATGGTTCAAGAACAACATGCACATGAGTGTTGAGTGGTACTGTAATGCAGATTGGACAAGCTGCATGGACGATAGAAGGTCTACCTCAGGTTACTGTGTCTATGTATGTGTGTGGGGGGGAGGTAATCTACTGTTATGGAGAAGCAAAAAATAGTCCGTGGTAGCACGATCGACCGCTGAAGTAGAATATAGAGCTTTGGCTCTGGGAATGTTAGAGTTGTTGTGGATAAAAGCACTGCTGACAGAGTTGACCAGGAAACATCATTGCGCCTTCTGAATGGCAGTCAAGCTGCACTAAGCATAGCTAACAATCCAGTTCTGTATAACAGAACAAAGCACATCGAGATCGATTGTTTCTTCATCAAAGATAAGCTAGAGAAAAGGGATATTAAAGCTCGATCATGTTCGCTCAGAAGAGCAAGTCGCAGATTGTCTTACTAAAGGTCTTAATTCATTGAGTCTTTCTAAACTATGTGAAAATATGGGGATGATTGATATCTATCGTCCATCTTGAGGGGGAGTGTTGAGAGTATTAAAAGATTTTAGTCCCATATGTAGTAGAGTAGTAGAGAGAAGGATTAGCCTCTCCTATATATATGTAGTTCCAAATTAATAATAAACAAGTATTATGCTATATATATATATATATATATATATATATATATATATATATATATTGTTAGCAATAATTAAATATTCTTTCTGTTTCTTTCAGCAAATATGCAACTAAAATAAAAATGACTTCAGAGTTACCGGCCTATGGGAAAGTCGTGCTGAACGCACTGCCCTAAGAGTTGATCCGAGGTCTATGTGCAGACTGTTCTCAGATGCTCCTAGTGGTAAAACCTCCAGTACTACCGGCTTCTCGTTGTCGCACACAACTTCGAGAGATGCGACCCGAACTTAGCCTTGTCCAGAACGAAACACGGAAGAGAATGGAGGTGGAACATATTTTTGCTTTTGATTTTTGGATCAAAGGAAGAGTAAACTTTGAAGGCTTTTTTCTATCTCTCTAACTCATCAATTGAGAGGAGGGTGGTATAAATAGGTTACCAACCTCAACTAAAGGCTAAATTTGAGCCACAATTCATGAGTCACCCTCCCATTAAGGAGCCAACATGAAAAAATAAGTGGCTAGGAATAGTTCAAGAGGAAGAATGGGTTGAGAAAAAAATGGATCAAGAGCATGTCTTTAGGAAGTTGGGTTTGCTCTCTATGTGTGAGAACACACAGTCAACAATCCCCCCCCCCAAAACCAAGTTCTAAAAACATAGGTAACAAAGAATGCGAATAGAGAATTTCTGGGCAAGTATATACTATGCATAGATGAGATGGACTACAGCATTGAATCTCACGTAGTGACTATTGTCTTTGTCTAAAGAAGTGCTTGATGGACTATGCCTTGAATCAGACTTCTTGAATCAGATTCAGAGAATAGCACACATAGTACGCTAGAGGTTCTTGGGTCTATCGGGGTGACGCTTTGATTGGCCATGCGCACTTTTTCCATATTCATGAGAGTTGTCTGGGGTCGCCCTGACCCATAGTCGCGGCCTTCACGACCTCTCATATAGGTAAGTCCTCAAGGGTTGGTGATAGGTATCAACCTTGCATATAATGCTTGGACTTATTAAGAGTTTGAAACTCATCCTGACCATATCACACCGGAACACTGTCACCATAGGGATAGGATATCATTGTACAACCTCGTACAGCTACTTGGGCATTAGTTTATGAGAATTTAATCTCTGAGTCAGTGTTCCATAATAGTCACCGAAGTTCAGCTTGTTTCTACCCATTGAACCGGCTTCTTGGGATCTCCAGTCAGACTCGGTTGGGTTGCTACTGCTGGTGATTTACTTATGGGCTTAACCCCATCCCCCTCGATGATTCTAGGATCAATGTCCTAGACAGACCCTTTGTCAAGTGGTCTGCAAGGTTCTTTTCTGACTTTATATAGTCAAGAACCACATATTTGCCTAATAGGCACTTGATTGACTTGAAGCGCAGCTGCAGGTGCCTGTTCATCTTAGCATTCACAGAATCATGTTTTAGTAGTTCTATAACAGATTTATTATCACAATTTATAGAAACAGCAGGAACAGGAATATGAGCAACAGGTATTTGCATAATCAGATTTCTAAGCCATTCAGCTTTTGTACAAGTAGTATCCAAAGCTATCATTTCAGAATCCATTGTACTCCTAGCTATGATAGTTTGTTTACATGAGCCCCAGGAGATTGTAGCTCCTCCTAGAGTAAACACATATCTAGTAGTGGATTTTACATCATGTGAGTCAGTAACCCAGTTTGCATCTGAATAACCTTCTATGATATCTGGGTGTCTAGTATAATAAAGTCTATAATCTATAGTACCCTTTCGATATCTAAATACTCTTTCTAATGCTGACCAATGTGATTGGTTTGGGTTACTGGTATATCTACTCAGTCTTCCAACGGCAAATGCGATATCAGGTCGGGTTCTATTCGTTATATACATAAGAGAACCTATCATCTGAGAGTATTTATGTTGTTCTACAGGTGAACCTTCATTCTTCTTGAGAATGATACTGCTGTCAAAAGGAGTAGGAGCAGGTTTCTTATCAAAGTACTAATTTTTTTTCAATATTTTCTCAATAGAGTGTACTAAGGATAGAGTATAACCCTCTTTGGATTTAGACACTTGCATCCCTAGAATCAAGTTGGCTTTACCTAGGTCTTTCATGTCAAACTTGCTAGATAAATAATCTTTAGTATTATTTATCAACTCAAGTTTTGATCCTAAAATAAGGATGTCATCTACATACAAGCATAAAATGACACAACTTTCATCAATGTTTTTAGAGTATATACATTTGTCATACTCATTTGGCAAGAAACCAAATTCTAGAATCACTTTATCAAATTTGCTGTGCCATTGCTTGGGAGCTTGCTTTAGGCCATAAAGTGATTTTACTAATATGCAAACTTTCTTTTCTTGACCTTTAGCAATAAAACCTTCAGGTTGCTCCATATAGATTTCTTCCTCTAGATCTTCATTCAAAAATGCTGTTTTTACATCCATTTGATGGATTAGCATGTTATGAATGAATGCTAAAGCTAGAAGTGTTCTGATAGAGGCAATCCTAGCTACAGGAGAGTAGGTATCAAAGTAATCTAATCCCTTTTTCTGAGTGAAACCCTTGGCTACTAATCTAGCTTTGTATTTCTCTATAGTACCGTCAGCTCTAAGTTTTCTTTTGAAGATTCACTTACAACCTATGGGTTTACTACCTAAGGGTAGGTCTGCTAAATACCAAGTACTATTCTCCATGGTGGAGTTGTACTCATTGTTGATGGCTTCTTTCCAGAAAGGTGCATCAGGAGAGGATATTGCTTCTTCGTAAGTTGTGGGATCACCCTCTATCAAATAAGTAAAGAAACCTTCCCCTAAGTTTCTTTCAATCCTTCCTCTTTTACTTCTTCTAGGTTCTAAGTCTTGTTCACGTTGTGAACTATATGGTTCACGTTGTGAACTATATGGCTGCAAATTGGAACTAGTAGAAGGAGCAAGAAAAGAGCTGTGGGGTTGGAGGAAATTCTATTCTTAAAATAAAATATATTCTCAAAGTAAACTACATCTCTAGCTTCTATAATGGTATTGTTAGAGATTTCATTTACTTCAGAATGAGTCACTAAAAATCTATTGGCATTGCTATCTAAGGCATATCCTATAAACACAGAATCTCCTGTCTTAGGTCCAATCTTTCTCTTTTTAGGTTCAGGAATTCCTACTTTTGCTAGACATCCCCACACTTTGAGATAATGGACTCTAGGAGTTCTACCTTTCCATAGTTCATAGGGAGTCTTATCCTTTGATTTACTAGGGATCCTATTTAGGATGTAGCAGGCTGTTAATAAGGCTTCTCCCCATAAATTATCAGGAGCACCTGAGCTGAGAAGCATGGCATTTACCATGTCTAACAGAGTGCGATTCTTTCTTTCAGCAACTCCGTTGGATTGTGGTGAATAAGGAGCAGTCACCTCATGAATTATTCCGTGTTCTTTACAGAAGTTAGTCATATCGTTTGAGGTATATTCTCCGCCACGATCAGATCTAATGATCATGATCTTTTTCTCTAATTGGTTCTCAACTTTAGATTTATAAACCTTGAATCTATCTAGAACTTCATCTTTGGTTTTGAGAAGGTAGGTATAGCAATACTTTGAACAATCATCTATAAAAGTGACAAAGTATTTCCTACCTCCTCGGGTCAAGATTCTATTGGAATCACAAACATCACTATGAACTAGTTCTAGAAGGTCAGAATTCTTTTCTACAGATTTGAAAGGTAGTCTAGTATGTTTTGCTTGAACACAAATCTCACATTTGTGTTTATTATCTACAGGAGACTTGGGAATAAGATCTAAGTTCATCATCCTTCTAAGGGAACCTAGATTCACAAGACCTAGTCTATCATGCCAAACATTTGAAGATTCTACATTGAAAATAACAAGAGAATGATCCGACACTTTGTTTATAGTACTGAGAATAAAAAGACCATCCTTTACAAATTCTTTTCCAACAAAGGACTCATTCTTGGAAAATATAACTTTATTGGCTTCCATTACGATCTTGTATCCAGATGCTATAAGAAGGGATCCACTAACTAAGTTTTTCCTAACTGACGGCACGTGAAGAACATCATGAAGAGGCCGAATTTTCCCTGATGTCATCTTTAGATCTATTCTTCCTTTTCCTACAATCTGTGCCGAAGAGCCATCTCCTAGGGTTATGCCTCCTCCACATGATTCCTGATAGTTTGAAAAATAGGAGCGATCAAATGAAACATGAACATTAGCTCCAGAATCCAACCACCAGTCATCAGAATGGTAAGAAATATTAACTAAAGATTGATAAGTCACAGACCTGAAGGAACTGGTAGGCCCATTCAGAATCATGTTAGCTTCTGGTTTGGATGGACCTTTCCCCTTATAAGGAGTCTTGATAGGTTCATTCTTTCTTTGGAAACAGTTGAAGGATAGATGATTTGTTCTCCCACACACCAAACAAAATTTCTGTTGATCCTGAGTCTGACTGAAATTTCTAGGTCTATGGTTTTGCTGGTGTTGATGGTTCTGATGATGAGGGTGAAAGTTCTTCTTCTTGAAGAAGTTCTTCTTGGGTTTGTGAGGATTATTAGACTTGGATTTTCCTTGGGATGTTTCTACTAGGTTTACCTTAGCCTTAGACTCAGTCTTGAGATTAGACCTTAGCCTAATTTCTTCTTCTGTTCTAATTTTCTTTAAGACTTGAGCAAAGGTAAGGTCACCTTGTGTATGAATAAGCTCCTTTTTAACATCAGACCAAGAAGGGGGAAGTTTATCTATCAGGCAAGCTATCTAATATTCAGTAGAAAAGGTTGAGCCTTTGGCTTGGATATGCCTCATATATTCTTGGAATTCATGGATCTGTTCATTCATTGGTTTATTATCTACCATAAAGTACCTATTAAATGAGGAAGAATTGAATCTTTCAATTCCGGCATCATCACAGCCATATTCATCTTCCAAAGCATCCCAAAGTTCTTTAGCACTCTTATATTCAAAGAATATATCATAAAGAGAATCAGATAAAGCGCTTAGAATTCGATGGAAGCAATGAAAGTCTATTTTGTTCTGGGCAAGGCTAAGTTCGGGTCATATCTCTCGAAGTTGTGTGCGACAACGAGAAGCCGGTAGTACTGGGGGTTTTACCACAAGGAGCATCTGAGAACAGTCTGCACATAGACCTCGAATCAACTCTTAGATTGTTAGCAATAATTAAACATTCTTTCTGTTTCTTTCAGCAAATATGCAACTAAAATAAAAATGAGTTCAGAGTTACCTGCCTATGGGAAAGTCGTGCTGAACGCACTGCCCTAAGAGTTGATCCGAGGTCTATGTGCAGACTGTTCTCAGATGCTCCTAGTGGTAAAACCTCCAGTACTACCGGCTTCTCGTTGTCGCACACAACTTCGAGAGATGCGACCCGAACTTAGCCTTGCCCAGAACGAAACACGGAAGAGAATGGAGGTGGAACAGATGTTTGCTTTTGATTTTTGGATCAAAGGAAGAGT
Organism: Iris macrosiphon; assembly: GCA_036927795.1. Taxonomy (NCBI): domain Eukaryota; kingdom Viridiplantae; phylum Streptophyta; class Magnoliopsida; order Asparagales; family Iridaceae; genus Iris; species Iris macrosiphon. The sequence goes on along the minus strand of JAYESA010000004.1, from coordinate 271,648,032 downwards.
AAACTTTGAAGGCTTTTTTCTATCTCTCTAACTCATCAATTGAGAGGAGGGTGGTATAAATAGGTTACCAACCTCAACTAAAGGCTAAATTTGAGCCACAATTCATGAGTCACCCTCCCATTAAGGAGCCAACATGAAAAAATAAGTGGCTAGAAATAGTTCAAGAGGAAGAATGGGTTGAGAAAAAAAATAGATCAAGAGCATGTCTTTAGGAAGTTGGGTTTGCTCTCTATGTGTGAGAACACACCGTCAACACACACACACACACACATATATATATATATATATATATATATATATATATATATATATTTGAGCCACACACTCAAAACATCCATTTTCCATTGCAGACGCACCCATCACTTACCTATTTTCTTCATTGGGTTTTAAGAAAGGTTAGGATGTCAAAAGTAAGGTAGTAAGCATTCAAGCAAGTAATCTGGAAAAGCTCGGACAAAATCACCTTCATTCGGTCATTGTCTAATCTGCTATGAATTTTTCATAAATATTAACCTCATCGTGCCTTAATTGTTTTCTTACTGGGTCAAGGTGGAAAATAGTTACAATTACGTCCGAAAAGTAGAAAAAAGTATTTCATGGAACTTTCCATTTAATTTACCCACCAAAACAGTAAGTTATTCGTTGTTTCTCTGTTTAGATGCAAAAATCCTAGAGTGACTCATTCATCTCATCTCTTAATTTTTTTTAAAGGTCTAAACAAAAAAATTTCAAGGACCTAAACCGAAAAATAAACCAACATGACATGTCCATATTGGAAGTTCTTATTATGAATTCCTATTTGAGTTTGTGTAGTTTGAGCTGGTTTAGATAAATGCAATATTTGTTGCATAAACTAGTCCCAATTAATAGAGGAGATTACTCTGATGATGGAATTTGAAGCAAACATTCATGATAGGTTTACAAGAGAGCCCAAGCTTAATGTAATTATATATAAACTACCGAAGCTATGATGGATTGAATGCACATCAACATCTAATTAAACTAATCCTTCTTCGTCTACAAGCCCCAAATGTCCAAATTTTAAATTGGTTTTGAGAGCAACTTTTTCACTGTTTAGTGCATAGTTTGTTACATATATGGCGAAAAATGACAAGTTAAGAAACTAAAATAACAATGGAATGAATCTAAGTAAAAAAAAACAGTAAAAATTCGTACTTAAATGTGATGAATATGCAGTAGAAAGTTTATATGTCAAGCTGGTGTATGAAGTGCAAGTAATGCTATATGTGATGGAAACAAGGATTCCAAGCAATTAAGCATACAAAGAGAGAACCTTTTATTAAGAATACAAAAACTAGGCTATTTCATGACTACTACTCTTTCTTTGATCATGGCTACTCTAAAACAAGGATCGATCATTTGCGCGAGTATATATAATTTACTATCCTAAATTGCTCCGAAATAATGATATTATTGACTGATCAAGAGGAGATCCCAACACCCAAGAAGTCTATGAATGGAACATCCTTCTCTTTTAGGGATTCAACTCCATGTTCTTGTTGATTACTGGTCCTAGAACTCATCAATCCGGTAGAATTGTCCCCAACTCTCACTAATCTGCACCCGTCGCCAACGAACGAGAAGCCGATGGAAGGAGGAGGAGGAGGAGGAGGAGGCAGCACCTGTTTGTAGTCGCATGGTCTCATCTGCGAGACCGACGACGAGCCAGAGAAAGCCCAAGATAGCTGCGAAAGGCTCGACGGCGGTGCACCGAAGGGGGCTCTATCCCTCATAGAGCCGTTATTGAACTGGAAGTGGTGGTTCATGCTGCTACTCGCGCTTCTGCTGCCGCCGCCGAGGAGCCTCGACCGCTCCCTCTGGCGACGGGCCATGACGACGTGCCAGTGGTTCTTGACCGCATTGTCCGTCCTCCCGGGGAAGAGCCGCGATATGAGGGCCCACTTGTTTCCGTGGACGCGGTGGGCGGCGAAGAGCCTCTCCTCCTCTTCCTCTGTGAATGGCCTCCTGTTGATTCTGGGGTCTAGTTGGTTGAACCACCTCAATCTGCAGCTCTTTCCTAATTTTTTTTTGTTTTTCTTTTTGCATAAGAAAAGCAGTACTATGCGCAATATTAAGACAGTTAAAACTTGATAGTCAAGATCACGAACCTGATCTTCCTTGGAGCTTCTCGGCGATCGAGTTCCAATTCTGAGGCCCATACTGCCCCACGAGATGTCGCAGCTTCTCGTCTTCGCCAGGCCTCCAGTGACCTCGGGGGTACGCCTTGGCTTCGTGGTCGGACCCTGCAGTGCCTTCCGTCTCTTCCATAGTATATCGATCACTCAAATATTCGGTCGTAAGAACGGTATTAGTACTGTTAAGATGAGCTAGCTAGGGAGAATTGGAGGAAATGATGAGGTGGTGGTGAGGAGGAGGAGGAGGAGGAGGGAGGTGGGGGGAGGGGAGGGATAAGTAAGGGATAGGATTAGGGTTTGGATGGGAAGTCCTTTTTGTTAGTTTTGCACGACAAAGAGGGTTCGTACGTGTAATATTTGTACTGTGTTTGTTTGTTTGTTTGTTTGCATCAACTCTCCAAGCTTGCGTGTTTGGCCTTTGGTGCATATATAGGTTCACCAATCCTCATAACTTCTCTAGCAATATTTATCAGCTAAAACAAGAATAATTAAGACTTCTCTAACAATGTTCTCTCAACTTCTCTAACAATATATGTATATATCAATTCTTTTTGGTGGTGTCTCACTCAATTGCACCTCCTTGCGAGATGAATGGCTGGAATACTTTCTATCCAATATATGTGTATTGTATATATTTTACTTTCTTTTTTGAAAGAGAAATATCTGTGTATTTTGAATTGGGAGGATGCATGGAATCAATATTCCTATGTGTATTCATTAATTTACTTAATTTTTGTACATGAACAATACAAAATAATTATTGTTGTTTGTTAAGCTAATTTGTAACTAAATATCGTAAATTATCACACTTTTGCAACTTGCTATCATAAACAAGCAACTTGTTGCCAGACTTTTTCAATTTTGCAAGTTAATACTATGAAATATGTAGGGAACGAAACGCGAAAACCGTTCCCCAAACTAGAGAGTACCTACGAGAGAACCGAACAAAATGCAAAAACTAAAAAATACCAAACACAATCGCAGAGACTGAGATTTTTACGTGAAAAATCAAGATGAAAAAAATCCACGGGAGATCGGAGTACAATCCTGAAGAACCTCCACAAATAGAATAAAGAGATTACACCCTCTACAAGCTCCTCATCGATCCAACACGGATCACCGCAACTCTTTGGAATAGAAAATAGATTACAACCACGAAAAAAAAAGACAATAAAAAATATCCCGAATTGATCTCCTTCTCCGAAACGGCCTCCAATCCTTCTTTCTCCTCTCCAAAGTTACAATGATACTCTTGCCACCTTTTTTCCTCTTTCTTATTTTTTTCTCATGTTGTTGTATATTGCATAAGCCTTTGTCACGACCCAATTTCGTGGAATCGATAGTCGTCCCCCAGGCGTGACGCCGTGCGGGCTTAGGTTGCGCACCGCACAAGGCTAAGGTATTTTGCATAGCGAGCACATATCAGAGTACGCAGATAAAACACAAGTTGAAACATGGAAAAATTCTCTTTTATTGATAATGAACATCTATTACAAACTCTTGAACGAGTCATAAGGTTGCCGCACGGGCTTTACAAAATGTTGACACAAAATGAGATAATTGTCCTGTACATTACATCCCTTTACTAAACTTCAAAATAAGAGACCTCCAGGCGGGATTGTCACGCCCCGGTCCCGCAGGGCCGTTCGTCCTCGCTTTGGTCCCTACGGAACCGATCGTCCTCGCACGGGCGTGATGCCGTGCAAGCCTAAAGTGCGCTTGCACAAGGCCAAAGCTTTGATACAAGGGCAAGTAAGTTATTCAATATTGAAGCAGCGGCACACATATTGCAGAAAAGTGAAGATCACAATGGCATATGAAAATAAGTTCTTTTATTGATAATCGAAATTGTTACAAGCGGCGCATGGCCAAGGTTACAGATCGCTCAAGCACTCTTCTCTCGATTACAATAACACTGTTCCATACATTATGTCCCTCTATACAAAAAGCAGCTCAAAGCAGGCACAACTCGATGCGGCTCCAAGCATCGACTCCAGATTTTTGGCTCCTTGGGATGAGGCACGGCTATCGCTTCCTCGCACGAACAGGCACCTGAGAACAAGCAGACTGTTGGTGGGTCAGCACTTTATGCAAGTACTGGTGAGATAAAACAACTGAACAGAAGCTACACCCTCTGAAACCCACACTAAGTAAACTTGTGGCAAAATATTGCATTACTAGTGATCTTGCTAGTTTTACCTAAGTTTTTTTCATGTAGCTCGGAACTATAGTCAGATTACATCTCTTTGAAAACACAAGTTAGAAACCAGTTTTGCATATTCGATACTCAAGCATACGATTCGGGACAGTGCTCTGTCATGCAGTGTGCAGCATGTATTGTGCATCACAATCTATCTCATTTGGGGCAACGTTATCTAGCAGACTGATAATATCGAATCAAGGCGAGCATCTCAAGTAGACTATCATTCTATCAAGCGATTGAGGCAACACATCTATATGGTTTCGGTCCCCGAGAAACTCAGGATTGGCAGCGGTAATCCAGCTATCTAATGACTCACATACTGGTACTATTAGCAGCTGTGTCTGAGGTTCAGCTCTGCACTAATAGCCATTGTCCAACCGATGTTTGATGCATGAGTCACTATCAGATAAATCATGATGCAGACTAAATGAATAATCAGGCTATATATATAAACTCATATTTCTTACCCCATTGCCGAACGGTTATCCCTGCAGCAGACACACAAGTTAGCAACAATTTGCATAACATAAAGTATACAGTTCTCTAGTTTCCTGTTCGTCCCTGCATCAAACAGTTAGGTATGCAAGAAGGCTAGCCTAGCATGCGCCCTAACTATATGATGGTCCCCTCATCGGGATTAGCAGTTGGGACGTACAAGCCCATATCACTAATAGACGAGTCATGGCTACCCAAGGACGTACAAGCCTTAGGTATCTAGATCTCTTTTCGGCCGAACGATCCCCAGTGCCCCAGGAACCGCTCGAGAGATAATCCTTGTGCACAAGTTGTCCTGACCAAATGCGAGAATGCAAGCTCCTATCAATGCAAGATTATGCACTTAATCCAGAACAAGCAAGCAAACACATCTATCAAGTCCAGATAGCCGAAGCTCACTCTCTTAATGCACATTGCCTAATAGCCATGTCTCCCCCGTAAGGTTTTTAAGCCTCAGGGTGGGCTATTAGTCTAGATTCACAAGTTCACGCTATTCTCCAAGTTCCATCTCTTCATAAGCCAACAATAAAACATATTCAAGCAAGCTAACTCTTAAACAAGTAACAAGCAAGAACAGTTCTTATAACTCTAGCATGCAAATTCTATCTCTTGTGGACAAGCATTCTAGTATTCCAGTCTAGCACACGATATAAGTGCAAGCAATCCTCTTTACTCTTGTTATTAGCATGGCAAGGTTCTATCTCGTTTCAGACAAGCATTTCTAGTTCTCTTATTAAGCAAGCAAGCAGATTCGTTTTAATGACAAGCTATGTGAGTTCTCTTATTAGCACGCTGAGTCGGTTCTATCTTTCTTCTTATGACACAATCTTATTAAGCAACAAGCATTCAAAAACTCAGATTCATTATTAAGTCGTGCAAGAATCAGAGAATACAGTTCTGCCCACTCACTTTGATTAATCGGTCGGGAACTCTCCGAGAAGACTTCCGTTTGAGCAAGCAAGGCGATATCACTTGTACATAGTACCGAGCGGGGTACTACATACTTACCCACCAACAAAGAGTTTCGTCCTCGAAACTCAAGGAGAAACTCATACGAAAACATAGAGCAGCGATAGTCCTCATCCCTCACCTTCCTTAATCAAATTCAGCAATCCAGAAATCACAAATCATATCTCAAGCAAAGAAAACAAATCCAGAAAACTTTTGCGCGCATCTTTGAGAATATCTATGGACTTATTGTATGAAACGTTCATTGCTGCACAACACAACTCAGAGTCGGAGGCAACGGAATGGGCAAAGAATCGAGTCGCTCTGATACCATTATGTCACGCCCCGGTCCCGCAGGGCCGTTCGTCCTCGCTTTTGTCCCTACGGAACCGATCGTCCTCGCACGGACGTGATGCCGTGCAAGCCTAAAGTGCGCTTGCACAAGGCCAAAGCTTTGATACAAGGGCAAGTAAGTTATTCAATATTGAAGCAGCGGCACACATATTGCAGAAAAGTGAAGATCACAATGGCATATGAAAATAAGCTCTTTTATTTATAATCGAAATTTTTACAAGAGGCGCATGGCCAAGGTTACAGATCGCTCAAGCACTCTTCTCTCGATTACAATAACACTGTTCCATATATTATGTCCCTCTATACAAAAAGCAGCTCAAAGCAGGCACAACTCGATGCGGCTCCAAGCATTGACTCCAGATTTTTGGCTCCTTGGGATGAGGTACGGCTATCGCTTTCTCGCACGAACAGGCACCTGAGAACAAGCAGACTGTTGGTGGGTCAGCACTTTATGCAAGTACTGGTGAGATAAAATAACTGAACAGAAGCTACACCCCCTGAAACCCACACTAAGTAAACTTGTGGAAAAATATTGCATTACTAGTGATCTTGCTAGTTTTACCTAAGTTGTTTTCATGTAGCTCGGAACTATAGTCAGATTACATCTCTTTGAAAACACAAGTTAGAAACCAGTTTTGCATATTCGATACTCAAGCATACGATTCGGGACAGTGCTCTGTCGTGCAGTGTGCAGCATGTATTGTGCATCACAATCTATCTTATTTGGGGCAACGTTATCTAGCAGACTGATAATATCGAATCAAGGCAAGCATCTCAAGTAGACTATCATTCTATCAAGCGATTGAGGCAACACATCTATATGATTTCGGTCCCCGAGAAACTCAGGATTGGCAGCGGTAATCCAGCTATCTAATGACTCACATACTGGTACTATTAGCAGCTGTGTCTGAGGTTCAGCTCTGCACTAATAGCCATTGTCCAACCGATGTTTGATGCATGAGTCACTATCAGATAAATCATGATGCAGACTAAATGAATAAGCAGGCTATATATATAAACTCATATTTCTTACCCCATTGCCGAACGGTTATCCCTGCAGCAGACACACAAGTTAGCAACAATTTGCATAACATAAAGTATACAGTTCTCTAGTTTCCTGTTCGTCCCTGCATCAAACAGTTAGGTATGCAAGAAGGCTAGCCTAGCATGCGCCCTAACTATATGATGGTCCCCTCATCGGGATTAGCAGTTGGGACGTACAAGCCCATCTCACTAATAGACGAGTCACGGCTACCCAAGGACGTACAAGCCTTAGGTATCTAGATCTCTTTCCGGCCGAACGATCCCCAGTGCCCCAGGAACCGCTCGAGAGATAATCCTTGTGCACAAGTTGTCCTGACCAAATGCGAGAATGCAAGCTCCTATCAATGCAAGATTATGCACTTAATCCAGAACAAGCAAGCAAACACATCTATCAAGTCCAAATAGCCGAAGCTCACTCTCTTAATGCACATTGCCTAATAGCCATGTCTCCCCCGTAAGGTTTTTAAGCCTCAGGGTGGGCTATTAGTCTAGATTCACAAGTTCACGCTATTCTCCAAGTTCCATCTCTTCATAAGCCAACAATAAAACATATTCAAGCAAGCTAACTCTTAAACAAGTAACAAGCAAGAACAGTTCTTATAACTCTAGCATGCAAATTCTATCTCTTGTGGACAAGCATTCTAGTATTCCAGTCTAGCACACAATATAAGTGCAAGCAATCCTCTTTACTCTTGTTATTAGCATGGCAAGGTTCTATCTCGTTTCAGACAAGCATTTCTAGTTCTCTTATTAAGCAAGCAAGCAGATTCGTTTTAATGACAAGCTATGTGAGTTCTCTTATTAGCACGCTGAGTCGGTTCTATCTTTCTTCTTATGACACAATCTTATTAAGCAACAAGCATTCAAAAACTCAAATTCATTATTAAGTCGTGCAAGAATCAGAGAATGCAGTTCTGCCCACTCACTTTGATTAATCGGTCGGGAACTCTCCGAGAAGACTTCCGTTTGAGCAAGCAAGGCGATATCACTTGTACATAGTGCCGAGCGGGGCACTACAGGGATGATGGCTTCCCTCGGAGCTGCATTAAGTTTGGGTTGCTAGTTCCTTGCTTCAAAATACTTCAAAAGATGGCACGATCAAGACGCGCCTACAGCTGGACTGGATTAGGAAACGACTTCAGCTCCTCGCTCGGATCTTCCTAGTGCGGGGAACCTATTTCAACGAGGGTCAGTACATCAAAATATACTGGTGAAGGCGAGCTAACCCAACTATACCAATCAACAAGTTATTTAGATGAAGCATGCATATTATTTGTGGTCTTTCTATCTTGCCTTAGTTTATTTTACAAACAAGCAGTATATATATAGAATTTTACTGAAATGAATTTGCCACCGTTCGGTGATTTTTACCTGCCCGTCTGAACCACCTGCACAATACTTAGCATGTCCTTCCCTGCCATGAAGACACAAGTTAGCTTGCAACAGGTTTAAATATACGAGGGGGATCACTGGCGTATGCCATAAAGGACTAGTCAATGACGAGGATAGAATGCAACGAGAGCACACGATGTGCTGCAAGCCATTCCGTCCAATACACGATGACTAGACACGAAGTTTCGCCCGAGTCGGATCGGTGCCAGTGCCCCAGCGACCGTCCGCAGAACTTATACCCTTGTGCACAAGTTATCCGTGATCAAACAGCGTCTATATTAAGTTATCCATTCATGCAATTGAGGCAACATGAGTAGACAAGTAGCATTAGCATGATTCATTTTACAAAGTCTCCCTGAACAGTTTGTTGCATAACAAGGTGTATTCTATACATAGCATAATTTATAGAAGAAGTAAACATTCTAACTAAAATTGAAGCATAGGCAGAACATTAGAAATAAACTAGCATGCAATAGGTAACCGTTCATAAGTTTTTTGATTGACAAGCATAATAATCCAAGTCTATTCCTTTTATCTTGACATCTTTTAGTTATTACTTGGTATCGTTTGATCGGGGCAAGCATAATACAAGATTTTTGGTGTGTAGACTTGGAAGAAGGGTCAACTGAATCGAATATAAGACACTCACTTAGTTGGTTGGAAGGGAGAAGGAAATATGTGCTTCAGGACTCGCCTACTGCTCGTTTACCTGCATTGTCACGAACAACTGATCAATACCTCTTCCACTCTTTTCAATCTCTGAATTGAAGTGCAGTTCAACGAATGAAAATAATAAAATCTATCGAAACCGTTCAAGAAAACGCAAGCAAATTTAAAAACCAACTCGAAGCACGAAAGCAACAAAGCAACAGCAAAAACTGAGGCAAGAAAACTTGCAGCGGAGAGGTCCCTCCTGACTCTGCCGCTAAGTTGATCATGGGGGCACGGTCCACTGAATATGAGAATCGATTCCGAAAAAGCAAATCCATAACGAGGATGGGTTCTTGTTTTATTCTATCCCGATCGAACGATACCATCTTGTATTTCTTAGTCGCGCTCCCCGAATAGGGGAAACGGGGCACCATATCCTACCCAACTAATTGGAAGTTTTGTCCATGAAACTTAGGAATAGAACCTACCACTAGGAAACAATGAAGGAAATATTTTTCTTATCTCGGATTCAAGCTCCCAAGTGGATTCTTCAACCGAATGGTTTCGCCAAAGCACGCGTACAAGAGGAACCGAACGACTTCGAAGCAACTTTTCCTTGCTATCCAAAATTTGCACAGGTTGTTCGACATATGTCAAGTCTGCCTTAAGATCTAGTTGATCAAGATCTACCACATGACTCGAGTCGTACACGTACTTCCTAAGCTGTAAAATATGGAAGATATTGTACACTTCGGATAGTGACGGTGGTAGTGCAATCTGATATACAACTGAGGCGACCCGCTTTAGTATCTTGAACGGACCAACAAATCTCAGACTTAGCTTCCCCTTTAAACCAAATCTGGTGACTCCTCTCATGGGCGAGACCTTGAGAAACACCCGATCGCCTTCAAGGAATTCAAGTGGACGTCGATGCGTGTTTGCATAGCTCTTTTGGCGACTCTGAGCTACCTTTAGCCGTTCCCGAATCAAACGAATCTTTTGGACAGTCTACTCCACAAGTTCAGGGCCAAGAATTTGCTGTTCGCCAACTTAATCCCAACTGATCAGGGATCTGCACTTCCGTCCATACAATATCTCATACGGCACCATCTGAATGCTAGATTGAAAGCTATTATTGTATGCAAATTCAGCTAATGGTAGGTGCAAGTCCCAACTCGTCTTCAAGTCCAAGGCGCAGAGTCGTAGCATATCTTCGAGGATTTGGTTGATGCGTTCAGTTTGACCGTCTGTCTGTGGATGGTAGGCGGAGCTGAACTTCAATTTTGTCCCCCATTGCTGACTGCAGGCTTTCCTAGAAACGCGATATGAATCGACCATCTCTATCAGAGACAATGGATACGGGCACGCCTTGGAGCCGAACGATTTCGTTGAGGTAGATCTGAGCCAAGAGGTCGGCACTCCAAGTAGACTTGATAGACAGAAAGTGAGCTGACTTGGTGAGTCGATCGACGATAACCCAGACGGCATTATTCTTCCGTTGCGTCTTTGGCAAGCCAATAATGAAATCCATTGTTATGTGTTTCCATTTCTACTCCAGAATAGCGAGGTTCTGCATCTCTCCACCTGGCTTCTGGTGCTCGGCCTTTACCCTTTGACAAGTCATGAAATGCGACACGAACAATGCCACATCTTGTTTCATGCCGTGCCACCAAAAAGTCGTATGAAGATCTCGATACATCTTTGTACTACCCGGATGAGAAGTATAACTAGCATAATGAGCTTCCGTGAGTATCTCCTTTCTGAGGGATGCATCGTTTGGAATGGACAATCTTCCCTTCACTCGGATCATCCCGTCCGTACCTACTGCAAAGTCGGATGCCTTTCCTGCTGAGATAAGACCTTGCATCTTTTGCAGGAACATGTCATCCTTCTGAGAGGACTTGACCTTTTCTAACAAGTCAGGTTCGAGGCGCAGTTATGTTACTTGCACCCCCTTTTTGTATATGATTACAAGTGTAATGCCCAGAGCTTCTATATCCTGACGCAGCTTGTTATCGATAGCCAGGCTTTCAACGAACACTCGACTTAGTGCATCAGCTACAACATTGCCCTTGCCCGAGGTGTATCTGATCATTAAGTCAAAATCGCTTAGGAGCTCAAGCCAGTGCCATTGACTAAGATTCAAATCCTTTTGTGTATATAGATATTTTAGGCTCTTATGGTCTGTATAGATCTCGCACGGTATACTGTAAAGGTAGTGGCGCCACAGCTTCAGTATGAACACCACTGCGGCAGGTTCCAAATCATGGGTTGGATAATTCTTCTCGTGAGGCTTTATCTACCTCGACGCGAAGGCTATCACTTTGTCCCGTTGCATAAGGACAAATCCCAATCCCTTACCTGAGGCATCACTATATATTTTGAAGTCATCTGGTCCATCTGGAAGGTTAAGAATTGGTGCAGAGACGAGGCGCTACTTTAACTCCGTAAATGAAGCTTCATAGTCGTCCGTCCACGCGAACGTTACTCCCTTCCGTGTGAGCTAAGTTAGAGGCAATGCAATTTTTGCAAAATCTTATATAAATCTACGATAGTAACCCGCAAAACCAAGGAAACTACGAATATCGCTAGCCGACTCCGGCCGTTTCCACTGCATAATGGATTCCACTTTCTTTGGGTCAACTGAGATTCCCGTTGCAGAGATAATATGCCCTAGAAAGGATATATTGTCCAACCAGAACTCATATTTACTTAGCTTGGCATACAACTTGTTGTCTCGAAGGGTTTGAAGCACCATCCACAGGTGTCCTGTGTGTTCATCCCTATTCTTCGAGTACACCAAGATGTCGTCTATAAAAATGACCACAAATTTATCGAGGAATGGTCGGAACACTCGATTCATCAAATCCATAAAAGTAGCAGGTGTGTTCATCAGACCAAATGGCATGACGAAAAACTCGTAGTGCCCATAACGGGTTCGGAATGCAGTCTTGGGCATGTCTTCTGGCTTAATCTTCAGCTGGTGGTAGCCCGAGTGAAGATCAATTTTTGAGAACACCGTTGACCCTTGCAGCTGATCGAAGAGGTCATCTATCCTGGGCAAAGGATACTTGTTTCTGATAGTGACCTTATTCAGCTCCTGGTAATCGATGCAGAGGCGTAGCATTCCGTCTTTCTTCTTAACGAAGAGCACATGCGCGCCCCAAGGAGACACGTTCGGACGGATGAACCCAAGATCCAGCAAGTCTTACAATTGGCACTTTAACTCTTTTAATTCAACAGGGGCTATTCTGTACAGAGGCTTAGAAATCGGCTGAGTATTCAGGAATGTGTCAATGGTGAACTCGATCTCTCGGTCAGGTGCCATGCCGGGTAGTTCGCTCGGAAACACATCAGGGAACTCCGCCTCAACGGAAGAAGACTCGACGTTTGCGTAATCTAGCTGCGTATCCCAAACCGATGCTAGGTATCCCTCGCAGCCTGAGTGTAGCATTCGCCCAGCAGACATCGCAGAAATCACCATGCATGCCCTGGTCGCATCAGTTGCTGGACTACTCGTGTAGCAGAATTCGGCTTCTCCAAGCATTCATTTTTCTGTACATTCAATAGTTGCCGAGCATGCGCCGAGCCAATCCATTCTCAAAATGATATCATAGTCCCGAACATCTAGAACTAAAACATCTAGAACTAAAACATCTAGCGATGGCTTCCTTCCTCTAATACAGACGTAACCACCTTGGCATACTGAATCGACATATATTTTCGTGCCGGAGGGGGTGCTAACACTAATGTCTAAATACAATGGTGTCATTTTTATATTATTTTCTACGACAAAATTTGTGGATATAAAACTATGCGTTGTACCAGAATCAAATAGCACACGTGCAGGTATGTTATTAAAAAGCAAAGTACCTGACACAACGGTGTCTAAGACCAGAGATTCCTCCCATGTCATAGTGTAGACCCGACCTTGTGCTTGACGACGCTCTTGCTGAGGCGCAGCTCAATTGGCCTGGGTTGCAAGGGCAAAATTTGGATGTTGAATGCGATGATCAGAGAGGCGCGGACATGAGCTAATGGTATGGCCTTGATCTCCACAAGCGAGGCATAACCCAAGTCTCTTTCGGCATTTGTCGGCCATGTTCCCTTGCTTCTTACAAAAGAGGCATATCATTTCTGTATATCCCTTCTGCTGACCGCCATTGTTTTGACGCTTTGCAGAGGTGTTTTCTCTTTCGTTGCTATGGCATTTGTGATTGGAGGTATGCACATCACCGACAGGAACGTGAGGATACTGCAGTTCAAGAGAAAGGGCATGATTCAGGACATCCCGCATAGTCTGGTACTGGAGAACGACCACGTGCGCATGGATATCAGGACACAGACCACCTTCAAATCTTTGGACACGACTTGCCGCATCAGGTAAATAGGAGCTAAAAAATTTAGCGAGCCAGTTGAATTCGGCAGAATACTGTTTGACTGTCATGCTGCCTTGTCGTAGTTGCACGAACTCATTCTCTTTTTGACGACGTACGTGAGGGGGTATGAACTCCTCTTCAAATGTGCCACATAATGTTGCCCATGCGATCGTCTCTTCGTCATCATCAACTGAAAGAGATATCCGATACACGTCCCACCAGTCGTGTACGTTCAAACGGAGCTGGAGTTGGGCACACGCAATACGTTTCTGCTCGGGTACCTCCAGGAGTTTGAAGTGGTCTTCCAGTTCGACCAAGCAATCTAGAGCTATGATTGGATCCTCAGTCCCTTTAAATGGTGTATTGCAGACTTTTTTGAAGTCACCAAAGTCGAAGGCAGTCACTTCCCTCTTCCTTGGTGTCTGAGGCATCTCGACTTTAAGTGCGGGTTGCTCCACCGGTGTCGCTGCTGTTGTCGCTGACTGGTTGGAGGCTAAAGTCTGAACAATCTGCTGCAGGATATCTACCTGCTTTTGTTGGACTGAGAATCGGGCTTCTATATGGTCTTAAAATTGGTTTTGCCTTTCTTCTGCTCACTTCTCGGCCCGTTCATAACGAGCCTGCTCTCTTTGTTGATTGGCCTCTAACATCCTCATCATCTGCTGAATGTGATCTACACGGGACATAGCTCGCTGGCTCCGAGAACTTTCTGAAGTGCCAGAACTGCTTTCTTGGGCTTGTGTCTCGCCCGTTGCTAGCGCTGATGATTGCACTTGTACCATTCCTTAAAAAGAAGGTAAATTATATCAGGATCATAATGTATTATGGACTCACTGTATGAATGTATCTTATTTTGGCCTAACGAGTTCAAGAGTTCGTATAGAGATTTGATCGTTAAAAGAACTTTTCCAGCACGAGGGTCAAAAGAACTTGAAGCTGGGCTCTGATACCAATATGTCATGCCCCGATTCTATGGAATCGATAGTCGTCCCCCGGGCGTGACGTCGTGTGGGCGTAGGTTGCGCACTGCACCAGGCTAAGGTATTTTGCATAGCGAGCACATATTCAGAGTATGCAGATAAATTAAAACACAAGTTGAAACACAAGTTGAAACATGGAAAAGTTCTCTTTTATTGATAATGAACATCTATTACAAACACTTGAATGAGTTATAAGGTTGCCGCACGGGCTTTACAAAATATTGATAGAAAATGAGATAATTATCCTGTATATTACATCCCTTTACTAAACTTCAAAATAAAAGACCTCCAGGCTGGATGATGGCTTTTCCTCGGAGCTGCATTGAGTTTGGGTTGCTAGCTCCTTGCTTCAAACTACTTTAAAAGATGGCACGATCAAGACGCGCCTACAGCTGGACTGGATTGGGAAACGACTTCAGCTCCTCGCTCGGATCTCCTTAGTGCGGGGAACCTGTTTCAACGAGAGTCAGTACATCAAAATGTACTGGTGAAGGCGAGCTAACACAACTATACCAATCAACACGTTGTTTAGATGAAGCATGCATATTATTTGTGGTCTTTTTATCTTTCCTTAGTTCATTTTACAAGCAAGCAGTATATATATAGAATTTTACTGAAATAAATTTGCCACCGTTCGGTGACTTTTACCTGCCCGTCTGAACCACCTGCACAATACTTCCCATATCCTTCCCTGCCACGAAGACACAAGTTAGCTTGCAACAGGTTTAAATATACGAGAGGGATCACTGGCGTATGCCATAAAGGACTGGTCAATAACGAGGATAACATGCAACGAGAGCACACGATACGCTGCAAGCCATTCCGCCTAACACATGATGACTACACACGAAGTTTTGCCCGAATCAGATCGGTGCCAGTGCCCCAGCGACCGTCCGCAGAACTTATACCCTTGTGCACATGTTATCCGTGATCAAACAACGTCTATATTAAGTTATCCATTCATGCAATTGAGGCAACACGAGTACAAGACAAGTAGCATTAGCATGATTCATTTTGCATAGTCTTCCTGAACAGTTTGTTGCATAACAAGGTGTGTTCTACATATAGCACAATTTATAGAAGAAGTAAACATTCTAACTAAAATTGAAGCATAGGCAGAATATTGGAAACAAACTAGCATGCAATAGGTAACCGTTCATAAGTTTTTTGATTGACAAGCATAATAATCCAATTCTATTCCTTTTATCTTGACATCTTTTAGTTATTACTTGGTATCATTTGATCGGGGCAAGCAGAATACAAGATTTTTGGTGTGAAGACTTGGAAGAAGGGTCAACTGAATCGAATATAAGCTACTCACTTAGTTATTTGGAAGGGAGAAGAAAAGAGGTGCTTCAGGACTCCGCTCGCGCATCGCCTACTGCTCGTTCACCTGCATTGCCACGAACAGCTGATGAATACCTCTTCCACTCTTTCTAATCTCGATATTGAAGTGCAGTTCAACGAACAAAAATAATGAAATCTATCGAAACCCTTCAAGAAAATGCAAGCAAATCCAAAAACCAACTCAAAGCACGAAATAAACAAAGCGACAGCGAAAACTGAGGCAAAAAAACTTGCAGCGGAGAGGTCCCTCCCGACTCTGCCGCTAAGTCGATCCTAGGGGCACGGTCCACTGAATATGGGAATCAATTCCGAAAAATCAAATCCATAACGAGGATGGGTTCTTATTTTAATCTATCCCGATCGAACGATACCATATTGTATTTCTTAGCCGCGCTCCCCGAATAGGGGGAACGGGGCACCACAACCTTTATATAAATTCTTGCATAAATTAGGGTTTTCATATGAAAATTTATATATGGAAGCCAAAAATATTTATGGAAATCCAATTACATTCAATCATATATTTAATGGAAATCAAATCATAAATTAGCTTACCATAAATTAAAAATTCAATTATAAACAAGCAACTTGTTGCCCTGACTTTTTCAATTTTGAAAGTTAATACTATGAAGTATCGCTTATTTTGCGAACTAAAAGATGACTTTGCTCCTATGTGGAGGTGGAGAATAGTGACTGCAGACATGTAGGGTTGCATGTAATAGAAAGGGGATATAGGTGGCGAGGTGGGATACCCAAAGGGAGGGGATGTTGCAGGCACAAGGAGAGGAGGGTGCTGCATGCAGTAAGGAGGATGAAGGGGAAGAACAGGACTATGCGGGAGAGAGGGGAATGTTGGAATATATGGATCATGTTCATTAGGAGAGCTAGGAGTGCCCGATCGAGGACTCGGTGAAGTTCGTGTGTCGAAACCAACAAAAAATAGCAAGTATCGACAGAATGGTATATCAGCAATATGCCGCCAACATACTTGAAAGTGGCAAATTTTTAGCAAGTTTTCGGACAAGTTGGGTCTAACAAAAGGCATAGTGGAAGGTATACCGACGACATATCGTTAGGTCGGAATATACTCATTTTAATGAGCGGATCAGAACTAAAGTTATGGTTTTGACCATCCAAACTGCTCCAAGGCCTAGGTTAAGTTATAGGAGATATTTAGCACCTCCACCAACTAATATTAGAGGTGGAAATAGTGCTTTAGGACAGTGATTACTAAAATTTATTATCTAGTGTTTTGCTAGAGAGCCATTAAAAGAGTCTTTAAGAGAGGTTGAAAGAGCTACTTGAATATCTCGCTAAAGAAGAGGGTTATGGTGTGTGTTATAACTCTTTTGTAAGATTATCTCATTGATTCATTAAGGATTTCTTCCCTTGTAATGTGGATTATGTTGATCATAACTGAACCCCGTAAATCCTTGTGTGCTTTGTGTTTATTCTTCGATCAATATTGTGCTTCTCATCATTATAAGGGTATATTGTTGTCTTCTTGCTTCTGCGTATTAAACAATAATTATAATCAGAGCTAAAGGAATCATAAGGGATTTCAAATTATTAGATCAAAGGTTAACGGTAGATAGCGATATTTGTCTGCTACTTATCTTTCTAGGTCAGGATTGTTGAAATCGATTGGTTCATTAAGATCGAGGATTTTTTTCCCCAGAATTCTGGGATCAAGAGTAACAGAGTAAATAGAACAAAGTTCGAGAGGAAAAAAATTAATGGAAAAGAAAACTTCTCTTTGTGGAAAAGAAGGGGTTAATGCTCTACTTGTTAAAGAGGGAGTCTTTAAGGCCGTCACTGGAAAAGATAAAAGGCATTCGGATATGATGGAGGAGTCATGGGAAGACATGAACCATAGAGGCACAATTAAAAATTTTCTGGTGTATGAGGCCATGTACAATGTCATGTTAGAAACTTCTACGACCGGTTTATGGATGAAGCTCGAGGACTTTTATATGACAAAGTCTTTGTCTAACAAGTTATACCTCAAGAAGCAACTATACAGTCTACGCATAAAGGAAGGTACCCAAATACTTAGTCATTTGAACAGGTTCAATAATATAGTTACCAATCTTATGTGTCTCGAAGTAAAGTTAGAATAGAAGATAAAACACTTTTACTGTGCTCTAATTCACTCGTATGACCATTTGGTGACGATAATTCTCTAAAGGAAGAAAGATTCTTGAGATGGAAGAGGTGACTACTACTCTCCTTAATAATGAGATCATGAAGTGTCCAAATTCTACCGTTGAGTCATTCACTAATTCAAAGGGAAGGTCGTAGAGTAAGGATGGAGGAAAAAGTAGCTGAGGGGTCCAAGTCATCTAGGCATTAGAATGATGCATATTTCTTTTGCAAACAGTCAAGACACATGAAGAAGCAATGTCGAAAGTACAAGCAGTGGCTAGAGAAAAAAAGGTAGATGTGTTAATTCAAGTGATCAGAGTCAAGTAAGTGTTGCTCAAGAGGCCGAGGAGCTAGTTTGTAACTAACTTCCCCTGCATAACTAGATGGAACTTTTCTCCGAGGCATAGATTCTTGACTTTGGATGCTCATATATCATATATGTCAGAATACTGAGTTGTTCTATACATATAAGGAGTTAATGGTGGCGTCATTCTTATGGGAATAAAGTGTCTTGCAAGACCATTGGGTATTCACAAAGGGAGTGATTCTAAAAGTTTAAGAGTTTTCTAGGATTTTGCTTGAGAGCCATTGAAGGAGTCTTTGAGAGAGGTTGAAAGAGTGCTCGTAGGAGATCTCGCTAAAGAAGAGGGTTGCAGTGTGCCTTGTTACTCTTTTGTAAGATTTTCTTATTGATTCAATAAAGATAAAGATTTCTCTCCTTGTCCCGTGGAGTAAGTCGATCTAACGCACCACGTAAATCCTTGTGTGATTTGTGTTCACTGATCAGTTATTATTTTGCTTTGTTCTTCTCATAATTATAAGGGTATTGTCATGTTCTTTCTTTCACGTGTTCCACGACAGGGATGAGGGGGAGGAGGCATTGTTTCGTGTGTGCTGCAATGAGTAGACAAATGGAGGAAGGCGCTAAAAGTCGTTGGACTGGGGTAAGGGAAGTTAGTGACATGGGAGGGATTGTAGCCCGGAGGCACTGAAAGGGGGGGGGGGGGGGGGGGGGGGAGATCTAGGAACAAGAATATAAAATTTTAAATTTTTGAAGGCAAAATTGTTCAAATTTTTAAAAACTAATTAACCTAGAAGTTAAATGCAAAAGTTTTAGAAATTTACTGTAAACTTGTATAAGTATGAAAGAATGTTATTTAGTAGCAAAATGTAAATACTAAGAAAATATGATTACAATAACTTAATTATCAATGCTACTTATGCTTGGTACTAAATTGTAAATATATATTAAAGAACAATACTATCTATCCTTGTAGTAGCTAGTGTACTTTGCGATAACTTGTTAAGCAACTTTGACCAAACCGAATACAAATCTCTACTATTATAACGCGGTTGAGAAGTGGCTCAAAAATGAGTCGTCTAAGCTGTACGTATGTATATTCTCAATTACTAATAATAAAAAATTAAACACTTTTTAACTACCGCATATGTTATCTCCTCATGTAGTTAAGAAAAAAAAAAAACCTAAAATCCTTCTAACTACATGAACATATAACAAATCCTAAAATATATCCAATATTTAAATTATATTTAAACTCATTTATACATGGTATTATCTAACTAGACTCATATCCAAAATTCTAAAAACACATTTACAACTAATTCTAATTAAAATATATTCAAATCATATTTTAAATATTTTATTCTAATTTAAATTTATATATAATTTTTCAATAATATTATAGATCTTTTTTGGTACCTACAACGCACGTAAAAGTGGCTAGTGCGTGTTATATATATATATATATATATATATATTCTTACATAGTTTTAAATTTACACATGGTCTTGGCATAAAATTACTTGTATGAGGATATATACAGACGGTTTTATAATTAAACATTGGACCACTCCCAACTGTATTGAGTAGTGTAAGTGGTAAAGGTTACTTAAAGGTACCAAAAAATTAATTGCTAGGAAACCCTAATTTGGTACATGATCTCTGTCTATGTCTATACAAGCTAAGTATGAAAAGCTTCCACATGGGATACAATTCCTGGAAATTCCGAAATTCTTCCATCGACTCTTTCCGTGCCTTGACGAGTTGGTTGATCCACCGGAGTGGAATCCGTTACGAGACCATTCGCCAGAGCGTTTCAATTCGACCCACAGAAACTTTGTGCATGCATGGCTCCACATTGCGATTCTTAGCTAGCATATTTATGAAGAACTCAGGATCGTATTAAATTTACGTCGTAAAATAGAAGTTTCTGATTTGAAATTAAGTTCGCCAACAACCAGAAACCAATGCCTATATCTTGCCATGGCATGCACTTCAGGAAGAAATTCATATAGTTAAGGATATGGGTCAAGTTGTTACATATTATAAATGCTGTTTGTTGGCAGAATTAACTACTGCAAATTAAAGAACATCAATGTTTTTCTTTTTTTTCTTTTTTTTTTTTTTTGCTAAATTGCAACTTGATACTCTCAACTATTTTAGTTTTTGAACTTAATATCCTATATTTTCATATGCATCAACTTATATCCTAAATTTTTTCAACCATCCCTAACCCCCCTCTTTCTCTCTAGAAGAAAAACAAATATGTGCATGTTGGTAGAAACCTCATAATATGGTGGTAGGTAGAAACCTCATAATATGGAGGTAGGTAGAAACCTCACCACACCGATTACATGGGTGACCTTCTTATTTATAGAAGACAATAGTAACAATAAAATAGAAACATGATAACCAAAATAACAAGAATATAATCAAGGGATATTGTCATTATCCATGATTATTGAGGTGGATGAGTTGGAGGTTTGAATTGAAAAATCTGAACTTTAATTTGTAACTGGTTTGATCTTTTAACATCTCCCCCCCCCCCCCCCCCCCCCCCCCCCTCTCTTTGGCACCCCTCTCCCTCTCCAACATCGACATTAGCCCTGCAACCCCCCTCCTCTAGCCGACAGTCTCTCTCCTGCGCCCCCTCCTCTCGCCGCCGCACACTGCCGTCGCTGCGAGTTGCTGCTGGTGGGGGGAGGGAGCAGGAGGAGGGAGGCAGAGGTGGGAGTTGGTTGCGGAGCTGCTGCCGGCACCGGAGAGGGAGGGGGTAGTTTAAATTTTTTTTTTTTTAATGGTATCAAGTTGACATATAAAAGTTTAGGATATTAAGTTCAAAAACTGAAATACTTGAAGGTATCAAGTTGTAATTCAACTCCCCACCCCCCAACCAAATTCTAGCACTTTAAGCATACATCTATACAACTAGTGAGATCAGTTTCCTTTGTAAGCTAGGTGAAGTTATGTTTGCGTGTAAAAACAGCATGCATCAGCAGGAACAGATGGGTAGCTTATCTCTCTCTCTTCGATCTGAGTTCCACATGTAGATGGCCGGTACCCATTGATCTCACTAATAGAAATTAAGGTTATATGGGAGGTCAATATAGTATTTTATTGATGGAGGTTATAATTAAGTCCCACCTAATCCAACTGTTATATATGCTCGATCAACAAGTTACAAACTTTTTGATCTTCGGCTTAACTCATTTGAAAGATATTCATTAATTACTTTATTATTTCATTATATATATATATATATATATATATATATATATATATATATATATATATATTTTTTCGAAGAAAGTAAATTTTATTTATGCCCCTTCGAGAGGCTACAATTCAGTCCGAAAGTTTACAACAAATCCAGCCCGAAGGTCTATATATACAATTCCTAGCCTGAAGGTCTATACATACAATTCCTAACCTGAAGGTCCCATCCCAAGGATCCATTCTGCCAGAAGGCCTAACGCAGCTGTAGCCACACTGCACCGCGTCGCACCTGCACCCGTATCGCACCACACATCTGCACTGCATCCAACCACCACCCGCCACTTTAATTTTTCCATAGGGGAATTAAATGTCCTCCCCGGACTCAAACCTGCAACCTCCTAGGAGTAGTGTATCGGTCTTAACCGTCTTAACCGCTGGACTAGACTTTATTTTACAATTACTTCATTTTATATATATATATATATATATATATATATATATATATATATATATATATATATAATCATGTGGTTATAGCAGTTGGAAAACAGGTTGGTCATCTTAGATTTTGTGTCCATGCAAGTAAAGCCATTCGAGAAAATGGAAATTGGGAAAGAAAAAAAAAATCAAGCAGCAGTGTCAATATTATTGACTCAGTACATATGCAAATTTTGATCATGGAATCATTATTCTCAGTCCCATAACAATGCAAATAAAGTGACGATAGCCTGTGAACAATTAATCAACCACTGACTAATGAGACAACGTAACATTATTTGCTTTAATTTCTTACGTATGAGGCTATTAGTACGCAAAGGCGATCGTGTGCTGTACTGGAAGATGCATGGAAAGACAGATTTCTTTATTACCAAACACCAACCTATGATTTTCTTTTTGGAGGTTTATTAATTTGGAAAAAAATGAAATAAAAAATGGTATACAATCGATCATTGGTCAATCAAGACCCAAGAACTAACAAGACGAGAAGGGTGACAAGTACATATAATTTTCTTTTGGAGGTTTATTAATTTGTCTATGATCACTAATATTTTTATAAGGTAATTGTTTCCAACTTTGCTAAACAATCTTGTTCGTTGCAATGGAAAACATGTTTAGCTAATGTAATATAAAAAAAATCAGAATGCTAGCTTTCATCCTGATATCTTAAAATAATATGAGTAGTAAGTCTACAAGACTAATATTTCCCCTATGTATCAATTCATCTTACCTTTTTTTTTTTTTATTCTACACTTTTTACTGATATCGGAACCACAATTAATCAAGCTGCACGAAAGTGTTGGATCCACATGTCATGCACGCAACAGGGAGAGAGTGTCTAAACTTATATCTTCATATTAGATCGGTAAACTCTCAGTGCTGCCATTTCAGGATTTTCGTTGTTAAGCATCTCCAAATTTTTCTGAAATAACAGTCGTTGAATTATCTTTTTTTAATGTTCATATTAGATCAAAATTTCGTAAAAATTGGATAGTTTAAGAATCTAGTCTGAACAGTCAAAAAAATAATCTAACGATTGCTTCAGAAAAACATTCGAGGATTCTTAAGGACAGAAATCCTAATCCTTTTATATATATATATATATATATATATATATATATATATATATATATATATATAAACTAGCTGGGTCAAAGTAGCTTCACCAATCAAACAAGATGGACAAGACAGCAAAGGTACACACTTCACCGATAACACACATGATGTACCAGTGCCAACGGCCATCATTAATTAAGTCACAACATGATGTAAACTTGTGGATGATATATTAAACTTGTATATATAATTACTTGAAGGGATTAACTATAAATAAATGTCATTAGATGCAACTTCACTACATAAAGTATGATGCAAGAGATTGTATTTGGTATGAGAACTGGGCAAAACCTTAGTGGATGAATCCCACTGACATTTACCAAAAATGGGCTTAGTATTGACAAGGGGCCATCAGGTATCAACCAATGCCTAGAAGAGACAGGAATGACAAGGAAACTCTTCTCTTGTTCAGCAATGGCATGCTATATAAGAATGAGTGCAATTAATATCCAACAACTTAGATATATGAAGTATAAATGTTCAGAATCATACAAAGAAAGTATACCCACTGAGAACACAAATTGGTGTATGTTGAACTTCTGAGAACTGGTTTGATAGTGATTATTCTTGTTTTTCCACTTGAGAAAAAGTTGACCAAGTGTGCCAATTATTTCTTGTTTTTCAGATATTTAAGATCGTGTACCTTTAGAAGATGTAGGGACACACACGCACACTCAAGTGGTTAGACAGGCGTTAGACAGACATATCCTCCAGGAGGTTACTATACCACCACAAGGACGTGGACAGGTTTTTGCGATGACAGTGGAGGATGCACAGACTCGAGGAGTAGCGAATATGAGTAAGATTTGGTTTTATCATAGCTAGCTATAATAGCGAATATTCCTAGTAATACTTTAGCATGTGCCTGTTAGTTCCATTCCCTAGCCTATACCTAGTATTATGTTAGCATTAACTTGTTGGCCTAGAATAGTAATATGTAAGTGGTACCCAAGTTTTCAAAAGCTGTAGTTGATCTTCGTTCTAACAAGACTCCTTTACGCTTGAGGTTTTTATCTCTCATTGCCTAAGAAAATATTTTTATTGCTTCCCTACGTGTTCTGCTTGAACAAAACCCTCACCCTTCCTCTAAAAAAAATTTCCCTTGTTTATGGTCCCTTATCCTTTGTGTCGTGCTTCAACAAAAATATCTTGCAACCGCGTCATCTCTTCGGGAGCAAACATTTTCTTCACTGGTTATATTTTATTTTATTAATTGCGAGAAAATAATTCTTTTAAGGTGGGTAGATTGTAAACACCCTGATTTTTAAAAATTAAATTTTAGAATTTTAATTATTGGTATTATGAATTACTGAGATTAAGGGAGAGTTTTCTATAATTATTAGCCATTTATAATATATAATATTTATGTATTTATAATTATGTGTATTTAATTAATTATTAATATAGTGCAAAAAATATATTTTTGGGTATACAACTAATATTAGAGTATTGTATATTTTTTTTGGATTTTATTGATGTCAAAACTATTTTTAGATGGCCATATATATATATATATATATATATATATATATATATATATATATATATATATGGTTAATAATTAAACCAACCCAAACCAAACCAACCGAACGCTAGAACCATACCCGAAACCCATACCAGAAACCCTAAACCCAGCTACCCAAACCTGGAACCAAATCCACGCAAACCCGCTGCTACAGTAACTAACAGTAACCCCCCCGCAGCCGATCCCTTCCCCTCCCCCGAAATCGACGACCCCTACTCTTCCTCTCCCAGTAACCCCCTTCACACCCCCCTTATATATACACTACCACCATCAGAGCAACTACCAGTATCTTCTCTACCACCTCGACCATCACCGACCGCCGACGACCGCCGGACCGCCGCGCTCCACCGCCGCGAACAACCGCCGAAGTCAAGACGAGCAGCAGCAGTAACGAGGTACTCAACTTCTCGCCCTTGTTTGTCCCTGCATAGTAATCCAAATAGCTACCCGTTGAGTCATATGAGAAGACCACATGACCCCCTTGAACCCTGTATAATTAATTAAATTTATCGTGTCCTGTGTCGATCGCAAATCGCGACGCAAAATAGAAAAAATGACTTATTTTTAGGAACATAAAATGTCCCAGGTGCGCATGTTTGAGTCCCGTTATCTTCATAACGGCACGCGATGCTAAAATTCTGCTTGAACAGTAATTTAGACAACATAAACAAGTTTTAATCTCTTCAATTAGTTTATTTTATTGTTGATTATGTTGTGATTTAATGCTATTCAAATATGTCAAAAACTTGGTTTCTTAAAACCAAATTATTTCAAAACTGGGTGCGTCCCGTTAAACGAGGCAACTTTGTCGTTTGCGAATTGTACCAAAAGGCACATATCGTCAACGCGGACATGTGAGATTTCGTGAAAATTGATTTGGATGTGCATGCACACCGGAATCAACGCGTATCCGTCGAAAAGGCCCGTATCGGCCTGTTCTGACACTCGTCATAATTTTATGTGTGTCTATCATTTTACAACGAAACTAGTACCATTGGATTCACAGCATTACGCTGGTCTTGTAAACCAAGTTTGGTTTGAATCTGAGAAAGTTGACAAAATACCGTTTCGTGGGCCCCACGGTTCCACTTAACGGGCAATTTCGTGACCGGCTCATCGGAATCTAGTTCTGGACGTTCTGTTGGGTTTGTATCATCGTTCTGGACTCGTAGACACTATTTGATGAATTTAGATAACTTTATTTCTGGCATATTTTTTTGGTGCGAAGTGGGCCACATATGGACCCTACTTTGACCAGAAACTGTCAATTCTGCCCATGTGTCCAAATTGGACTTATGGGTAGTCAATCCTAGCTATTTCAAGTATTATGAGAATAATGGTGATGCTTGTTTCAGCATCCGGAGGTGTATTTGGAGATACCACTTATATCAGAGCAACTGACAAAGCTCAGAACCCAAGCAAGGGTACCTTGCCAACTTGCAGTAGTTTCTGTGATATTAATTGCTTGTGTTCTTTCTATATATATACTTCTCTGATGTACCTGTTCAACCTAGGACCGTGAGACATTTTTTAGCGTCCGAACAAGATTCGTGTGCCGACGCCGTACACGGAGTCGTGTAACGTCACTTAGAGAGTTGATACCACGATCCTATATTTTTACGTGCTTGCTTTATCAAGTACGTCATACCATAGGACACTTAATACTATTCATGTGACATAATATTTCCTGAATTATTTATGGTATAGGCTTACAGGATTCGTGACATGAGACTTGCATATACATGAATATCATTATGACTCGTTGTACTAGCTAGAGGTCATGATCTTGCGTGTTATGGATATGTATATATATATATATATATATATATATATATATATATATATATATATATATATATAAAATTTACTATTGGAGGTGCTTTAGTCTCCGTATCAGAGCTTGGTCCATTACGTGATATTCTTGCTGCTATGGGCTCCCCGACACAGGGCTTGTAGTGGTCTCAGCCTGAGTACTAGGGATGCTCTTAATTGTATTTCATATAACTGGTTACATAGCTTGCCCTAAGGATCTATTTTTATATTATATTTTATTTGGCTTGAGTGTTTCTTGTACCTTGCTATGTCCCCTAAGGACCTGGATCCAGATTATGTCCCTAGGTACAACAGAGGAGGATTACCCCGAGATATACGGGTCATGAGCTGACGTTGGAGCAATACTAGCACCAGAGGACAAGGTTGTGCCAGAGGATTTCTTCTGAGTATTCAGTTACTTTCTCAGTTATTTATGTTTATGGTTATTTTATATCTTGACTCATGGACATATGTATTGGCGTTATTCTTTTTTCTTATTTCGTCAGGTCCCCGAGACACTACTTCTGTTGACTTGATGATGGACTATTTTCTTTATCAATTATCTTGACTGGTCTATCATATTGACTTGTGTTTACTTTCTGTGGATGATATTAGAATTATATGAGATAGATGGTGTAGACTTGCTTTTATATTTATTATAGCTTAAGTGCACTCTAACGGGTCCATTAAATTGGATTTGTCTATTAGAGTTGTGCTGCTGACCATTGTCACATGGCTAGTCTCTCAGTATTTTGGGACTGGGACGTGACATAGTTTTTGTAGTGGCCCATGCAGGTCTACCACTATATTGCTTCGGTTTCAACTAAGGAACCGAGCAAGCCTGCAATTAGCATAGGATGAATTATAGGATCTCATCCACATATTGACATGTTCTTGACCTCTATATCGACTTTAAAATAATTTTTTGACTTGCATCCTGCCTTGATTCCTCTGTGCGCCTCTTATAGTTTATTTTATATGTAGAGTAATGGATCCACAAGCCAACGACGAGACTTCCGCGGGTACACCACAAGGTGTTGTTGTCACTTACGATGATGGGGTGATGCCACTAAGTAGAGATTCCTTCACTCAACAAAGCAATCAAGCAGATCCGCATGCCTCGAGGTTCCAGCGAGACGACATTCCACCACTGCCGCAGTTTACACCACCGATGCCCATTTTTCCACTAGGACATCCTAAGGACGGACAATAGATGTTCCAAATATTCTATGCAATGATGAAAGCACAACAACAGGTTCATCAAGAGGCCCAAAAATGCCAGCGGAGAACTTGAGGAACAACCTAGTGATAGCACTAGAGCAGGCGAACCCACCAGCTAGACCACCATCGACGGAATCTATCACTGATTTCCACCAGCGGAAGCCCTATACCTTTTCAGGCAAAGAGGAGTCCACTGAAGTTCATGAGTGGCTCACAAACACTCAACACCAATTAGAAGCAGCTGAGCTTCCGAGGAAGCGTTGGATGACTGCCGTCAGGATGCAGTTGACGGGCTATGCACATCACTGGTGGCTATCTGAGGAGAGACTACTCGGACCGGACTGAGTCACTTGGGAGAAGTTCTCTAGACTTTTCCAGGAGATGTACATTCTATCCATTGCCAGAGCGGAACTTAGGGATAAGTTTAACCACCTCACTCAAGGCAACATGATGGTAGAAGAGTACAATACAAAGTTTATCCGTTTGAGTCTCTTTGTCGCTACTCTGATTACGACAGAAGAGGAAAATACGGAGAAGTTCTTTGACGGACTTAGCTTTGAGCTACAGAGATTAATCGGCTCCGTTGTACCTACTACATTCACGTACGTCCTTATTGCAGCCTGACCCATGGAGCTCATCACCAAGAGAGAGTCCAGCCAAAAATGATCGTTCACATCAGTACCAGCCAGAGCACCACAGGAAGAAGCTGCAAAGAGACCTCACATACACCAGCCACTCAGAGCAGCTCCGCAGGCACTGCCTACATGTCAATATTATAGCAAGCAAGGTCATTACGAGAGCAAGTGCAGACATAAGTTGGGATTATGCTTGATTTGCGGATCCAACCAACATTAAGCCAAGGATTGCCCTGAGCGTCGAGAGGTAGCATCGATAGTAAACCGACAAGCTTTACTAGCACCGGGAGGATATCGGTCGAGGCCACCCTTGGCACCACAGACAGCACTCTTCCATCAAGTCCAGCAACAACAAAGGGCACCACCATAAGGATGTGGACAGGCTTTTGCGATGACAGTGGAGGAGGCACAGACTCGAGGAGTAGCGAATATGAGTAAGATTTGGTTTTATCATAGCTAGCTATAATAGCGAATATTCCTAGTAATACTTTAGCATGTGCCTGTTAGTTCTATTCCCTAGCCTATACCTAGTATTATGTTAGCATGAACTTGTTGGTCTAGAATAGTAATATGTAAGTGGTACCCAAGTTTTCAGAAGCTGTAGTTGATCTTCATTCTAACCAGACTCCTTTACGCTTGAGGTACTTATCTCTCATTGCCTAGAAAAATATTTTTATTGCTTCTCTACGTGTTCTGCTTGAACAAAACCCTCACCCTTCCTCTAAAAATTTTTCCCTTGTTCATGGTCCCTTATCCTTTGTGTCGTGCTTCAACAAACATATCTTGCAACCGCGTCATCTCTTCAGGAGCAAATATTTTCTTGACTGGTTATATTTCGTTTTCTTAATTGTGAGGAAATAATTCTTTTAAGGTGGGTAGAATGTAAACACCCTAATTTTTTAGAATTAAATTTTAGAATTTTAATTATTGGTATTATGAATTACTGAGATTAAGGGAGAGTTTTCTATAATTTTTAGCCATTTATAATATATAATATTTATGGATTTATAATTATGTATATTTAATTAATTATTAATATAGTGCAAACAATATATTTTTGGGTGTACAACTAATATTAGAGTTTTGTATAATTTTTCAGGATTTTATTGATGTCAAAACTATTTTTAGATGGCCATATATATATATATATATATATATATATATATATATATATATATATATATATATTTGGTTAATAATTAAACCAACCCAAACCAAACCAACCGAACCCTAGAACCATACCCGAAACCCTAAACCCAGCTACCCAAACCCGGAACCAAATCCACACGAACCCGCTGCTATAGTAACTAACAGTAACCCCCCCGCAACCGATCCCTTCCCCTCCCCCAAAATCGACGACCCCCACTCTTCCTCTCCCAGTAACCCAATTCACACCCACCTATATATACACTACCACCATCAGAGCAACCACCAACATCTCCTCTACCACCCCGACCATCGTCGGTCGCCGACGACCGTCGGACTGCTGCGCTCCCCCGCCGCGAACAGCCGCCAAAGTCAAGACGAGCAGCAGCAGTAACGAGGTACTCAACTTCTCGCCCTTGTATCTCCCTGCACAGTAATCCAAATAGTGGCCCATTGAGTCCTATGCGAAGACCACATGACCCCCTTGAACCCTGTGTAATTAGTTTTATTTATCGTGTCCTATGTCGATCGTAAATCGTGACACAAAAAAAGACTTATTTTTAGGAACAGAAACTGTCCCAAGTGCGGGTATTTGAGTCATGTTATCTTCATAATAGCATGCGATACTAAAATTCTGCTTGAACAGTAATTTAGACAACATAAACAAGTTTTAATCTCTTCAATTAGTTTATTTTATTGTTGATTATGCTGTGATTTAATTATTTTTCAAATCTGTCAAAAATTTGGTTTCTTTAATCCAAATTTTCCCGAAATAGGGTATGTCCCACTAAATGAGGCGACTTCGTCGTGTGCAAATTTCACCGAAAGACACGTATCATCAACGCAGACGTGTGAAATTTTACGGAACTTGATTTGGATGTGCATGCACAATGAAATCAACGCGTATTCGTCAAAAAGCCCCATATCGACTTGTTCTGACACTTGTCATAATTTTGTGTGCCTGTCAATTCATAACGAAACTTGCGCCATCAGATTCGCAGCGTTACGCTGGTCCTGTGACCCAAGTTTGGCTCGATTCTTAGAACGTTGATGAAACACCGTTTCGCGGGCCCACGGTTCCACTTGACGGGTGATTTCGTAACCGACTCATCGAAATCCAGTTCTGGATATTCCGTTGGGTTCGTATCATCATTCTGGACTCATAGACACTAAGTTTGACAAATTTGGAGAACTTTATATCTGGCACATTTTTTGGTACGAAGTGGGCCACATATGGACCCCGCTTTGACCAAAAATTGTCAATTCTGCCCCTATGTCCAAATTGGACTTATGAGTAATCAAGCCTAGCTATTTCAAGTATTATGAGAACAATGGTGATGTTTGTTTTAGCACCCGGAGGCATATTTGGAGATACCACTTATATTGGAGCAACTGACAAAGCTCAGAACCCAGGCAAGTATACCTTGCCAACTTGCAGTAGTTCATGTGATATTAATTGCTTGTGTTCTTTCTATATATATAGTTCTGTGATGTACTTATTTAACCTAGGACTGTGAGACGTTGCTTAGCATCCGAACAAGATTCGGGTGTCGACGCCATACGCGGAGTTGTGTAATGTCACTTAGAGAGTTGATACCACGATCCTATATTTTTACGTGCTTTCTTTACCAAGTACGTCATACCAAAGGACACTTGACAATATTTATATGACAGAATCTTTTCTTAGTTATTCATGGTGATTCTGTATAGGCTTACGGGATTCGTGATATGAGACTTGCATATACATGGATATCATTATGACTTGTTGTACTAGCTAGAGGTCATGATCTTGCGTGTTATGGACATGAGACATTGTAGATATGAGATGTGAGGTTACATTGGGTAGGGAGAGACATACATGCTACATGCTGATTATATATATATATATATATATATATATATATATATATATATATATATATATATATACTTTACTATTGGAGGTGCTTTAGTCTCTGTATCAGAGCTTGGCCCATTACGTGATATTCTTGCTGCTACAGGATCCCTGACACAGAGCTTGTAGTGGTCTCAACCTGAGTACTATTGATGCTCTCATTTATATTTTACATAGTTGGTTACATAACTTGCCCTGATGATCTATTTTTATATACTGTATTTTATTTGGCTTGAGTGTTTCTTGTAACTTTCTATGTCCCCTAAGGACCTGGATCTGGATTATGTCTCCAGGTACAACAGAGGAGGGTTACCCCGAGATATATGGGACAGGAGCTAACGCTGGGGCAGTACTAGCACCAGAGGACAAGGTTGTGCCGGAGGATTTCTCCTGAGTATTCAGTTACTTACTCTGTTATTTATGTTTATGGTTATTTCATATCTTGACTCATGGACATATGTATTGACATTATTCTCTTTTCTTATTTTGTCGTATTGTTCTCCAAGATACTACTTATGTTGACTTGATGATAGACTATTTTCTTTATCTATTATCTTGACTGGTCTATCATATTGACTTGTGTTTACTTTCTGTGGATGAGATTAGAATTATATGAGATAGATGGTGTAGACTTGCTTTTATATTTATTACAGCTTAAGTGTACTCTAAGGGTCCATTAAATTAGGTTTGCCCATTGGAGTAGTGTTGCTGGACATTGCCACGTGGCTAGTCCCTCGGTATTTTGGGACTGGGGTGTGACAAT
The DNA here is from genome assembly GCA_036927795.1 of Iris macrosiphon. NCBI lineage: Eukaryota > Viridiplantae > Streptophyta > Magnoliopsida > Asparagales > Iridaceae > Iris > Iris macrosiphon. Next base: position 271,615,811 of record JAYESA010000004.1, on the reverse strand, counting down.
GAGGGTCCAACATTTTCTCCTTAATTGACCTAGGAGTTGTTCCCGGGCATACTCCAAAAATATCTTATTATACACCCCAACCCCATCCCTTGAAAAGAAAAAGGTAGCACTTAAGAAATGAAAGAGCGAGATGGTGGTTTTTATTGTTCCCGCAAAGCGAAGGTCATTCGCCAAACGAATGAAGTAGATAAACCTCTTTTTGGCCTGGGCCAAACACTTTTTATCACAGATCGAGATTTCTACAAAAAAGGCGATGCAAGAGCGTATTCTATTATCTAAGATTCCTTCCTTCGCTCCCCCCATCGTAGATGGTTCAGCCACACCCGGTGCCACAAAATGAATTAGAACTACGACGGGGTTGAAATGCATTTTGTTTTTTGTATTCAATAAGTATTGCATGACCGAATAATTCAAGGAGGGGAGCATAGCGGGGAGGGTCCTTTTTAGTAGATGACTCGTGGGACCGTCAGAGCGGGACTTCTTTGGTAAAAAGAACTTGAATAACTTCATTTTATTGGAGGAGTCGTCATTTTCTATCAGGAATACTATGTCATTTACAACCCCGACGTATTTTGGATGCTTGAAGGAGGAGCTGACCCAAAGTGATTTAGAGAAATTCTTCTTTCTTGATGGTGATCGATCATGGTATCTATAGCGTTGCATCTTTTTTGGCCAAATCCAGATTTCTTTTTGCTTCTTCCAGTCGTCGAGCCTTATCAACTCGACTCTTTTCCCTGCCTCCCGGCCTCTCACATCATTTCATTCTTCCTTTGTACCGTCGCTTGAATGAAGACACCCGATCGGCCCAACTTTCCCAAATGCCCCACACCGGCCCTTCTCCTTTTCGGGTCTTGATTTGTCATGTCGTTTCTGTCATAGTGGTTGACGGGGAAGAAAGAAATGAATGAATGTCCTTTTGGTAAAATATAGAATAATACACCTACCGAGACAAAAGCCAAAGGTGAGTCTTATAGGTGGACGTATCGAACTGAAATGAGATCTCAGATTGACATCTTGATACACTGATTTACCATAATAATAAATAGAGAAAATGGTGACAGAGCCGTGAGAAGATCCGTTTCTTTCTTGTGGCGGGGGCTTCTATTCACCAGTATAGACTATATACAAGTGCTCTCTGAACCGTGCTGGATAGTCACCCATCACACGGCTCTCAAACCCAACCCGTGGGGGATCCCTGGGGACAAAGTGAAAGTGCTTGATCCAGTGCCCCACCCATACTTTGAGATGCTCCTCCCCACCGATCAAGCAACGACGCTGCTGATGATAGGCTTAGCTTAAGCCGCTTACGTTCGGTTCGGATAAGTAAAGTCCCTTTGGTTGGTTCGCTCAGGTGGTCTTTTCACTTATCTTCCTTAACGTTCAGAGTTGTTCTGGTTTGAGAAAGGAGCACCGCCAAGTCCACAGGGGGCGCCCTGAATGAATAAGAAATGGACAACTAATGTGAGCATGAAACTTCTACCGATAATAAGCTAGATGTCAATTACACACCTGAGGTTGGTAAGAACTGAGGGACAATGGCCGCCTAACCTAAGTAGGCCTACCTGCGAAGCAACTGGTACTTAATCGGGTTGGGGGCGGTTTGGTTTCGTGCAACGCCCCTGCTGCAGGAACAAGCGATTGTCATTGGAAAGTAAACGCACTGTTAAACCCTAGAAGGATGCCCTCGCTTTATTAGCAAAATTCTTCAAAAGAAGAACGTATCGCCAAGGCCCCGACCGGCCGGCCCACCCCCTTTCTTTGTCCGCCAGCCGCCTAGCTCGTTATTCTTTGAGATCTGGATAGAGTCTCACCCCGCGGGGGAAGCATGGATTCTTTATATCGAAAGAATCCATGCTGCAAAGGTAGGTTATTCCATAAAATAAAGGTGCTTGCCCGGAGTAGGGTGAGCCAAAGCAACCCGGGACCCGGGTCAGTACTCAAGTACTATCTTCTTTCCACTAACTTGAACTGGCTGGTTGCATTTTGTAGCGTGCATACTCTGATCCTCTTCTACGAATCTACAACTCTCTTTACTGAGCGAGACTCATCTATATCCCTAAAAGTGTCTTTTTTTCTATGATTTACATCACAGCTTCAACTAGGCTCCACTTTAGATAGGGTCATAATCAAGATAGGGTCAGGGGCACGTCAGAACGGTATCTGCTTAGCCTCATCCGAGAGTCCAATCTCTTTGTACTGTGCTTTTGTGTTTTTGAATAAAAAAGAAGGAAGGGGTCGATTTAGGCTCCTTCCCTTCCACTGCATAGCAGCGATATCGGGTACTACGAGCCCACTGTCCCACGTATCTAACCAGCTCGCATGGTTTACCAGTTCCACTGAAAACTCTCATTTGTTGAAGCGGAGCATAGTGTAGCATCGAGCGAGAAATGTCTCTTCTTTCAGTTTATTCACTAATCTGATCTGAAATAAAACTATCCGAATCGAAGATGCACGTCTCAGATCAGTGATGACCTATCCAGAATAGCTGGGCGTCGGGCCCTGGATGCGCTAGCGATCAACACATTAGGGGAGTGCTTTCCCTGGTTTCTCGGCCAGGTATCCTGCATCTCGCGTTCATGATATCTACATTCAACTGTGCCCCAGAGACACTGTCGAAGTATGCCTGCCCAGTGTGCCTCTTTCACGACATGCTAAGGTCCAGGGTGTCCTCCTGTGGTTAGAAGAAGTCGTGTCTGTCCCGGACATCTGCAACGTCCTCCCACGCCTTTATTTTTGAAAATGGGACAAAGATCAGGAAAAGACGGACCAGACTCATTCGGTGACTTTCGCGGTCGCCCTCACTGAACCGACTTGGATCTGAACTATGATTCCTCTCAAGTCTTACCGAAATTGGATTGCCTTTTCATGGTATATGGCGCTTATTACTTGAATTCTTCCCCCTTCTTCCTTTTTTTCCTTTATTGCTTCTCGAAGGCCGTGTAGAAGCAAACTCTCCAAATTTATGACCAATCCTTCCTTCAGTGATTGTCACGCCCCAGTCCCAAAATACGTAGGACTAGGAATACGTAATCATGCCAGCCGTATGTATATAGAAACTCTAATATATGAAAACCATACCACATACGTACACTGTATTATGAATATCCAATCCATAAGTGGTAATATACTATCAACACAAGTCACACGCAATCTATATCTCATCCACAGCATAAATAAAGAAATAAAAAATAAATAACTGAATCTCAAATATGAAGTATCAAAGTATGATAGTCAGATGGAAACAAATCCATTGCCAATCGACTATACTAAATCTACTAAATGAGAGAAGAGATTAACTCTAATATAAGATAAATGTTCACAAGGAAAATAACAACTAGAATATCCATCAGCTGTGATGAATCAAAGCCACTCTGATGGTAAGACCTCCTCAGTCTGGTATGAAGCGTCAGGTCCGGGTCCGTATTCCTGTGGATACTCCTGCAAGTCTATACCTAGAAAGCGATCAGGTCCTCAGAGGGACATAACAAGATATATAGTAACATGCCAATAAAGTACTGAAAATAAATATCAAATGGGTCGCCTAACCATCTATGTGAATGCAGTTTGAGAACAACTTTCCAACAAGTGGGCTATCTGGCCAAAATGGGTTTGGCATGATTCCCTTGGAGATTCAGGGGCCTACAAAGCATGACGTCTTTTGAACCTCAGAGGCCGCCAGGTAATATATAGGGGTCATCATGACCGCGCATCTCCGGCGGAGCGTACGGATTACACAAGCAAAGTACAAAGGAGCCCAAACGCCTTACTTATTGTTCTTTCTACCCCATGATCTAAGCATGTCACATCCATGACACGATGATACATCTAAATAACTGCCAGGTCTACTAGCATGCAATTCTATCAGCAGTTATCCCTATCCGTCGCACGTCCTATACGTACTAGTGGCCAGCCGAGTACGCAAGTCCGTATCCTATATGAGACACACACTCGTGTAATAATAGTGTCATGGCCAATAAAATATAAGAATGACTCATGATAATGGGGTGGTCTCATAAACTAGGTCAACATGCATATATATATAATAAAAATAGAATACGACACCACCGTCGTTGCACCTAAGTTATTCTTGGACACGCAGTTTATATAGCAGTTAAAATATATGAACTAAATGGACAGAAATAAAATACATGCAGAATATAAAATATAATTCATAGTTCAATGACAAGGTATACTTCCTGGCAAGCGATCTGTATTGTGTAAGCGTCTAGACGTCAAGTACACATGATCAAAACTATGGCCTCCGAATAAACATCTCTAGATGCTGAAATAATATCACCAACATTCCTGGAATAAGCGAGATAGCTAAAAAATACTACCCTTTCGTCCAATTTGGACACAGGGGCAAAACGCTAATTTAGGGTCAAAGCGGGGTCCACATGTGGCCCACTTTGCACCAAAATGCGTGCCATGGGTAAAGGTCTCTAAATGGGACAAATTATATGTCAAACAAATTCTAAACGTCCATAAAAACTTAACGGTATATCCAATTTTGAATTTCGGTGAGCCAAACACAATTTCGTCCAAAAAGTCAATCGTTAGGCCCGCAAATAGGCAGCTTGGTCAACTGTCTCAGAATCGCGTAAAACTTGGGTCACAGGACCAGCGTGATACCACGAATCCAATGGCACAAGTTTTGTTACATTTCGACGAGCGTACACTAAATGGTGCGGTATTTTGCATAAGTCGCAATACGGGGACTTTTTACGGATACGGGTTGATTTTGACGTGCACACACATCCAAATCAGTTTTTACGAAAGCTCACACGTCAGGGTATCTCATACACACCTTTCAGTACAATTTGTATGCGATGGGGCAGTCCCGTATGACGGAGTGCGCTCCGTATCGCAATTTTTAAAGTTTCAAAAATAAGTTTTTATGAGTTTTCAACCTAAGTTATCTCTGATTCTAACACAAAATAAAATAATCTAATTAGCAAAAAATAATCTCGGTTATATGGAGTTTACACAAAAAAAGGTAGATCTCGATTTGGATGTCTACGTTGGAAGATATCGACCTCGAAACATAGGTCGATGGGGCAGTTATCTGCAGTTCAAAAACATAGTTTTTCCTCAACTTGGCATCGATTTATACCTAGATAATAACGTTGCACGAATGAAACTAATAACAAGATTTAGAGAGGGATAGGTGGTGATCATACCAGCGAAGACGGATTTGAATTCGGTCGAGCGACGAGGCAGAAAATAGCGTGTGAAGCAGGGCACGTCGCTGCCACTTCCTATCGCGGTGCTCGCGTGGGTGACACGTACGCTAGCAGGGATGCTGGTCCAGGCGGCGGACGGTTGCTCCGGTGGTTGGGGAGGCGCTGGGTCGAGGTGGTCGGGAGTGTAGGTGGCGGCGACTATCAGATTAGGGTTAGGGTTTGGCTATAGATGTATTTATATAGGAACGGGGGGGGGGGGTTAGCTCGCGGGTGCTGCAGCTGGAAGCGGGTAGGCCATAGGAACTTAGACTTAAGGCTTAATGATAGGGACGGGGTTAGCTCGCGGGCTTAGGAGGGGGTTTTGGGTTTAGATTTAAGGAGATTAGATTTAAGGTTTTAGTTTAGAATTTTTTTTCTTTTTCTTTTGTTTCTTTTCTTTATTTATTTATTTTTATTTATATATATACCTTTACATATATATATATATATATATATATATATATATATATATATATATATATATATATATATATATATATATATATATATATATATGGTAATAATTTCCAAAAAAATCATTTGTACTTAAAATAATATATCATCCTTCTACAACGTTCCCTAAATTAAATTAAAATAAAAATTATAGTTTTGTTCGATAATTATCTAGATGAATATTTACCTAGTAATTAAAATTTTAATAAATTATATTTTCTAATTGGCTAAGAGATACTATAAATAAATTAAATAAATAATTAATTAATTTTAATGTTTGAAAATAGGGGGTCTTACATTCTACCCAACTTATAAAAATTTTGTCCTCGAAATTAAAACTAAGTCACGATAGAAAAATCAAGGATGGTAAAGGTAAAATGGACTAAGTAATTTCATACCTTGGTCCACAAACAGATACGAAAAACGTTGGCAAATTTCGTCCTCGTGCTCCCAAGTGGATTCTCCTGACGCGCCATGCTTCCATGCCACACGGACAAAGGGAATAGACTGGTTCCTCAACACTTTCTCTTGACGATCAAGGATCCCCACGGGTTGCTCTTGGTATGACAAGCTCGGCCCAATGGTGATCTCAGAGTGGTCGAGGACATGACTTCTATCTGCCATATATCGCCTAAGTTATGAAATGTGGAATACATCATGTACTCCCTCAAGTGAAGGTGGTAGCGCAAGTCGATACGCCATTTCTCCCACTCTCTCTAGCACGTCAAATGGTCCAATATACCTTGGGCTCAACTTGCCATGCCCTTCGAATCGAAGAGTGCCTCTAGTAGGTGATATCCTCAAGAAGACATGATCTCCCTCTTTAAACTCCAAGGGACGACGATGAAGGTCTGCCCACTGCTTCTCCTTGTCTTGCGCTGCTCGCAAGTGCCCTTGTATCTTCTTCACTGTCTCCACGGTGTTGACTACCAACTTTGGTCCCAGAATCTGACATTCTCCCACGTCACTCCAACACACGGTAGACCTACACTTTCTTCCATACAATACTTCAAACGGAGCCATCTGGATTCTCGCTTGATAACTATTGTTGTAAGAAAACTCTACAAGATGTAGGTGGTCCTCCCATGATCCTCCAAAGTCCAAAATACAAGCCCTCAATATATCTTCCAGTGTCTGAATAGTACGTTCGGACTGTCCTTCTGTCTGCGGGTGATAAGATGTACTGAATTTCAGACGAGTCCCAAGACTCTCTTGCATACTTCTCCAAAAGTGAGATGTGAAACGCAAATCCCTGTCTGACACAATGTTGACCGGAATGTCGTGCAACCTCACGATCTGCCTCATGTATAAGTCAGCCAATGTTTTGTAGACTGGCCAACTCTAAAAGGCAAGAAATGTGCGGACTTGATGAGTCGATCCACTATTACCCATACCGCATCTCTCCCACTTGGACTCTTTGGAAAACCCGAGACAAAGTCCATAGTGATGTGCTCCCACTTCCACTCATGAATCGAAAGTGGTTGCAGTATCCCTGCTGTTCTCTGGTGCTCTGTCTTTACCTGCTGACATACTACAAAGCGGGCTATCTCTCTTTTTATCCCATGCCACCAAAAGTGCTGTCGTAAGTCACGGTACATCTTGGTGCCTCCAGGATGAATAGAATATATCGAACTATGAGCTTCTGCCATCAGCTCCCGTCGAATCTCTCCATTTGGAACATATAGACGATCACCACATCGTAATATCCCATCATCATGAATACGCAATCCCGTCTGCTCTTCGGTCTCTGTTTTTTCTTTAAATCTCCTGAATCTGGCGTCTGTAGGCAATGATGCCTTGATCCTCTCTACTAGTGATGACTGTACTTGCAAGTTGGCTAATATCCCATCTGCTCCGAGTAATATCACTTCTATGCCAAGCTCTTGCAAGTCCTCCAATAATTCCCTCTGTGTTGTCAAGAAGTAAGCTGCTGGTTTGCGGCTTAACGCGTCTGCTACTACGTTAGCCTTGCCTGGGTGATAATGTAGCTCTATCTCAAAATCCTTCATCAACTCAAGCCACCGACGTTGCCTCATATTTAACTCCTTTTGTGTGAAGACATACTTGAGGCTTTTGTGGTCTGTATAGATCTCCACTCGTTCCCCATATAAGTAATGTCTCCATAGCTTCAGAGCAAAAACAAAGGCTGCAAGCTCTAAGTCGTGAGTTGGATAATTCTTCTCATGTACTCGTAAATGTCTAGATGCATATATATGCAATCATCTTGCCATTCTGCATCAACACGCATCCTAAGCCTTTTCTTGATGCGTCACTGTAAATCACATAACCTCCTGATCCTGATGGAATAGTCAATACCGATGCTGTGGTCTGTCGCTTCTTCAACTCCTCGAAAGCGGCTTGACACTCGTCGGTCCATACGAACTCTTGATCCTTGCACGTCAACTGAGTCATAGGTGATGCTATCCTTGAGAAGTTCTCCATAAACCATCGATAATATCCTGCAAGTCGAAGGAAACTCCTCACCTCCGATGCTGATTTAGGAATGGGCCATGTCTCGACTGCTGAGATTTTCTCTGGGTCAATAGAAATACCATCTCCCGTAATGATATGCCCAAGAAACGAGACTCTGTCCAAGAAAAACTCATATTTACTGAGCTTCGCATATAGATGCTCTCTCCTCAAGGTCTCTAGGACAATCCGCAGGTGCTTCTCGTGCTCCTCGTGGCTCTTCGAATAGACAAGCATGTCATCTATGAAGACGACCATGAACTGGTCCAAATACTGGTGGAATACTCGATTCATTAAGTCCATAAAGATTGCTGGAGCATTGGTCAACCCAAATGGCATGACCAGAAACTCGTAGTGTCCATATCTTGTCCTGAATGCGGTCTTCGAGATGGCCTGCTTTCGTACCTTTACCTGGTGATATCCCGATCTTAAGTATATCTTCGAGAACATCTTGGCTCCACTAAGCTGATCAAATAAGTCATTAATACATGGCAATGGATATTTATTCTTCACAGTCACTGTATTTAAGGCTCTGTAATCGATGCACATATGCACTGACCCATCCTTCTTCGGCACAAACAATACTGGTGCTCCCCAGGGTGCAGCACTTGGCCGGATGAAACCTTTCTCCTCTAATTCTTTCAACTGTGCCTTCAGCTCATCCATCTCCTTCTTTGCCAATCTATAAATATGCGACACTATGGGTGCTGCTCCTGGTGTCAATTCAATCGAGAATTCTACGTCTCTGTCAGGAGGTAGTCCTGGCAATTCCTCTAGAAAGACGTCTTGAAACTCTAAAAATATGGGGTGATAGATAACGTCGTCCATTACAAGCTGCACACCATCAAGGGCTTCTGTGGATCCTCGTACAAACTCAAGTTTCAACTGGCCTGGTACCTTAAAAAGTATGCTTCCTCCAAAACAGTCGAAGAAAGCGTGGTACTTGCTTAGCCAGTCCATTCCAAGCACAATATCAAAAGTTGGCATATGAAGGACTAAGGGTCGGCATTCATCTCTCTGCCACGAATTACTACAGGACTGTAGAAGCATGAAATACGCTAGAGAATTGTACACATATCATACAGTCAAAACCCTCAACATACATGAAGCCCGCGTAAAACAGAACTTCAGAGCCATTTGGCGTAAAGTAGAGCTTCAGAACAGTCCGCGTAAAACCGGGCTTCAGAGCTGTTTGGCGTAAAGTAGAGCATCAGAGCTGCCCGCGTAAAGCAGCGCTTCAAGGCTGTTTTGGCGTAAGAGGTTGCTACACCACCCTACAGCATAAAATATGTTTGTCTTTAATGCAACGTAAAGTCATACGAGGAACTCTTCGTATTCCTCGAATGAATCTGTCAGACAGAACAGTGAACCTGACTCCTGACAAAAGTACTGCACGACGATCGAGAGGACGGCTGTGATGATAATTTTGTACAGAGATCCAGGCTGTCGTTTAGTGGCATATGCTAGATACAAGTAATTTTTACGCATTCAAGGAATACGCTGCCTATTCTACACGGGCAGAGATGAGTTTTTATACTCAAGATGAGACAAAATCAGATGCCACATCAAAAGCTGTTTCTCGTACAGAGCTCGAGGCATATCTCGACATTTAATGCACGAGATTGAGGCATATCTCTGCATTAAATGCACGAGATTTGGTTCTATCCTTTATAATTTTGTCATGACTGGGAGAGCTAAAACTAGGGCTAATAAGCTTACATCACCATCCTGGCATTTTATGCCAACAAGGCTATTTTCAACCATAGGAGCACGTTGTATGCTATCTCCTCGAAATATGCCAACCATGCTATTTTCAACTATAGGAGTACGCCGTATGCTATTTCCTCGAAATACGCCAACTCAGGCTATATTTGCAAATGTACGTGATAAGGCTATTTGGCCCAGAATACGCTCAAGACCTCAATCAGAAAGAATAATTGGCTATTTTATGCTGGTTATCTATTATTCATGCAACAACAAGTTTTACGCAGAATTTGGCTTTTACGCCAACAAGACAGCTATTTGGCTTTTACGCCAACAAGACACTATTTGACTTTTATGCCAACAAGACAACTATTTGGCTTTTACGCCAACAAAGTCAGTTATTTGGCTTTTACGCCAACAAAGACAGTTATTTGGCTTTTATGCCAACCATCTCTACGCGAGGGGCAGTTACCTACGTGGCTTGTATGCCATGATCTTCGAGAAGCAGTTATACGCGTTACCTTATAGTGGGACACGTGTCATACGCAGATTCAGAGGGTCATTCGAATGTGGATAACAGTTATTATAACCACCGCATAAAAGATGCAACTTTCTTCACAGTTTGACTTTTACGCCGACTGGACAGTTATTTAGCTGATCTCTCTAAATAGAGACCCTTGGTCACAGGGTAAAGGGGCCAAAGATAGACACAGACGAGGAGAAAGGATCAGAGATCAGAGATCAAGAGATCATAAAGAGAGAGCACAGACAGAGTGTTAATTGATAACTTTGGAAACGAGAAGTCAATCCCTCCTGCAATCTTTGAAGCTTCTTCTTCTTCTACAGCACTTCTTCATCATCGTGTGGTCCAAGGGACAAAGTGATCGACTGCAGATTAGACTCCTATAGCAATTTTTCCCCAGAATCACTTTTATTGTACTTAACATCCTCGTATAAGATTAATTGTACTCTTTCTTGTTTGTAAACAAAAAGGTTTCGTATAAACCCTCTATTTGTTTTATCTCAAACAAAATAGCGACTCGCCAGGTGAATTTTCAAAACCTATCATGTTCATATTACCTCTGATAGTGTTTTGTATACCAGGAGAGTTTAATAGTCTGAGTTTGTAAACCAAAAGAGCTTCGTACAAACCCTCATTTTTTTGTTTATTCAAACACTAAATAACGACTCTGCTGGGGAGATTTTCTCCTCTGACGAGAAAGCAATTGCTCAACACGATGCTGTATCCATCGGATCGACGAAGAAGACTTTGGTCGTCCAGTTCGACCAATCTGCTTACGAAGACATACTTCATACAGGGGGTGGCTCTCACTCCTCCTTTGTCCAGAACAACAGAAAGCTGCGTAAAGTGTGGATGCCGAAGACATCCTCTACCCTTCCTACAAGCTCTCTCTCTCTCATCAACAAGGTTGTGACAACACAGCATACGCGCTCTGTGCGTAAAACTTTATCTCCCGTCTGTGACGTGGCAGACAAAACTTCTGGCAAGGCCTCAGTGCCAATCCAGAAGTCTAGAATGCGCCCTGCGCGTAAAACTTCGTCTCCCGTCTGTGACGTGGCAGACAAAACTTTTGGCAATGCCCCAGTGCCAATCCAGAAGTCTAGAACGCGTCCTGCGCGTAAAACTTTGTCTTCCGTCTGTGATGTAGCAGACAAAATTTCTGACAAGGCCTCAACGCCAATTCGGAAATTTTAAACGCGCTCTGCGCGTACAAATACATCTTTCATCTATGATGAGGCAGATGGTCCCTTTGATCACATTAAGGGAAAACAAGTGGCGAGTCTCCCAACCTCTAGGCTTGTACGCCACCAAGAGAAAAAGTTGCCCACTCTTCAGATTACGCGAGACACTGGAGGCCATTTGAGGACTTTTCCCGTTTTATGCGAACCTGTGCAAAACTCTAGATTACGCCAGGATAAGCCCGTCCGCGTAAAGAATACTCGTTTTATGGGACGGTACGCTCCTCAGAAAGATGATAGGTCGTATGCTACTCACATGGGTAAACTGCTGTATTCTTATGGTAGGGAAAGAGTTCTGGTCCCTAATCTTCGCGTTCCTACTGATGTAAAAAGGTAGAATAAGCCTTCTTCTTCTTCTTCTTCTTTCATTAATCTCCCTGATTTGTGTAATTTCTTGATCCAGAAACGCAAAGACAGGGGTCAAAATCAAGATTTAGTGCCCCTAACTACCAAGCGTGGGGAGATCGTGTGGGAAGTAGCGTCAATATCTAATGTCGTCACGACATATGGGCCACGTGAAGATTCTATCTTTATTGTTCCACCTACTCACAACGATCATCATCCAATGGTCTTCGGCCGAATGCGGAATAGACCGATTGTACAAGATGATTCTCCCGAGTCTGATGTTCGGAAAATACAAATCCACAGATATCCGCGTAAAACCGGGCTTCAGAACAGTTTGGCATAAAGTAGAGCGTCAGAGCTGCCCGCGTAAAGCAGTGCTTCAAGGCTGTTTTGGCGTAAAAGGTTGCTACACCTCCCTAAGGCATAAAATATATTTGTCTTTAATGAAACGTAAAGTCATACGAGGAACTCTTCGTATTCCTCGAATGAATCTGTCAGACAGAACAGTGAACCTGACTCCTGACAAAAGTACTGCACGACGATCGAGAGGACGACTGTGATGATAATTTTGCACAGAGACCCAGGCTGTCATTTAGTGGCATATGCTTGATACAAGTCATTTTTATGCATTCAAGGAATACGCTGCCTATTCTACACGGGCAGAGATGAGTTTTTACGCTCAAGATGAGACAAAATTAGACGCCACGTCAAAAGCTATTTCTCGTACAGAGCTCGAGGCATATCTCGGCATTTAATGCACGAGATTGAGACATATCTCTACATTAAATACACGAGATTTGGTTCTATCCTTTATAATTTTTTCATGATTGGGTGAGCTAAAACTAGGACTAATACGCTTACATCACCATCCTGGCATTTTACGCCAACCAGGCTATTTTCAACCATAGGAGCACGCCGTATGCTATCTCCTCGAAATACGCCAACCAGGCTATTTTTAACTATAGGAGTACGCTATATGCTATCTCCTCGAAATACGCCAACTCAGGCTATATTTGCAAAGGTACGTGATAAGGCTATTTGGCCCAGAATACGCTCAAGACCTCAGTCAGGAACGATAATTAGATATTTTTACGCTGGTTATCTATTATTCATGCAGCAGCAAGTTTTACACAGAATTTGGCTTTTACTCCAACAAGACAGCTATTTGGCTTTTACGCCAACAAGACAACTATTTGGCTTTTACGCCAACAAGACATCTATTTGACTTTTACGCCAACAAAGTCAGTTATTTGGCTTTTACGCCAACAAAGACAGTTATTTGGCTTTTACACCAACCATCTCTACGCGAGGGGCAGTTACCTACGTGGCTTGCATGCCATGATCTTTGAGAAGTAGTTATACGCGTTATCTTATAATGGGACACGTGTCATACGCAGATTCAGAGGGGCATTCGAACGTAGGTAGCAGTTATTATAACCGCCACGTAAAATATGCAACTTTCTTCATAGTTTGGCTTTTACGCCGACTGGACAATTATTTAGCTGATCTCTATAAATAGAGAGCCTTGGTCACAGGGTAAAGGGGCCAAAGACAGACACAGACGGGGAGAAAGGATCAAAGATTAGAGATCAAGAGATCATAGAGAGAGAGCACAGACAGAGTGTTGATTGACAACTTTGGCAACGAGAAGTCAATCCCTCCTGCAATCTTTGAAGCTTCTTCTTCTTCTACAGCACTTCTTCATCATCGTGTGGTCCAAGGGACAAAGTGATGGACCGCAGATCAGACTCCTATATCAATTTTTCCCCAGAATTATTTTTATTGTACTTAACATCCTCATATAGGATTAATTATACTCTTTTTCTTGTTTGTAAACAAAAAGGTTTCGTATAAACCCTCTATTTGTTTTATCTCAAACAAAATGGCGACTCGCCAAGTGAATTATCAAAATCTATCATGTTCATATTACCTCTGATAGTGTTTTGTATACCAGGAGACTTTAATAGTCTGAGTTTGTAAACCAAAAGAGCTTCGTACAAACCCTCATTTTTTTATTTATTCAAACAAGGACACGATCTACAAATCCGACTAACAGGTATAACTCCTCCGCCGGTGAGAATTCTAACACAACTAGGTAAAGGTGTAGTGGTAATATTGTGTTTGACAATAAAACTAGAAGATAGGAACGAGTGGGTGGCTCCCGTATAAAATAATATCACAGTAGGAAAAGTAAAAGCAAGAGTAATACCTGCTATAACATTAATCTCCTTTTCCATGTTATCCACTTCTAGTGCAAAAACTTGTCCGTTCCTCTGTGGTAGTCCATGAATGGCCCTCGTGTACTGATCTTCCTGAGTAGGTAGCGGTGGTCCTCGCTAAAATCCTTCGGCTGCTGGGGGTCGAGGTGCTCCTGGTCTAGTCATCTGCTGAACTGGCTTCGATACTGGAAGTGCTTGCCTCTGTATTGGCGGTGGAAGCGTCAATGTCTGCTACATTGGACAATATCTGACCATATGCGGTCCGGAATCACACCCCATACATTGTCCTAAGCGAGTCTAACAGTCTCTAAAAATATGTCCGTGTCTCCCACAATAATTGCAGTGGGGCTTCTCCAGAATCTGGTACGGTCCTGCTCTGTGCTGATGCTGCTGTTGCTGTGCCAAAGGACGTCTGATAGGCCCTCCTTGCTGTGTCCTTACAGGTCCCTGCTGTGTCTTCGGTTGGCCTCATTTTCCCTTGCTGATGGTATTTTGAAATCTAGCTTCTGTAAAAATTTAGCATAAGTGATTCGGGACTGCGAGCTAGTGTAGTATTGGAGCTCCTGAGTCAATCCGCGGTGAAACCTCTTATCCTTCTCCAAGTCATTCGGTATTAGGGCAGCGCCATATTTACTAAGGCATCTAAACTCTACATCATACTCGTCAACTGTCTTGTTCCCCGACTCCAGATGAGAAACTAATCGTACAACGCATCCCTTACAGTGTCCGAGAAGTACTTCCTCTCAAAGTACTCCAATAATTGTTCCCAAGTCTGATACGTATCCAACTGGCGCTCCATTGATTCCCACCAGTGATGAGCATTACCATCTAGCTAAGTATTTACGCCTGTCATCCATAGATCGGTAGGCAGCTGTGATGCTTCTATTAACTTCTTGGGGTGGGTAATCTAGTTTGTGGTCTCCTCTGGGCTCTCAGTGCCTTTATACGGCTTGGGGCCCATCTGTATAAAATCCTTGACTGAACCAACTCTAGCTCGCGGTACTGGAACTAGTGCCTGGGCTGGTACAGAAGCCTGTGCAGCCATTCTCTCAAGTGCTGCCAAAAATTCTTGCCTCTGCTCTGCAGCTTGCTGCCTCTGCTCTACAGCCAGTACGGTCGCCTTTTGTCTCTGTTCCTGCATCATCATTTGGAAGAATTGGAACAGCTGTGTCTGGCCATCCTGTGGTGTCGATGAAGCTGGAAAGGTCCCATTAGGCGATGCAGAAAGATCAGGTGGAACTGGATTGTGAGTCTGTCCATCCGGCCCCGGAAGTCTAGGAGTTATCGAGGTCTCCCCTCGATTTTGGCCGTTGACTCCTGAAGGTGTGTCGCCTCCGGCGATAGTACATCCACTACGCAAATCCATCTCTCTGTAAGAGGTGGACGAAATGATTAGAAGGAGTACAGGAATCAAATAGGATGCAAGTATTTAAATAGGAAGTTAAAAGGGAAGATGAGTTTTAGTCAAGCGTGGATGAGATACTATACTCTATTCCTATATGCAGGCTTGTTCGGTACAGTAACATAACCGAGACAATATATTCGTAGACCTGAATGGGCCACCACAAAAACATGTCACACCCCACTCCCAAAATACGTATGACTAGGAATACATAATCATGCCAGCCGTATGTATATGGCAACTCCAATATATGGAAACCATACCACATACGTACGCTATATTATGAATATCCAATCCATAAGTGGTAATATACTGTCAATACAAGTCACACGCAATCTATATCTCATCCACAGCATAAATAAAGAAATAGAAAATAAATAACTGAATCTCAAATATGAAGTATCAAAGTATGATAGTCGGATGGAAACAAATCCACTGCCAATCGACTATACTAAAACTACTATATGAGAGAAGAGATCAACTCTAATATAAGATAAATGTCCACAAGGAAAATAACAACTAGAATATCCATCAGCTGCGATGAATCAAAGGTACTCTGAAGGTAAGACCTTCTCAGTCTGGTATGAAGCGTCAGGTCCGGGTCCGTACTCCTGTGGATACTCCTGCAAGTCTATACCTGGAAAAGGACTAGGTCCTCAAAGGTACATAACAAGATACATATAAACATGCCAATAAAGTACTGAAAATAAACATCAAATGGGTCGCCTAACCATCTATGTGAATGCAGTTTGAGAACAACTTTCCAACAAGTGGGCTATCTGGCCAAAAGGGGTTTGGCATGATTCTCTTGGAGATTCAGGAGCCTACAAAGCATGACGTCTTTTGAACCTCAGAGGCCGCCAGGTAATATATAGGGGTCATCATGACCGCGCATCTTCGGCGGAGCGTACGGGTTACACAAGGAAAGTACAAAGGAGCCCAAACGCCTTACTTGTTGTTCTCCCCACCCCATGCTCTAAGCATGTCACATCCATGACACGATGATACCTCTAAATAACTGCCAGGTCTACTAGCATGCAATTCTATCAGCTGTTATCCCTATCCGTCGTACGTCCTATACGTACCAGTGGCCAGCCGAGTACGCAAGTCCATATCCTATATGAGACTCACACTCGTGTAATAATAGTATCATGGCCAATGAAACATAAGAATGCCTCATGATAATGGGGTGGTCTCATAAACTAGGTCAACATGCATATATATATAATAAAAATAGAATACACACCACCGTCGTTGCACCCAAGTTATTCGTGGACGCGTAGTTTATATAGAAGTTAAAATATATGAACTAAATGGACATAAATAAAATATATACAGCATATGAAATATAAATCATAGTATAATGGCAAGGTATACTTGCCTAGCAAGCAATCTGTATAGTGTAAGCGTCCAAACGTCAAGTACACAAGATCAGAAACTATGGCCTCCAAATAAACGTCTCCGGATGCTGAAATAAACATCATCAACATTTCTGGAATAAATGAGATAGCTAAAAAATACTACCCTTTTGTCCAATTTCGACACAGGGGCAAGAGGATAATTTTGGGTCAAAGCGGGGTCCACCTATGGTCCACTTTGCACCGAAATACGTGCGAAGTGTAAAGGTCTCTAAATGGGATAAATTATAGGTCAAACAAATTCTAAACGTCCATACGAACTCAACGGTATATCCAATTTTGGATTCCGGTAAGCCGAACACAATTTTGCCCAAAAAGTCAACCGTGGAGCCCGCAAATAGGCGACTTGGTCAACTATCTCAGAATCGCGTGAAACTTGGGTCACAGGACCAGTGTGATACCACGAATCCAATGGCACATGTTTTGTCGCATTCCGATGAGCGTACACTAAATGGTGCGGTGTTTTACAAAAGTCGTGATATAGGGACTTTTTACGGATACAGGTTGATTCTGACGCGCGCACACGTCCAAATCAGTTTCTGCGAAAGCCCACACGTCAGGGTATCCCATTGACGCCTTTCAGTACAATTTGTATGCGACGGGACAGTCCCGTTTGGTGGGGCGCGCTCCGTATCACAATTTTTAATGTTTCGAAAACAAGTTTTTATGAGTTTTTAACCTAAGTTATCTCTGATTTTAACACAAAATAAAATAATCTAATTAACAGGGAATGATCTCAGTTATATGGAGTTCACACAGAAAAGGTAGATCTTGATTTGGATATCTTTGTTGGAAGATATCGACCTCAAAACATAGGTCGATGGGGCAGTTATCTGCAGTTCAAAAATATGATTTTTCTTCAACTTGGCGTCGATTTCTACCTAGATAATAATGCTACACTATTGAAACTAATTAACGGGATTTAGAGAGGGATAGGTGGTGATCATACCAGCGAAGACGGATTCAAATTCGGTCGAGCGACGAAATAAAAAATGGCGTGTGAAGCAGGGCACGTCGCTGCCACTTCCTGTCGCGGTGCTCGTGCCGGTGACGCGGACGCGAGTGGCGGTGCTGGTCCAGGCGGCGGCGCGGTTGCTCCGGTGGTCGGGGCGGCCTGGGCTGAGGTGGTCGGGAGTGTAGGTGGTGGAGGCTATCAGATTAGGGTTAGGTTTTGGCTATAGATGTATTTATATAGGAACAGGGGGGTTAGCTCGCGGGTGCTGCAGCTGGAAGCGGGTAGGCCATAGGAACTTAGACTTAAGGCTTAATGATAGGAACGGGGTTAGCTCGCGGGATTAGGAGGGGGTTTCGGATTTAGACTTAAGGAGATTAGATTTAAGGTTTTAGTTTAGATTTTTTTTTTCTTTATTCATTTCTTTTTATTTATATATATACCTCTACATATATATATATGGTAATAATTTCCAAAAAATTCATTTGTACTTAAAATAATATATCATCCTTCTACAACGTTCCCTAAAATAAATAAAAATAAAAATTATAGTTTTGTTCGATAATTTTCTAGATGAATATTTACCTAGTAATTAAAAATTAAACAAATTATATTTTCTAATTGGCTAAGAGATACTATAAATAAATTAAATGATTAATTAAATAATTTTAATGTTTGAAAATAGAGGGTCTTACAGTGATCTTACAACGAATAAGAGTTTTTCCATTATAAATGAGTATGGAGCAATCAACGAATTCCGGCAAAATAGAAGATCTACGTAACCAAATTTTCCTACAAAAAACACTTTCTCTGTTCTTCTTCATTCTCAACAGGAAAGCATCGACAAAACAGCATTTCCATATAGATCGTCGTGGCATTTTCTAAATTCTGCGTTTTCCCACCGCAACTACTGCCCAAAATCCTGCTTTGGTGGGCTTGCCCCAAGGTGACACCAAAGGTCTACCTCCTTTCGTGCGCCCCTCACCTCCTCTATGAGGATGATCCACTGGATTCATTGCAACACCACGAACAATGGGGCGTCTGCCTAACCACCGGCTTTGTCCTGCTTTTCTAAGCTTACGTGCGCCATGGTTGGGATTGGAAACTATACCAATAGTAGCTTGGCATCAGAAATCTATGAGTTTTTTAACACCCGAAGGTAGACGCACAAGACATTGTGTTGTTGGCTCCTTCATTATTTGAGCATAAGTTCCTGCGACTCGAGCCAGCTTTGCGCCTTGACGTAGATGACATTCAATATCATGTACCCATGTTCCCATACGTATATCAGCTAATGGTATGCAATTTCCTACTTGAGAATTTAGATCAAGTCTCTCCTATCCACAAGCAGGGGGCGTGGCCAAGAAGCAGCCAACTGACTGCCCCCTTCAACCCTACTTTTCTTTGCTATGCGAACAAGGTCTTGGAACCGACGATATGTATGGGCATTCTGGAAAAGTCGCAAGAAGCCGCTTTTAGAAGGTTTGGACCAATCACAATTCATCACCATCTTACCTGCTTCCAATTGATGACTGGATAATATATAAGTGTTGACCTAAGCCCCTGCGCAGTGGATCGGCTCCCAAACCGTACGTAAGCTGCCTCATACGACTCTTCCTAAGAAGGCCGAAGCCCCCCTCTATCAAAATGAAAAAGCCTTTGCCCTCCTATTCAACGGCTATTAGAGAAGCAGCTTCGTTCCTTGACTTCTTTGCTTTTATTTTTTATAGAGGGCTTCGTTTCTGATGCCGGCTTTCTTAGTGACGAGCTCACTTTCGCGGACTTCTTCCTTAGTGTAGTCTCGATCCATTGGTTAAGACTCCGTTCCTTAGCCTAGTCTATATCCACAGCTGACGTGACTCCGTACCGACGTCTTTCCCTTTGTAGACGGATAAGTGACTATGTAACCTTAGCTTTTCTCCTTTGTAGAACAGCTAAGATAGTTCCTGAGTTTCACTTACCTAAAACCTACTATGTTCTTCCATAACCTTAGCCGAGCCGAGGGCTTACAGCGCCTTAACGTACTTTAGTTTTCGTACTTCTTCCCATCAGGGCTTAACTAACTATAAGACAAGTAAGCCTCTCCAGACCATACAAATGCACGACGAGCCCATGCAAAGGGTTTAGTTAAGATATGCCAAATTCCACCAAGTATACAAATGGAACCCAACCATACATGTCCTCCAATTATATCTTCTAAATCGTCCACACTAACAATCCATCCTTCTCCACCAAAGGGGAATTTTAGTAAATAACCAAATATAACACTCGGACTAAGGGTCAAGTTGTTAATTTTGCTTACATCTCCACCCCCAGGGCCCATGTATCATATACACCCCCAAAATAAAGAGCATTGAATACTAGAAGAAAAGCACCTATACCTAACAAAATTAAGTGAATATCCAAAATTGTAGTCATTTTATTTCTATTTTCCATACTTTGCATCTGGAATACTTCACTTAATTTTCTCTGCAGTCTTAGGCTTTTGCGGTATTTATCATGCGCTTCTAGTACCTGAGACTCTTGAAGAATCCTTTCCATTCTTTGCTTATGTCCAAGAGCTCTATTATGGAATAAACCATTTAAGCGGGACTCTGAAATATGATCCAAGCGCATGTGCCACAAGTCAGCAGCAAACGTGATGATTAATGCAGCATGACTAGAACTCAAAGGTTGAGATGATGGTATATGAAGAAACTCTAAGTGGTACAACTGTATCTTCCAACGATGCCTCCATCGTTGTCTCACGAAAATCCTCTGCATATTCCCCACCTTCTCTATCATATACATCTTTAACATCCCACTTTTCTTTATATATATATATATATATATATATATATTTTGTTCTACCGAACATTGATTGCACTTAGAAGAATATGATTTTTCCTTTACTAATTTAATTAAAGGTACAAGAGCTAGGATTTAACAGACTTAAATATTTCTGACATCCCATCTTGATCCGTATCATGCAATTGTACATCTCCCTTCTTTCTTCTTAATTGTCCTTGGTGAAAGAAAAGGTTTTAAGTTGCTTCCAATATGTGTAAAGCTAATATTGGTCGAGTGAATACTTACTACATACACGAAAGAGAAACTTGATAGGTAGATGAAATTACACCAGAGAGCATTACAGTGCAACCACCTCTCATATCCTCAGCTATCACTGTTCCAAAGTTGGTCCATCTTTTTCCAACCACACTTGCTTTTAACAGAAACAATATATAACCTCTGAAAACCTTCTCAATGAAAAAATGACCCAACGATTTATATATATATATTTTTTCAAAGAGCCACCTGCCCATGGCCTTCTTTTAGGAAAAGAAAAAAATAGATCTTCCAGCTAGAGTTTCCATTTCATGCTTCATTCTGCACCTTATTGTTCTATTAAGTATCCACTGGTCATGTTCACTTATTTTTGGTGGTTCCACAAGAATGTTATAGTGCTGAGTTTCTCTGAGCTTTGGAATAGGTGCTCATTACCAACTTCATTTTTTTTTTCCTGGTAAAATGTACTAAAATGCAAAGTGTAGGAAAATTATAAGAATTATAGGTGATAGTTGTGAACCACAACTAAGTTAAATTTTGTTGCCAAGCTTTTATGCAACAGAACTTGGTAGAAAAAAAGAAGCAAGTAGGTAATCTAGAGCATGCATGGCGATAACTTAATCGCATGCAAACACAAATCAACAGGTAATTCAGTAACTCTATGGTCATGAGTAAATAATTGAATTGCTTACATCTATCTATACAATTGTTGGACTAAATTACTAAAACATGCAATCAGAAGATGTAGAAACTAAAGATAGAAATTAAAGTAGAGGATTCAAGATCCGGAAGAGAAGATAGTCGACGGAGGAGAACTTTTTTGGTACTGGTTGGTTTTTCTCTTCTGTACGAATAAAAAAAAAAAATTTCCAAGAGAGAAGAGATTGTAAGACAGATAACTGTTTGAAACAGATAATTTGGATCGTATCCAGGATATGCGTTCTCCACTAATCTTCTAATGGGAGTACGTGATAACAGGTATGCGAAAGACCATCAATCCAAAATAAATCAAAAAACAAAAAAATAAAAAAGATCATCTCGATCATGTCCAGGATATGCGTTCTCCACTAATCTCATAACGGAAGTACCTGAGAACAGGTCTGCGAAAGACCAACAACCGAACCGAATTCAAAAAATAAATAAATAATAAATAAAATCTGGATCGTCTCCAGGATATGCATCTCTGGATCGTGTTCGCTAAGTATAGGGATGGAAACGGAGCGGGTTGGGGCCGGGGATCATACCCCCATCCCCGTATCCGAGTAGTATTTGAATTCCTATTCACATCCCCGTTCCCGTCTCCGTCCGGATTTAATTTTTCCGTCCCCATCTCTGTTAAGCAATGCACTCTTCGTACCCGCCCCCGTCGTCGTCCCGTTAACACTTTTGGGACCGTATTTTTTCGTCCCTGTCCTGTTAACATTTTTTATGTACATTATAAGCTTAAACTAAAATCTGTTTTCATTCAAAAAAAAAAAAAAAAGGAAAAAAGAAAAAAGAAAAGTACAAAACAGCTTAAAGTGGGTAAAGCACATAAAACAAAAAGTGATATATCTCCTGCCGAACATGAGACTAAAGTTTCTCCTTATTGAATCACCTAAACATTTATACGTACGTTGCTCCCACAAGCATGCATCCAACTGTTGGTTTTGTTTTTGTTTGTTTCTTGCAAAAGCTCAATTCCTTCCCCTTTCTTTAGTCCCACATCGGATGCACCAAAACCTTCCTATGTACATATATTACTTTCTCTCCTTTGCTCTATTAAGTTGTTGTGTGGGGAACCCCTTGGGCCACACGCGCGCGCCGCCGCCGCCGCCCGGCTCGGCTCGGCTCGGCGCGCGTAACGGGTGCGGGTACGTGCCCACATCTGCGGGCGCCGAATGCCGATCCGATTTCCTCTTCGGGTTCGGGCTGGGACCCTAAAAATCTTTTTGCTTCTCTTCTTTCTTTCATTTAATTTTTTCTTAACCGTTGGAATTTATTCTAAACGTTACAAAATTAATTCTGAACGTTTTGGACCGTTACAATTATTCATGTCCAGGTTCATTCGTGTAATGGCTGAATTAATCGTAAATTAATTCTGACCGTTACACAAATGTTTTATATATTCAGTTGTGTTCTTTGTAAATCGGATCAGAAAACTTCTACTCAGGACCTCTCTCAACATTCTGTTCATTCCTCTTCATCTCCAAGCTCTGGGCAGAGCTAAGTCCTAGTCATTCTCTCCAAGTCGTGTGCGGCAACGAGATACCGGTAGTGCGGGGGTTTTACCACTAGGAGCTTCGGGTACGTCTGCACACAGATCCCGAATAAACTCTTAGGGCAGTGCTTCGTGCACGACTTTCCCAGAGGCCGGTAACATCTGTTTAAATTTTATTTTTTGTTTTCTGAAATTTTCAGTAAGTAAAGACAATAATTTTCTAACAATCTAAGAGTTTATTCGTGTTACAATTATTTCAATACTTACTGTTATATTTTGTTAGAACTGTTAGAAGAATTTTGTATTCTGAAAACCATTCTTACTGTGTAAGAAAATAAAAAATAAAAATTCTTAGTCACTGTGAAAAACTATTCTTAGTATACTGTGGAAATTGTTACTTTGAAAACCTTGCCATTGTTACTTTGAAAAACTATTCTTAGTCATTGTGAGAAACTATTCTTAGTCACTGTGAGAAACTATTCAATACTTACTGTTTAGAAAATTCAATAGTTACTTACTCACTGTTTGTTATAAAATTTATTTATTCTGAACAATTGATACTTACTTACTTACTGTTAACTAAATAGTTACTTCATATCTAAAGAATTGATTTGTTCAAATAGTTTACTATTTGTTAGAATTTAAATACTTACTGTTGATTTGTTCTACAAAGAAAAAAGAAAAAAAAATATAAATAAAATTAGTTACTGTTGTGCCACGGTTTGCTACTGTTACAAGTCATTTGATATAGCTACTGTTAGAATTCATTTGATTTGTTACTGTTTTTAAATACTTACTGTTAACCGAATGTTAGAGTTGATTTTCATCAAATGGTATCGAACACAAAGCATATATATATTTCAGATCTGAACCATGCTCATGTTTCCAAAAATTTATTGTTGCAGAGTATGCATCAGTATCCTTCTTACCTAGACAAAATTTTCCCAGTTCTTACATATATATACTACTTGGTCAAGCAGTAGATATATGTCATAAAAATATTATAGTCAATGGTTCTTGCCCGGATTTAATTTTCTAGTTCCTACTCAATATTACTGTCAGCAAGCATGTGCATATTCTAGATAAACTTTCGTTATTCACCAATTCTTCAAAACAATTCATTCTTTAGAAATCCAAGTTGCTTACTATACTGTTAGAAAACTTTTGATCACAGTATTGTTCTAATAGTTACTTTGTTGGAATTAAATTCATTATTGTTACAATATTTGACAGTAGAAAATTGTTACTGTTACAATTTACTACTGCTTCAATAGTTATAAAGCCACTTTGAAAACTGTCTAAAAATACAATTGTAACAATTTGATAACTGTCGAATAGCTATTAACAGTAGAAAATTATAACTGTCGAAAGCTATTAACAGTTATAATTTGTTCTAATTGATAGCTAATAAAATTGACAGTTACAATTTGATAGAATTGATAGCTAATAAAATTGAGTTACAATTTGATAGAATTGATAGCTAATAAAATTGAGTTACAATTTGATAGAATTGATAGCTAATAAAATTGACAGTTACAATTTGATAGAATTGATAGCTAATAAAATTGACAGTTATAACTTGATTTACTAATAGTGACTGTTTGCTTACAATTGTCAATTATAATTGATTTCTTAGAATTGATTTTCACTATTTGCTTTTCACTATTTGCTTCTAATTGATAGCTAATAAAAATTTGATTCTCACTATTTGTTATAATTGATTTATTCTAAATAATTGATAATTACTGTAGCAAATTAATTTTCTACAAATTCAACAAGTTGATTTCGTAGCAAATACAAGTTGACTTCTAACAATTTTCTGTCACTGTAGCAATTTGTTTCAATTCCTCAATTCATTTATTCGTTTACTTGTCAAATTGCTTACTATATTGTCAAATTGTAAATTTGCTTAAAGTGTTTTAAATATTGTTAGTACATTTGATAATTTTGTCAATTGCAATTTTTAATCACTTAGTATTTTGAAAGCATTTTTGGACCAAAAGGAAAATAGTTTAGTAAAAGGAAATTATAAATAAAATCTTCAAATCTAAAGTTTCAAAGTAGAGACAAACTCGGGCACAAGCCGAAAGGGTCCTTCTGTCAACCGGGTGTAAATAACCCTAAGCGACACGGTATTTAAGAGTCTTCGGACCACCGCTAGCTGGGAACCGGCCCCTACAGCTAACCTGAGTTGATCAACACTTGAAAAACTAAAGATTTTAAGATTGTTTAGCAAAGACCACCTAAACTATTACCTTGTAGAAGGTCAAGAAAAGAAAGTCTGCAGACTAGTTAAATCCCTCTATGGTTTGAAACAAGCTCCCAAACAATGGCACAATAAATTTGACAAGTAATTTGTGAATATGGTTTCTTGTCAAATGAGTATGACAAATGTATATACTCTAAAGGTACATGTAAAAGTTGTGTCATTTTATGCTTGTATGTAGATGACATCCTTATCCTAGGATCATCACTGGAATTGATAAATATTACAAAGAACTATTTATCTAGCCAGTTTGATATGAAAGACCTATGAGAAGCCAACCTAATTTTAGGAATGCAAGTGACCAAAGGCAAAGAGGGTTATATTCTATCTTTAGCACTTTCAATTGAAAAAAAAAAATGCTAAAAAGATTTGAGTTATTTGATAAGAAACCTGTCCTTACTCCTTATGACAGCAGTATTGTACTGAAAAAGAATGAAGGATCACTTTTGGAACAACATAAATACTCACAGATGATAGGCTCCCTTATGTACATAACAAACAGGACAAGACCTGATATTGCATTTGCTATTGGGAGACTAAGCAAGATATACCAGTAACCCAAATCAGTCACATTGGACTGCCTTGGATAGGGTATTTAGATATCTCAAGGGCACCCTAGATTACAAACTTCATTTTACTAGGCACCCTGATATCATAGAAGGTTATTCAGATGCAAACTGGGTAACCGACTCACATGATATAAAATCTACTACTGGATATGTATTTACTCTAGGAGGATCTGCGATCTCCTGGAGCTCTTGTAAGCAAACTATCATAGCTAGAAGTACAATGGACTCTGAAATGATAGCTTTAGATACAACTTGCACAGAAGCTGAATGGCTTAAAAATCTTATTATGCATATACCTGTTTCTCTTAGTCCTGTTCCTGCAATTTCAATAAATTGTGATAATAAATCTGTTATTGAACTACTAAAGCATGATTCTGTGAATGCTAAGATGAACAAGCACCTGCAGCTGCGCTTCAAGTCAATAAAAGGCCTACTAGACAAATATGTGGTTCTTGACTATATAAAGTCAGAAAAGAACCTTGCAGATCACTTGACGAAGGGTCTGTCTAGGACTTTGATCCTAGAATCATCGAGGGGGATGGGGTTAAGCCCATAAGTTAGTCACCAGCAGTGGCAACCCAACCGAGTCTGACTGGAGATCCCAAGAAGCCGGTTCAATGGGTAGAAACAAGCTGAACTTAGGTGACTTTATGGAACACTGACTCGAGATTAAAAGTCTCATTAAAATAAGCCCAAGCGGCTGTACATGTGTACAATGATTTCCCATCCCTATGGTGACAGTGTTCCTGTGTGATATGGTTAGGATGAGATTAAACTCTTAATAGGTCCAAGCTGTAATGCTGGGTTGATTCATATCACCAACCATTAAGGACTTACCTATATGAGAGGTCGTGAAGGCCGCGACTATGGGACAGGGCGATCCCAGACAACTCTCATGAATGTAGAAAGTGCGCATGGCCATTTAAAAGCGCCACCCGATAGACCAAGGACCTCTAGCGTACTATGTGTGCTATTTTCTAAATCTGGTTCAAGAAGTCTGATTCAAGGCATAGTCCATCAAGCACTTCTTCAGATTAAGGCAATAGTCACTACGTGAGATTCAAGGCTGTAGTCCATCACATCTATGCATAGTATTTTACTGCCCAGATGCTCTCTCTCTATTTATTTCACTCTCTTATCTCTGTTTCGGAACTTGACCTTTTGGGGGGGGGATTGTTGGTTTTGTTTTTGTTTGTTTCTTGCAAAAGCTCAATTCCTCCCCCTTTCTTTAGTCCCACATCGGATGCACCAAAACCTTCCTATGTACATATATTACTTTCTCTCCTTTGCTCTATTAAGTTGTTGTGTGGGGAACCCCTTGGGCCACACGCGCGCGCCGCCGCCGCCGCCCGGCCCGGCTCGGCTCGGTTCGGTTCGGTTCGGCGCGCGTACGTGCCCACATCTGCGGGCGCCGAATGCCGATCCGATTTCCTCTTCGGGTTCGGGCTGGGACCCTAAAAATCTTTTTGCTTCTCTTCTTTCTTTCATTTAATTTTTTCTTAACCGTTGGAATTTATTCTAAACGTTTTGGACCGTTACAATTATTCATGTCCAGGTTCATTCGTGTAATGGCTGAATTAATCGTAAATTAATTCTGACCGTTACACAAATGTTTTATATATTCAGTTGTGTTCTTTGTAAATCGGATCAGAAAACTTCTACTCAGGACCTCTCTCAACATTCTGTTCATTTCTCTTCATCTCCAAGCTCTGGGCAGAGCTAAGTCCTAGTCATTCTCTCCAAGTCGTGTGCGGCAACGAGATACCGGTAGTGCGGGAATTTTACCACTAGGAGCTTCGGGTACGTCTGCACACAGATCCCGAATAAACTCTTAGGGCAGTGCTTCGTGCACGACTTCCCCAGAGGCCGGTAACATCTGTTTAAATTTTATTTTTTGTTTTCTGAAATTTTCAGTAAGTAAAGACAATAATTTTCTAACACCAACAACAATAGGAAAAGGTTGGTTTGAATTTTTGATTGGAGGGATTCCTACGGTGGCTGCTAATTCTACGGCAACTATCATAGTACTGCTCCGGATATATAAATTATGTTGCATATCATCTCGGTGTCGACAACCCGGTTCCGTTGATCGCGATGTGGCAACCTCCATTAGGCTGTTAGTATTGTTTTCATCCGTGAAATCCAAATGTTCATTCAAATCGTAGATTTTGTTTGTGACACAGAACATTATCAGCTCATGGTCGACATCTCCTTTCTTAGCTTATATCTTACAACCATGTTATTTGGCTCGCACAGTACTCATTCCTCCTGTCAAATAATTTTTTTAGTATTTCTTTTTCCGACCTTATATGGGGGCTGAGGCGGATCCACATGCGCAGGACTAGGTCTAGGCCCTCAGTTGATTTTTATTTTTTTTCTTTCAAATTTTAGTATTTGTTAAAATGTCCACTTCATATTTGTTGGCTAGAATTTTAAACCAGAAGGATTCATTCGAAGCATACTATTGCATAATTTAAATTTATGTTTTTAAAGTATGCTAAATTATAATAATTATCTGGACATATAACAAATACCGAAATTCTTTCTAATTAACTTACAAATTAGAAGTATACATTGAAATATAACAAATACTAAAATTTTCTAAACGCTTAGTATTTTTTTAGAAAGTATACTTTATTGAAAAATAGTTGCTTAGTAGTATTACAAATGGTATTGTAGTTAAACGCTTTCAAAGTATGAAAATTAATTATTAGACGTAATACTTTATTGTATGAAAAAAAAAAACAAATTTGGGTCGTTGTTTCCGAATTCTCTTGTGTCCCTAGTGGATTGTAATCCTGAATCAGTATGGAGGTTCCCTTTCTAGTTTTAAGATTACCTATTTTATTCGACAATCCGATGGATGACAGATGTCGCTGCTCTACTCTTAAGAAAGCTATTCTTTCAACGTCGCTCCGGCCTGAAGAAACTATAACAATCTTTGTCAATTTCCTTATAGTGACATGTCTCGGCCTTGTATAAAGACTTAAGTATTAAGAATGCACAGTAGCATACTGAGAAAAAAAAAATGCTCGTGCGCTCGCATATCATCAACTTGCTTACGATCTCAAGTTTTGAAATTGTGGGCTGATTCATATGGCGGCTGTCGTGAAGTACTTTGCACTCCTCGAAGCCCTATGGCAATTCGTTACTTGTTGTACAATTTGCAAGCAAGCATGTGTTTTATTTTTACAAGTTAACTATGAAGTATAAACTATATGCATGCAAAGTCCTAGTTGGAGTCAATTACAGTTGAGCCTCATTATATTTTTAATATAGCACCTCTAATAACAGCAGTTCAGGTGCTAAACTAAACACTAAAATTGATTGAAGCATTGATTGTGACCATGAGAAAATGACAACGTAGCTGCTCCTTTTATTTAAGGGAAGGAAAATGTGAAATTGTTCTCCGGGTTGTGGAGAACTGCGTATTCAGAAGAAACTCTATGTTTGGATTAAAAAGAAATGGGAAACAGAAATAGTTTGATGATGGTGATTTTGATCATGTTTGTTTCAATATAGAAACATGAAGTGCCTTGAAATTATCTGCTAATTGTTGTAATTGGTAGATGTTTATTTCTTTATCATGAGTAGTTCTAGTGACTCCAAAGTCTAAGCCAGGGAGCAACATTATTTGGAATCAATGTCCATGGCATATCTAGAATAACAAAAAGAAGCTTAAACATGCCAACTGTTAAAAAAATCATATGACCATTTCCACTGATCACCCACGTTTAGTTGGACTTATTTAGGAAATTTTTGGGCTGTCTAATTTTGGACACGTTTTGGAAACAAAATTGACCAAATCTTTTAAGTGTGTTTTTTTATTTCTTTTATTTATTAGTTTAGTTGTGACTAGTTTCCTAGGAATCTTTTAACCAGATCTTTTAGTTTTTGGCCGAATTACAACTTGATACCCACGACTATTCCAGTTTGTGTACTTGACATCCTAAACATTTTTACTCGACAACTTGATACCATCAACTATTGAATATTTTCAACTTGATACTAAAAAATAAAAAAATGATAAAATTACTCCTCCTTTCCTCCACAAACCACTCTCCCCCAACTGCAACCTCGTCCCTCCCAAACCTTTGAGTCGTCGTCCTCTTCGAGAGAGAGAGAGAGAGAGAGAGAGAGAGAGAGGGAGGAGAGGGCGTCCCCAGTTTATTCTGAATGAGGAGAGAGAAAGAGAGAAAGAGAGTTGGAGAGTTGGGGGGTTGGGGTGGGTCAGTTTTCACTCTGCACTCTGAAAAGTGAGTTATAAAGTAACTAAAGGCTTCTCTCTGAAAACTGCGCTTAAACACAGTTTTTCAAAAAAATTATTCTGAAACATATTTGGGAAAACATCTTGCCAAACGTTGTTTACAACATGATGTACGTTTAAACCCATAAATCTGAGTTATAAACGTTAACCAAACGCACCCCAAGTATATTGTATTATTTTCTTTATCAATGAAATTTTTTCTCTTTTGATTCTCGTGTTGACAATTGGGATTTTAGTCCTCGTTATTTGTGGGTCATTGGTTTTTGATCAACATTTTCGTGATGTATCAGATGGTATCAAATTCTTAAAGTGTATCATAAGGCATGAGGGGAATCAACGGCGACGACAATGACCAAATTCCCCCTAATGATGTGCAGGGTGTTGAAGGCATTAAGCATTCCGTCATATCGAAGTCTCTATGCAGAGACTGAATCTACGCGTCGACGAGTTGAGCGGGTAGTAATCTTCCAAGAGCCATTGAAGAAATCAGTTCGAATCCAAAAACGATGTCACATTTAAGTAATACTTGCAACCTCCCGAGAGAGGGTCACACACCAATACAAGATAATCGTACCACGAAGAGCTCGTGTGGATTCGTCTAGCACAAGAAAGGAGGAGTTCGATGATCTTGTTAGGAGTGGTCATAATGAGGACCGTGAAAGTGACATGATGACTAATCAACAATGTTACCACGGTTGGGACGATGTCGGCAGATGTGGTTGCTATGTTGACTATGGAAGGAATGATTTTCACGACGTATGAATATAGAAGTCGTAGCGAGGAATCCAAAAGAAAAGAAACGTTCCATGGTATGATAATGAAGATCGTGCCAATACATAGACACAAAAATTTCGTGCAAAAGGACAACATGTTCCGAACTCGTTGTACCTTCAACAGTAGAATATTTGGAGTCATGATCGATGATGATAGCCAAGCAAAATTCATCAGCCAACGAATGGTCGAAGTTGTAAGGTTGGCATTAAAGAAGCACCCGGTACTGTACTCCATCGAAATGGAAGGACAAGCATCTCCAACTGCATTTATCAAGATGAGTTATACAACAATGTAATGTATGGACTCGAATTTTCTCTTATATTGTTAGGGAGATCGTGGTAGTCCAAGTTGGACGTGAAGTATGACGAACACGACAATACATACCGACTAATAAAGTATGGGACGAGGTACATACTTTTGCCTTTGCAGAAAATACCCAAATCTTTATAGGAAGTTTTTTTTATCATTGGCGGTTTTCACGAATGAAGCAGAAGCAAACTTCAAGGAAATCCATGAGGTCCATAATTTAGTAGCAAAATAAAGGGTAGATCCTAGAGGGTCAACAAAGGAGAGAATTCAATAGAGGAATGCCCATACTCGATGAGTTTTGCGACATTCTTTTGCAAAAGTTTCTTGAAGGAATATCAACCATGTGTGACATCCAACACAACCTTGTTCTTGTTTTCAAGACTAATAATCGAGGTTACCACATTACCGCATGAACCTAGACGAGAAGATCCTTGGGGAGTAGGTGGAGGACTTAAATCAGAAGAACTCACGATTGAGTTCTCTATAAGAGAAAGGAAATAATATGATGAGTATGAGCCCATGAACATGTCCTACCCCATTCACATCGAAGTTAAATGGCAGTTGGTGATGTGTGTAGACATATGTGTGATTAATAAAATCATGGTTGATTACAAGTTTTCAATACTGTGACTGGATGATGTATTATATCAGCTAAGTGGGGCCAAATTCTTTTCCAAGATAGATATTTTTGAAACGATTGAGAGTATTAAAGGGATTTTAGTCCCACATGGAGTATAATAGTAAAGAGAGGGGTTAGCCTCTCCTATATATATGTAGATCCACATGAATAATAAATAAGCCAAGTATTCTACTAAATTTGTATTTGGTATCAGAGCCAACCCTCCCTTATTTCCAAGAAATTTAAGAGTTTCTTGGATCCTCACACAGGTGTGGGCTTACAGGGCTAGGCGATGGAATCCCTTTCTTTTATTCAAAAAGAGGGCATGGTCACTTTTTTGGGCCGTGAAAAACCCTAACCCCTGTCACGCCCCGGCCCCGAGTGCCTCCCGACCACCGTTTCCTCCGCGGCGGGACCGGACGCGAATCACCACGTCTTGGCGCACCGGACGCGAATTACCGTGCCTCGGTGTACCGGACATGAATCATCGTACCTCGACGCACCCGTGCGGCGCGTATGGCCTTTTGATGCCGGGACGTGATGCCGTACGAGCCTGGGGTTACGCCCGCACAAGGCAACATTGTTAAAGTTTGGCTATCAACGCATCAATCGAGTAAGCAACGAAGGGTCATTATTGCAATGCAATGCATTTAGCCAACTGAGTATTCGAGGAAAATCGAGGGACTGGGTTCTCTTAGCAAAGGCATCGTTCCATACATTATGCCCATTTATACGAAAGCAGTTCGAGGCAATCGAAACACAATTTCTGGGTCTTGGGGATGGGGCACGCCTATCGCTCCCTCGGACGATCCAGTACCTGCAAGCAAGTAAACTGTTGGTAGATCAGCACTTTTATAAGTACTGGTGAGAATAAACAACTAAACAGAAGCAAGCATTTACTAAAACTAATACTAAGTAATCATGTTATAAAATATTACATTACTAGTGATCTTTCTAGTTTTACCTATGCTCATTTTATGCAGTTTGATAGCAGAGTCATAATACTTTGTTTATGAAAACATCTTTTAAAATAGAGTTTCATATTCGATATAAGCAAGACAAGCCGATAATTCTATTTTAGAGTGTGCGCAGCGTGTCTCGTGAGCTATACTCAAAGACTCTAGGGACAAATGCACACCTAGACACAAATTCATATATAGGGGCGGTCCTCTATCCAAGCTAACACAATGAACTATCTTATATATAGTGCGGTTCCCGAGTATCTCAGGATCGACAGCGGTTGATCCAGTTAACCAATGACTCATTTATCTTATGCTATTGGCAGCCGTGACACATGGTTGCTTTCCACTATCTTTGTAGCAGTCGTGACGCATGGTTGCTTTCCACCAATAGCCATTGCCCGACCGATGCGAATGCACGAAACACTATCAAATAAACTCTAGGATACAGACGAGACGAACCATCAGACCATATATCTTGTTGCGGGGCAAGCCGCCTTATCTTTTAACACATTCAAGCACATGATATGGTTCTCTCGAAGCGTAGGCGATAGTGGAACATGTTCATGCAAACACATACTCTTAGACAAGTGTTTAAGGATTTTTAGTTAAGCAGAAATATTTGTTTCAATGACAAGCTAGGTGAGTTTGCTTATTTAGCATGCAAGGCAGGTTCTATCATTCTCTCTAAGCAAACAAGCATTTAAAATACTCAGATTTATTATTAATGCATGCAAGAATCAGAGAACGAAGTTCTACCCACTCACCTTGATACATAGTGTCGACGCGGAGCGGGGCACTACATACTTACCCACCAACAAAAAGTTTCGTCCTCGAAACTTCAAGGATAAACTTCTTAATATTCTGAGCAGCGATAGTCCTTATCCCTCTCCGTACTCAATCAAAACAATCAAGTCCAGAAAATATCTGCACTTTGAGAATATCTATAGACTTATTATATGGAACGCTCTATTGCAATACCATATCGAGCATATCTCAGAGTTATGGCAACAGAATTTGGGCAAAAAATCGAATTCGATCTGATACCATTATGTCACGCCCCGGCCCCGAGGGCCTCCCAACCACCGTTTCGCCCGCGGCAGGACCGAACGCGAATCATCGCGCCTCGGTGTACCGGACGCGAATCACTGCGCCTCGACGCACCCGCGGGGTGCGTATGGCCATTTGATGCCGGGACGTGATGTTGTGCAATCCTGGGGTTGCGCCCGCACAAGGAAACATCGTTGAAGTTTGGCTATCATCGCATCAATCGAGTAAGCAGCGGAGGATCATTGTTGCAATGCAATGCATTTAGCCAACTGAGTATTCAGGGCAAATCGAGGGACTGGGTTCTCTTAGCAAAGGCATCGTTCCATACATTATGCCCCTTTATACGAAAGCAGCTCGAGGCAATCGAAACACAATTTTTGGGTCTTGGAGATGGGGCATGCCTATCGCTCCCTCGGACGATCCAGTACCTGCAAGTACGTAAAATGTTGGTGGCTCAGCACTTTTATAAGTACTGGTAAGAATAAACAACTAAACAGAAGCAAGCATTCACTAAAACCAACACTAAGTAATCATGTTATAAAATATTACATTAGTAGTGATCTTTCTAGTTTTACCTATGTTCATTTTATATAGTTTGATAGCAGAGTCATATTACTTTATTTATGAAAATATCTTTTAAAACAAAGTTTCATATTCGATATAAGCAAGATAAGCGGATTGTTCTATTTCAGGGTGTGTGCAGCGTGTCTCGTGAGCTATACTCAAAGACTCTAGGGACAAATGCACACCTAGACACAAATACATATCTATGGGCGGTCCTCTATCCAAGCCAACACAATGAACTATCTTATATGCAGTGCGGTCCCCAAGTATCTCAGGATCGGCAGCGGTTGATTCAGCTAACCAATGACTCATTTATCTGATGCTATTGGCAACCGTGACACATGGTTTCTTTCCACTATCTTTGTAGCAGCCGTGACGCATGGTTGCTTTCCACCAATAGCCATTGTCCGACCGATGCGAATGCATGAAACACTATTAAATAAACTCTAGGATGCAGACGAGATGAACCATCAGACCATATATCTTGTTGTGGGGCAAGCCGCCTTATCTTTGAATACATTCAAGCACACGATATAGTTCTCTCGAAGCATAGGCGATAGTGGAACATGTTCATGCAAAAACATACTCTTAGACAAGCGTTTCAGGATTTTTAGTTAAGCAGACATGTTCGTTTCAATGACAAGCTAGGTGAGTTTTCTTATTTAGCATGTAAGGCAGGTTCTATCATTCTCTCTAAGCAAACAAGCATTCAAAATACTCAGATTCATTATTAAGGCGTGTAAAAATCAGAGAACAAAGTTCTGCCCACTCACCTTGATACATAGTGCCGACGCTGAGCGGGGCACTACAACCCCCTCCGTAGCCGCCCCCCTCTTCCGCCACCAGTAGCCGCCGGCCAGCAGCCCCCCTCCCTGCCGGCACCTCCCAGCCGCCGGCCAGCACCCCCATCCCCTTCCTCCACGCTGACCCCCGCCCCTCTCCATCACCGCCAGTGCAGTATTTTATCATCTTCTTCTTCTCTTCTGCGAGTTGTAACTCGGTTCTGTCCATATAAAACTACGATTGCAAGGAAGAACGAGAAGTTTAATTTTTTGATTATTATTTTTTATAGAAGAAAGTTGTAATCGGAATATTAATTATATAATTGCTAGTTGGATCGAGGTATATCAGCGAGAAAACTTTTGTGTGAACTTCTAATCTCGACTACAACTATCAGTTCTTTCCCCTCATTCTCGTCAGGCCATGCAGCCTCGGGTCGAAGCCGTGCACGGGACATGAGAAGCGGCTCTCAGGGACATCGATTCCACTAAAGGAGGAACAATAGACGTGGAGAGGAAGATGATAAAAGGTAGAGATAATCTATATATTCTACCATCTTGCCTATGGAAGATGACAAGAAGAAGACGAAGGAGGCGATCTACGAAAAGTTGATGGCCCAAGAGATGAAGGCTTTGGTGGACGATATCTTCTCCAAGCGGCTGACCGAGACTAGCTCCCGTGTTACACGCAGTTGTGGATCCTTCACCATACAAAATAGGGAAGTTGGAGAAACTGGAGATAAAATTGGAGGGTACTTCCAACTACTTGAAGTGGTCGCTTCAGACGATGCAGACTCTGAAGGCAAGAAGCTTGGTGGGCTATGTGAATGGCCAAACCAAGGCACCTGAAGATCACTCCTCATGGGAGTTTGATGTTTGGGAAATCGTTAACAATGTTGTTGCTGGATGGTTGACAGCCTCATTGATCGACCAAGTGTCGGACAACGTGAAAGCAATAGAGGGTGCTAGTGACATTTGGATGACGCTGTGAGACATGTACTCAGGTTCGAGCAATCTTATGAGGGTCTTCCAACTACAAGATAAACTTGATCAGGTGGTCCAAGAAGATCATACCATCTCTGGGTATGTGTCTTTGCTGAAGAAGTATTGGTCAGATCTCAACCACTATGATCCCATTGGCGTAGAGGATGAGCAAGTGGAACCGGTATTTGCAAAACATTAGAAGAAGTTCATGGAGTATATTTCATGACAAAGGATAATGAAGTTCCTGAAGGGGTTCAACTCAGCATTCGAGAAGAGGAGGAATGTCCTACTTGTGCAACCGGGCTACCATTACTAGTGGAGGCCATAGCTGTTATGGCATAAGAAGAGGCATGGCCGAAGCTAATGCCTAGCACCACTAGCTCTCTGGGGGAAATCAGCTCTAGCAGTGTTTAACCCAAACCCTTTCAGAGGGGGAGGGTGTTACAACTGTGGAGAACCTAGATATTTTATTAGATTTTGTACGAAACCTCTAAGAGGCCAGTCC
Organism: Iris macrosiphon; assembly: GCA_036927795.1. Lineage (NCBI taxonomy): Eukaryota > Viridiplantae > Streptophyta > Magnoliopsida > Asparagales > Iridaceae > Iris > Iris macrosiphon. Next base: position 271,578,976 of record JAYESA010000004.1, on the reverse strand, counting down.
AGCGGCCATGGACGTAGCCGTGGAGGGCGTAGGGGTTCCAGAGGAGACTATAGCGGAGGCAGAGGTAATTATTCTGGAGGACACAAGAAAAATATGGCAAAAGAAGAAAATAAGAGTAAGTCATCTGATATGACCCCTAGTGAGAGAAAAATACTATAAATATGGAGGAGCATGAAGCTTGTAATCAGCGATAGTCGAGCCAACACCACTGGGGCATCGACTCCAACTACTTCTGGGGGTAACATCACCTACTATGTGTCACGACCAGCACTCGGTGAAGGGGCACAAGTACATGGGTACGTCCAGCTTATGCCGCAGCATCGATGATAGAACGCTATCTAGGTCATCACTAACTATATAGAATCTCACATAATATAAAACTCAACAGTCAATAATGTCTCAACTGCATAAGGAGGATAAGATAATTAAAGCAACATAATACTCAATCACATATCTAAAGCATGATAAGATATCAAATAAGTCTAACCTAACTATAAAAACTAAACATCAACAACATCCAATAACATCAATAATATTCAAGTCTCAAATATAAGACAAAAATAAATCATGTACCAAAAAAGCTAATAAAACTAACTATGATAACTAGTGATTTTGGCTAGACCTTCCAGCAATCACTCCTGAGTGTCAAGGCACATGGTTGTTATTCCCTTCTATAGTCCATAGTACGTAGGATACCAGTCTTCTAAGTCGTCGTCTGAAAAATATATCCAGTCAGGATGGAACGAGTACAATCCAATAATAGTTTCAGTTAATTGACAAAGACTATAAAACAGTAATAGATGATGCTATATACAATGAGAAATAATAAACTGATGCAATAGAAATAGTAAAAAGAGACGGACAATGTAAGCAATAGGGTATAGCCAGTGCATATATGAGATAAAAGAGAAAAGAACTACAATATCAGGTGTAAAGCAATGTAATCTATGAAATGAATATGAAGAACTACAACTATACTAATTATTTTGAAATACTAAATAGATATGTGATCGGCTTGGGAGATTCAATGATTTATACTAAGGAAAAACTAGCTCAGCCCTACGTGAAGTGTATGATTTGCTAGTAGCTAATGATTTATACTACTTGTCAATAGTTCTTGATCACATATCTAACTAGTACTTCTTCCGCCCCGACTAATACGATGGGTCCGACCATGACACGTTACGAGCCAGTGTATCCAATGTTAACCAATATTAGCCTATGTTATCCAATACAAAATAAGGAGCAGTATTCGATACTATTGCGATGAGTCAAGGTAACATCTCATGACTGAATATCCAATGTCAATACCAATCTATGTAGCATAGTGTCGAGAATCAAATATAACATTTTTAAATACTTAAATTATAGTAATTATCAAATAATGAAAACTATCAGAGAATTTACTCACCTGTGGTCCAGAGCAATAAATGTCAAACTATGTCCGAACTGGTGTCACACAGACCTATTTATGAATTTCTATGTCATTTGGTGTAATAAAGTGATAAACAAGATAAAATAAGCTAAACATGGTTTTCTATGTCGTACCAGTCAAAATAGGTCAAACTAGATCAATTACCTTATTTTGGATTCCAAGTTTACCTTTCTAGGGCTTGTATGACTAGACTAGCTAATACTAGCCTACACTAGGTTTCCTAAGCCATACTAGCTAGTACTCTACACTTTATACATTATAATATAAAATATAGCCTAGTAAGTATCAATATATAATAATATCTTAAACTAAACTCCTATTACCTAATCCAAAACTTAATACTTGATACCCAATCCTTACATTGGTATCATAACTCTAATACCTAAGTTTACCCCCAAATACTTACCCTCACGCCAACTCAACTAACTACAACACTTATCTCAATACACTCCATGAATACCCTCTAGTATCACATGATACTTAACACACACTAATACCTATACTAACTACCCACACTCTTCAATTATACTCACTTAACTAAAATGCACACATACACAGACTAATACACTAGCATACTCAAAGTTTAACTAACTTTCCAACATTACCCTACTTTACTGATCCCATACACCCCTCCAACCAACATTGATACATTTATGTGTATCCAAACCTTAGACAAACTCCTCATCTGGACTGTATAGTCTTCCTACTGCATATTGCAAGCAATAAACCCAAGACCCCGATTTGCTTGTGCCCTGCTTCACTACTGCACCCTCGACTAGCACTATGACTTACAGTGCACAAACCACACTCACTTAAGAAATACCTATGCTCACACACATTGGCCACTGCTTGTGCACAGCACATCTTCTCCCAACTCATCCTCAACTCGATACTCAAACACCCACACCCTTAACTCTAATGCATGGCAAGCTAATTAAGCCTTGCTGTTAACTGCTCCTCAACTTCATTCACTGAGCACTCCCATCCTAATTACTGTTGTTGCAATAATTTCAGGGAACTCCCTATCTCACTACTCATCAGTTCCTACTCCCTTCACTCCTAGACACAGGTGTATCAACTTATCTTGTGCACTGGCCACTGAACCAGGTACACAATCGAGTTGGGCACATGCCTGCAATACTTTAATAGACTGAGCACCAGGCTCTGCAGTTGCACTCAGTGCAAGTACCCAATGAACCTAGCAGTTTGTAATGCCCTAGTCCCAAAATATGTAGGTCCAGGAATACGCGACATGCCAGCTACGCATTCGACCAGACTCTGGTCTGACTCAAATACGTATAAGCTGTAATAAAAGGGCACTATCTAAAAATTCCGTAAATGTAAACATCTATGTCTCAATCCACAATGAACAAAAATATACAAGAAAGAGCTGCATGTGCTAAAGTCGACCGCCCTATAACACACCAACTTGAACAGACTCGAGAAGAAATATGAGTCTATAAAAACTAGGCTACAACAGCAGATGAATAATCAATATAAAATAACCATAATGCCGATAGAAATGATGTGAGTACCTGGTATAATGCCCGTAACATATGCAACTCCATCAGCAACTCCAAATGCTCCATAATCGTCTATGCTGCAAAACTGGCAGGGGACCAGGTCCTCAGAGGGATGTAACAAGGTACAAAAATATAGCATGCCAAAGTACAACAGAAAGTACAAGTGCAACGACGGTGTAGTCTAGCATAACCAACTAAGTGAGACACAGTTTTGAAGATAATGTTCGACGCGTGGGCTGTCCAAAATAAAATCGTAGCTCCGGACACGAAAACACACGGGACATACCACAGCTCCGGCAAAGAGTCACACGGGTGATACAACTACACTAGATACAGGATCACTATAGAAACAGTACATATACATATATAAGCGCGTACAGAGGAGCCCAAACGTCTAGCAATTGTCTTCCCCATCCCAAGCGGTCAACGATTGTGCGTTGAACCTGAACCTCTATCTAACAGTTTCGTCACACAGAAATAACTCAACAAACGTGACCCTAAGGTCATCCCAGTCTTCGGTCATGATGTCAGTATCAGGATACAGGAAATCTGGCACGATAACAGTGTATGAATGTGTCCTGGGGTGACAATATACTCAGGTCTGTACATCGAGGTGTTCCGAACATCTAATATTTATTACAAGATGTTACGATGAACGTCTGCACCCGGTTGTGATCCGGACGCAAAGTAACGATCTTAATCAAACACGCGCACAATGTATATAATGAAACAATAAATATCTGGTAACTGAAATACAGGGTGGCAAGGTACACTTGCCTGCGTCCAGCTGCTGATGACGGAGATCAGGTACCACGTCCGAGTCTGCAGGTCCCGTAGTACCTAGAGACGAGATATAAACGCAATCAATAAACTATCACACGGTAAACAGGGATGTGATGCACGTCTACACATATGCTCAGACTCAGCTATAACTCACAGGGACACGACGCTAGAGGGTTGACCAAGGTTGACTATTGGTATGTTACATTAAATCAAATTAATTATCTGTACAATATCATCAAACTATCCTCAATCCTACTATATTCATCACAGTGTTCATTGGTATTTCATGCATGTTTATTAGTCAAATTTTACCTCGATGTGCACCGACGTTAACATGTACATTTATTGTCATCCTCAAATAAATAATTAATATTTATTAAACCTTTCATTTTATATCATCATTACCAATTCAAAATAAGTACTACTCTTCAATTAAACCCATCATTAATTTTCAGTCCCCAATCACCGATTAATGGTTTAATACCACACATCATTTCACAATAAATCACCTGTCCCTCGATGATAGATCAAAGTATTAATCTGCTCAACAACAATAATCAATAATGCATATATTAATTGAAATACCCTAACATCTCAAACCTAGCATTTATAAACCCTAATTACTAACCATGCATTTTATCCTCATTGTATGTACTACAATGAACTAATCCCTTAAATCTCAATGCAAATGTGTAACCCTAACCAAGGATCCATTTTATTCTCAAGCCTCAACATATACATTCTATAATATCATTTCCTTAATATCAATAAATTCATAAACCTTCATATGTATGTTATAACATACATTCAACAAAAACTCAAGTATATCCATAACCCTAACTTAGTTAAACTAAACTAGGTTACACAAACCTATTTATACAAAAATAAAGAGAGGGGGAGTGGTTCACCTTGGCGACGGGGTGGCCGTCTCTGGCCGGAGGAGAGCTTGGCCGGATGGTGGCAGACTGGAGATGGTGGTGGGGATGTGCTCGGCCGGAGCAGTGTGGCCTGGCCGGTGGAGGGACTCGTCCGGGGTGAAGTGGTGGTGGGTCGTGGATGTGTGGAGGTGTGTGATGGTGGCAGGGTGAAGCTCGCCGGAGAATGGAGGGCCTGGCCGGAGTGGCTCGTGGCAATGGTGGCGGTGATAATGGCGGATGTAGAGGTGGTGGTAATGGTATGCGGTGGTGGTAGTGAAGATGAATGGCGGTGCGGGAATGGCTGGCTCGGTCGGAATGGAGGGAGTTATTAAGTCGATGGTGGTGGTTGGAATAGCAGCTGGAGGCGATGGTGGAACGGGGTTGGAGTGGCCGGAGAAGAAGTCGTGGCAGCGCCGGTGGGAAGAAGTAATGGCAGCAGTTGGTTGGCCGGAGGGGGAGGCTCAGGGTTCTCGGCTGGCTCAGGGAAGACTGGAGGAAGGTTGGCTCGTGGCAGTGGGTGGCCGAAGGGTGAGGCCGGCCGGGGTTGGTGCTCGGCCGGAGGGTAAAGTTAAGTGGAAGAAGAAGAAGAAGAAGAAGAAGAGAAGAGAAGAAGAAAGGAAAGAAGAGGTTTCGGTTGTGTATGGAGAAGAGGGAGGAGAGAGAGAGGGGTGGGGTTCTCTAGGTTTTGGGGATTAGGGCCGGTATGGGGTTGTGTGTGGTGATGGAGACATTATATAGGGAGTGGTGTGAGGATTGGATGGTGAGGATGAGCCCAATTCAAATGGGTGGTAAGAATTTCACATGGAGAAATAAATTCCTCATCCAAAGGAGAGAAAGAAGAGAGCTTGACCGGTCAAGGAAATAGGGTGGTGTTCATTTGGCCTTGACCAATGAGGTTATGACACATGTTACAACATTTGCAATTTAGCCCCTTAAGTTTGGGTATTTGCACAAACACATGAAATAATAAAAAAATTGTGGGAGAATTGGTGTTTGGTGTTTGGTGTTTTGTAGGGTGAGGGGGTGTTGTGTGTTTTGCATGGGCTTAATTAAATGGGCATTAGAATTAAATTGGGATTAAAATAGGATTAGTCAATGTTGGTATCCCTAATTTAATTAGAATAAATTGTCATGTGCTCTTTATTAAATGGGTGCACATGGGATCTTAATTGAGAGTGACACAAAGGTCATGAATGGTGTAGGCTTGGTGTCAGTCTTGGACCCTTTAATTGGTCCGGCTCAACTGGTTAAGTTGGTGTCTCAAAATTGATGGCAACGACACAGGTGTGCGACACGGGATTAAATAAGGATTTCGGTTACGGAAAATTATGCAATTAATTTAGAGCACAAAGAAATATGATTTTGAGTGACGGAAAAGTCCAACGCCTAAATTGGCGTGTCAAGTCAAAAGTGCAACAATCAGTTGGAATTTATAGGCTGATGTTGGGCTCCGAATATTTCAACAACGGTATGGTGCGCCAAGGATTTTAAATAAAAATCAGACATCTGTAACCTTACTCTAAACCTCAAATATCTGCTGCTAAACCAAAATTTTCCATACCATACCAGACTATCTATAGAAATAAATGAGGGGGTTTACACAGTTGACAGGAGCCAATATCATATTGTCCTGCTACTGATGGCTCTCCTACTACCTGCAATCCATGCACACTGGTACCCAACCCCTTAACTTGATTATGAAGAGACCCTATTCTTCCTATTACCCCCAACACAGTTACACACCCCTCCCCATACACTCACACCTTCCTTAGTACACCCAGGTACTCTTCTTCAACCAAACTTGGACTGTTAGCAGCAATTTACCAATACCAATACAATATGCACTCACTCACTCACTCACTCATACAACTGTGCATATACACATACACACTCACATGTATAGTCACGGCTCCCATGTGCACGTACCTGAACTGGGGTTCAGTCACTGCACAACTGAACTAGAAGCATCCCCAGCAAACTAATCACCCTTAATGTTGCTGCTCAAACCACACCAAAACTAGACAATAATATACTGAGGTTGCCTCCTGCTTCCAGATACTCCTGAACCCAAACCTACACAACTATACACATAGCTATTTAATTTGTATCTCCCCTTCACAGACACAACACACACAATAAGATACACTAAACATTCATATATATATATATATATATATATATATATATATATATGATATTAGACATAATGAATACAATAAATCAAATATATATAACTAATACTCAAATAGACACTCACATATACCTATACCATTCTAAAAAATGCTTGGTGTACATCAAGCCACACATGAGCATCACACCTTGATACTCATGTGGCACTCACCCCAATTACTCCCACACACAATTGTCATACCCGATTCTAGATTTAATATTTCTTGAATTTCTAGAATTTATTTTTTCTTTATAGTGTATTCCTACTGTATTTTATATATTGGTCTATGTCATTTTATTATTATTTTATTTTTTCTGTTGGTGAGAGAGACTATCCGAGACCAGTAGAATACACATTGGCATTGTCATTGGCCCGATTTAGGACCCGCATGTAGAATGGACACTTGGTTTGGTTCATTTTGGGTAAACCCATGACAAAACCCTCTTTTCTCCTCTCTTAGTATATATTTGGCTTTTCTCTGTCCTCTTCTTCTTCTTTTTCTTTATTTTATTTCCTTCTCTCCATCAAGCTCTCCCTAAACCTAACCCTAGGGAAAGTTACTGTGACTTGGACCGTGATAGGTAGAGGCTAGGAGCCACCCAAGGCAAGTACATATTACTCGATGGTAAAATCATGGATTTTTGGATTTTTATATATGTTATTGTTTAAAAAAAATATTTGATAGAAAATGTTCTCCTTCAGTTGCTGATCATGTTTAGTTTTTGGAGTTTTAGATTTTGATATATAGATTTTTGTAGATTTGAGTTTCAAGTTTAGGGTTTTTATGTGTTCTATAGGTTTTCTTGGTTTTGATCTACCAAAACTTAGTATTTTTGAAAACTAGTTGTTCCTTATGTTAGAACGTTTTATTTCGTGTAATTTGGCTTTTGTTTCACTTAATTTGGAGTTAAAATAAAGTTTTTATGAAGAAAATAATTTTTTGATTTTCAGAGCTTTCGGCCATGGCTGAACCAGCTGTTGGAGAAGATGAAGTCTACCTGCGGCCAGTGAGCTATGCAGCCAAGAGTTCCATGCAGACCGAGATGGTTATGCGGCCTGAACTCTTGCTGCATATTGACAGCATGTGTCCATCTTGTTGGACGCGTGACTGCAAATTTTCACAAGTGTCCTTGAACACCTTATGCTTTCACTCGCTGAACGAATAAAAAATTTGCTAAGTCCACGCGTCCAGAGAGTCCATGCGGCCAGTGGGTGCATGCGACCAGAGAGTCCATGCGGCCAGTAGGTGCATGCGGTCAGTGAGTCCATGCGGCCAGAAATTCTTGTGTGCATTATTGTGTTCCCTGTTGCTTTGTTCTTTTTAGTAATTTCCTTTAAGTGATTATTGTTGTATGCTTTCTTATGTCCATACAAGTTTTTGATACCAGATAAGTTTTGCATGTGAGTTCACAAGACCAGTTTATGTACAAGTTCACAATCTTTACAACACCGTAAAAATGTTTGTGTATGAAAATCTATTGCATTTGACATCGGGCAATCAAGTGTCAGCATTGTCCAATGTATCACGTGTCACGAATATGATAACTCATGAAAAGCTCGTACTGGCGATTCATCATTTTAGGAAGTTCTTAATTGTCCACGACTCGAGAACTTGAAATAAATTAGAATGATTAAAGAAGATAAGATTGGGAGGGAAGAATATTGCGCTACCGGCTACCCCGATCCCCAAGGGCCCCATGCGACATAGAACAAATCTGCTAGGCAAGGGCTCCATGAATGACCAAGTTTACGCGTGATGCGGCACTTATAAGGCAAGTTTATATACAAGTTTATGGTTGTAAAACATGTTTATGATTTCAAGTTTATGCTTTTGAGTTCAATTTTTTTTTTGTGACAAGTAACAAGTTATGTTGTTGTATAGTTGAATGTGCATTTAAATTTACTAGACAAGCGTACCATTGGCCATCCTGGTTGACTGCAGTGCCGGTGGTAGAAATATTCTTAGCAATGAATTTTAGTAATTAGGGCTTGTGATAACCCTAGTTAGTTAATTATAGAAAGTCGTAGGAATGTTTGTTCGTGAATTGGAGGTTTATTATTCGTATAGCTCACTCTTCTAGTTTTATTTTCTCCCGGCGCATGGTTCAGATGCTAAGTTCTGCTCGGGTAAAGGTCTGCAACCCCGGTCCTTATTTGGTTTAAGGGTTGTGGTCCCAGTACAGAGTATTTTCTATTCTCTTTTGCCGCTTGTCGCCTTACTTTCATTTTTGTACTTATTATCAGTTCTTTCAGTATTATACTTGAGACAAGTACGTTAGTACCGTACAACTCTCGACCTGTATTTATTTTAGATATGTATTTTTTGCTTATGTTGTGATATGTTTGGCCTATCACCTCGATCTCCTTTGTGGTACTTGTTGCTTAGGGTTCTGACCGCACTGGCTTTGTATGGCCAGGTTACCCCAAAGAGAACCAGGATCCACCGCTCTTTCAGCAAGATAGTTCGCAGTCGTAAGACTGCTATCACGCCCCGGTCCCGCAGGGGTCCGATCGTCCTCGCTTGGTCCCTATGGAACTGATCGTCCTTGCACGGAAGTGATACCGTGCAAGCCTAAAATGCCCTTGCACAAGGCCAAGGCTTTGAACAAGGACAAGTAAGCTATTCAAGACTAGAGCAGCGACACATATATTATAGAAAAGTAAAGAACACAATGGCATATGAAAATAAGCTCTTCATTGATAATCAAGATGCGTTACAAGCGGCGCTTGGCCGAGGTTACAGTTCGCTCAAGCTCTTTTTCTCTCGATTACAATGGCACCATTTCATACATTATGTTCCTCTATACAAAAGCATCTCAAAGCAATCTTGATACGTCTCAAGGCATCGACTCTAGATTTTTGGGTCTCTGGGATGAGGCACGGCTATCGCTTCCTCGGACGATCCAGCACCTGCGAACAAGCAAACTGTTGGTGGGTCAGCACTTTGGAGAAAGTACTGGTGAGTCTAAAACAACTGAACAGAAGATTCATCCTCTGAAATCCATACTAAGTAATCATGTTATAAAATATTTCTTTACTATTGATCTTTCTAGTTTTACCTATGTTCGTTACATGCAGCACAAAAACGGATTCATATTACTTCTCTTTGGAAACATCTTTGAAAACAGAGTTCATATACGATATAAGAAAGCAGGCAAGACAAGCAGTTTATATACGATAAACAGATTCATATACTATCTCTGGTGTGCAGCATGTCTCGTGAATCATATGCATTTCTTTAAAGACTTTAGCATACATCTAGTGGACTATCTTCTTAGCATCTCTCTATTAGCATCTCTATCTTTTACTTATTAGCAACATCTTATCGTGTGAACGAGATCGAGGCATATACGAAAAATAAGACTTCTCTATACAAGCATTTAATACAAAAAAGCATATTCGATAGTATGCATATCACTTATTCAGTGATTCCTACCCTTTCGCTGAGCGGTTATCCCTACTGCAGACATACGAGTTAGAAACATATGCATATTGATGAATAAGGCTCACTTTTCCTGTCTACTCTGCATCAAATAGTTAGGTATGCAAAAAGACTAGCCTAGCATGCGCCCTAACTATATGATGGTACATTAGTCTCCTTCCTCAATATTAGCAGTGGTGTTATCACATTCTAGCATTGCATTATGTATACTCACTCATAATACATAGTTGCTTTGATACGTGAACCAGCTATCTAATAGATATGAATATCCCCTGATCGCGAGGACTTCTTTGCCTCAGGTATTCCTCTAATCCCCCCAGGGCGAACGGTCCCCAGCGTCCCAGAAAATCGTTCGTGGGATCTTCCCTTGTGCACAAGTTGTTTAAGACCAATGCATGAATGCAGCTTTATCAGATAAACTCTATATGGATACAACAGTTCTATAACAAGCACATATTCAATCTCTTCTCTTTCTGTCTCTTGTCTCTATGCGGTTAGGCTACCATTTCTATCTCTTATGCAGACTGACTGCCACATTCTCTGATATCGTTCAAGCATTTCGATAACTTCTATAGAAACATATCACAATCTCTATATAAGCAAGCAAGCATGTAAACAGTTCTCTATCTCTTTAACTAAGCATGTAGTTCTACTCTTTCTTTTAGCATATATGAAGGAAACATATGAACATCTTTTACTATTGTTTATTAGCATGGCAGCGGTTCGTTCGATAGCGGTGTCCGTGTAGCTAAGCATGCACATTTCTATTTTTAACTACAATGGTAGTGGTTCTATCTCTTTCTCTTTAGACAAGCATACAAGTTCTCTAGTTAGGCAAGCAGACAAGCAGATTCGTTTCAATGACAAGCTATGTGAGTTTTCTTATTAAGCAAGCAGAGTCATGTTCTATCATTCTTCTTATGAAACTGTCTTCTTAAGCAAACAAGCATTCAAAAACTCATATTCATTATTAAGGCATGCAAGAATCAGAGAATAAAGTTTTGCCCACTCACCTAGATCAATCGTCTTATGTTTCGATCGGGAACTCTCCGAGAAGGTTCCGCTCGAGCCAGCAAAGCGATATCTCTTGCACATAGTGCCTACGCGGAGTAGGGCACTACAACTGCTGTCGAAGCTCGCGAGTGGGTTTTCTCTTTCACCCCTCATCTTGATCACTTTATTTTGTGGTGTTTAACAGAGGGCAGAGTTAGCTCCTTATATTTTTGAGACTACGGTCAACATAATGTATATTAGACCATGGTTGGTATATTTGATCATACATATTTAAACTCTGCTGGTACATCATTTTGTATTTACGAGCTTCTTGATCATATGTGACATGTAATTTGGGACATCTTTTTACTTTCATGTATGATATACTCTTGTACTTATGTTTCTGGATTGAGATAATAGGATTTTTTTGCCTTAGGACTAACGATATAGCATGCTAGAGTTCACCCATTTGTCTTCTAGACAACCTTAACACATTGCAGCTTACTTCGATATTTTGCAATGTGCAGTTCGCCATGTCAGTCCCCATATTTACCCAGTATTATAGGAGTGGGGCGTGATAAGATTTTATTGGTGGCCCATGCATGTCTATTTTTTAGACTTGTGGGAGGACTCATCTTGCTAGAATTTTAATCCCCTATAATCTTCAATTGAACTCCTCTTGTAACCTGTATCTCTCGCTTTCCTTAAACTTCAAACTTGCTTGAAATAATTATTCCATTCTCGTCCCTTGTTGATATACTTGTGTCCTTATCCTTCAGGGACACCCCACCTGCTCCTCCTTCCGAGGGTTCCGTTGAACAAATAACTCCAGCAGATCCAGTGGGCCAGGGCAGATTCCGATATTGAACCAAGTGTAGGATCGTGGAACAACTCTAGAGGGGGTGATTAGAGTAAGTGTGTGTTCAGTAGAAATATGAAACCCCAATTAAAAATTCTAAGTCTAAGCTAACTTATAAACTGCTGTAACAGATAATAAAAATAGTATAGGCAGAGTATAAGTAAGAGTTAAGAAGAGCAAGCGCAAACACCATAATTTTATCCTGGTTTCCCTCAGAGAGGACTAGTCCAGGACCGAGAACTCTTGCTCGGAGTTGTATCCACTATAATCACCAATAGTGAATCATAAGCTTTGATCCGGAGGCTTACAAACTTTTTACAACATCGAGGTTTGATCCGAAGGCTCGAAAGACTTCACACATGCGTTTGATCCGAATGGCACGCCGACTTCAAACACTAAAGAAGTTGACAAACCAAGCTTTTTAACAACTCGATCAGACTTCTAAATCGGAACCGCGTTGGCACTAGAAGGCTTGGAGTTGATCTTAGGAATGAAGAAGTTTATAGCTCAGGAAGATAGAGATATGAAAGTGAGTGAATGAGTTCTATTGAAATATGGAAATTCATTCACAATTTATAGGATTTTTCTGAACCGAGTTCGGGCCGAGTTCGAATGTCCAATGTTCAAAAATTCGAACGTTAGAATCCTGGTCTCACAGAGTAACGTTGGAAACTGAGTCTTAGGGTAACCGAGTTTGGCCCAAGTTTGGCCCGAGTTTGGTCCGAACTCTGTTGGTCTGTTTCTAAAATGTTGGGTCCATGTTTGGTTTGGTTCAGGCTATTTTGTGTGGACTAGATTTTGGTATAATATGGGTTTGAGCTTCCTAGTGCCAACTGCGAACCCGATGTACATTTGGTCCTATAAACAAAATATAAAATACATAATAAAAGATAAAAGACCAAGAGCACTAGATTACGCCAATCTTCTGAAACATCTGCTGACTTGAAGATACATTTTTTTCTTGACGGCAGTTGTCCAAAAATAGCCATATTTGGAAATATGAATACCTTTCAGGGGCTTCGTCCTCGAACCCCTACGAGGGGCGCTGCCCCCTCGACCCCCGTCCGCTGATCGGGGAGCGAAATCCACGAGTGCGAGGCTCCGAATAAGTCGTAGGCGGTTGGACGAAATCTTATGGCATAACGTCGTCTCTGTCTCATCATCTTTTCTTTACTGCATATGTCCATTACTTTTCTACAAACACATGTTAGACGAATAAAGCAATATACAGAAGCAAATATGATAACATATAAGATCAGATATGGATAATGTTGAGTTTAAGTAAAAGTTACTATAGTAATTGCACGATTATCATAATGTTAAACTTAATCGATTAGCCATATTAAAAAACTCAACTTAAACATTGGGCCAACACTAAAGGCAAGCATTAGTAGCTTTTCCTCAGCCGGCTCCGCAAGTCACGCATGGCCGACCAGCATAATCAGCCCCACCAGTCTTGTAGGAATAGCCAGCTCAGCCCGCTCCATCATTCATACTAGACCAGCTAGTCCAGAAAATACCACCAGTTCTACCAGTACAACCAGGGAAGGCAGGTTCGCAGGCTACGTTAGAGATGATCCAAACTATGATGATGGAATAACAAAATCAACTGCAATAACAACTCCAGCTTTCACAACAAGTGGTTCAACTCTGCCAGCAGTTTCAGCAAGGACAAGAACAGACCAGCGTTACTCTTTGCCAAGGAGTTAGGGTAGTACTCAATAACAGTGGGCGTTATACTCACAATGCGACGACCAATGTTAGTTGCATGCATCCAGCCAAGTTTCTCGGTACGAAAGATGCAGTTTTATCAGTTTCTTGGCTCCATGACTTTGAGGCCATCTTGGATGCAACCAAGACCCCAGACGATAAGAAGTTAGCACTTGTAAAGCTATAATTATCAGATCTTGCCCGAGATTGGTGGGATGCACAAGAAATGGTGCTTCTGAAGGCCATTGATTGGCAGACGTTCAAGGAGCGCTTCCAGGAAAAGTATTTCCATACTACCGCCAAGTTCCAGTTCCAACAGCAGTTCATCAACCTCCGTCAGAACACAAGATCGGTCGACCAGTTTGCGACCGAGTTTTGTTGACTTAGCTAATTTTCTCCTTATATGGTAGCTTCCGAGGAAGACCAAGCCAAGAGATTTGAGCAAGGGTTACACCTAGAGCTTCAGGAATTTATGGTGGGTCATAATTATACCACCTACGATGCAGTACTCAGGGCATCTAGGTCATAAGAACTTGCAGGCCAAAGATTAGTAGCAAGAACCGGAGGCCAGAAGAGGTCACACTCATCCCTGAGAAGCGCCAATATTCAGTCATCACCTCCAGCACCAGCAGTAAGAACACCTCGCCCGCCAGCACTTTCAACTCCTACAGTAACCACAGTACCATCTACCAGGCAGTCTGTATCTACAGGATGCAGCCACTGCGGCAAGCCAAGGCACACCAAATAACCGTGTAGGAGTGCCAATGGCCAGTGTCTCAGATGTGGGGCATCTGACCACATGATTGGTTCATGCCCAATCCTGTACCCAGAAGCTTCTTCAGTCAGACAGTTTTTAGCTCAGCCTCAGGCAGCGACTGAAGGCCCGCGAGGACCAATATTAGAAATTCGACCACCAGCCCAGCGTACTCTCCCGACGCAGACCCAACAGTTCCTGCAGCAATTTACTGCACAGTATGCACAAGTTCAGCAAGCCCAACCAATAAGACAGAACCAGGAGCAAGTCAGAGCTACAGCCCCTGGATGATGGCCTGCCGAAATATTTGGCAACCTAGAGCAGTTATTAGCCGAATGCGTTACAATTGTGGGTAAGATTTTCGAGCTCTCTTTATCTTGTCTTATTCTTGGGTTCTCGTCGAACGATCTCGTATTCTGATGCGTTCGAGATATGATAGTCATTTTGATACTTTCGTTGAGCGAAAAGGCGAGTTCATCATCCCCGCTCTTCTGCCTTCGTGACTCATGGTACGTGGTATCTATCATGTGTCCCGACTGCAAAGTTATTTCCTGGATTAGAGTCATGTCCTTGATATAGTCGATGGTACCGACTTTCCTCCAGGCTTGGATCTTAACCATTTATGTGTCAGCATAGTCAAGTGAGGACGAGTTCCTATTCGACTGACTCAGGAGTATATGTATCCATATTCTTCTAAGTCCATGTGTGTTATTTTTGTGCATTTATTTCCTTAGTTACTTTTGTAGCTATCTTTTCTTTTTTAGTTACTTGCTTAGTGTAATCATTTGAATTATGATTTAATTTCTTGAGCTTTCTCGTGTGTTCCAGCTCGACAAGCCTTGGTGAAATTCTGAGAAAGAAATTTTTCTAAGGAGGGTAGAGATGTCACACCCGATTCCATATTTAATATTTCTTGAATTTCTAGAATTAAAATTTTCTTGATAATGTATTCCTGTTGTATTTCATATGTTGGTTCTTGTCATTTTATTATTGTTTTATTTTTCTTGTTAGTGAGAGAGACTACCTAAGACCAGTAGAATATATATTGGCATTGCCATAGACCCAGTTTAGGACCTGCATGTAGAATGGACACTTGGTTCGGTTTATTTTGGATGAACCCAAGACTAAACCCTCTTTTCTCCTCTATTAGTATATATATGGCTTTTCTCTCTCCTCCCCTTCTTCTTCTTCATTTTATTTCTCCTCTCCCTCAAGCTCCCCCTAACCCTAACCCTAAGGAAAATTGCTGCGACTTGGACCGTGAGAGGTAGAGGCTATGAGCCACCCAAGGCAAGTATTTTTGGATTTTTTATATATGTCATTGTTTTAAAAATGTATTTGATGGAAAATATTCTTCTTCAGTTGCTGATTATGTTTAGTTCTTAGAGTTTTGGATTTTGATATATATATATTTTTATAGATCTGAGTTTTAAGTTTAGAATTTTTATGTGTTCTATGAGTTTTTCTTGGTTTTGATCTACCAAAACTTAGTGTTTTTGAAAACTTGTTGTTCCTTATGTTAGAGCATTTTATTTCGTGCAATTTGGCTTTTGTTTCACTTAATATGGAGTTAAAATAAAAATTTTATGAAAAAAATAAATTTTTGGTTTTCGGAGCTTTCGGCCATGGCTGAACCTATTATTGGAGAAGAGGAAGTCTTCATGCGGCCAGCGAGCTATGCGACTGAGAGTGCCATGTAGCCCGAGAGGGTTATGCTGCCTGAACTCTTGTCGCATATTGACAACATGTGTCCATCTTGTTGGACGCATGACTTCATATTTTCATAAGTGTCCTTGAACAACTTGTGCTTTTACTCGCTAAATAAATAAAAAATTCGATAAGTCCATGCGTCCAGTGGGTGCATACGGCTAGAGAGTCCATGCGGCTAGTGGGTGCATGCGACCAGAGAGTCCATGCGACCAGTGGGTGTATGCGGCCAGTGAGTCCATGCGGCCAAGAATCCTTGTGTGCATTCTTGTGTTCCCTATTGCTTTGTTCTTTTTAGTAATTTTTTGTAAGTGATTATTGTATTGTGCTTCCTTATATCGATAAAAGTTTATGATACCAAATAAGTTTTGCATATGAGTTCACAAGACCAGTTTATGTACAAGTTTACAATCCTTACGACACCGAGGAAATGTTTGTGTATGAAAATCCATTGCATTTGGCATCGGGTAATCAAGTGTGAGCATTGTCCAATGTATCGCGTGTCACGAATATGTTAACTCCTAAGAATCCCGTACTCGCGATTCGTTATTTTAGGAAGTTCTCAAGTGTCCACGACTCGAGAACTTGAAATAATTTAGAATGATTAAATATTTACCTAGAACATTGGGAGGGAAGAATATTGCGCTACAGGCTACCCCGATCCCCAAGGGCCCCTTGTGGCATGGAACAACCCTGCTAGGCAAGGGTTCCATGACTGACCAAGTTTACGCGTGCTACGTCACTTACAAGACAAGTTTATATACAAGTTTATGGTTGTAAAAAAAGTTTATGATTTCAAGTTCAAGTTTATGCTTTTGAGTTCAATTTTTGTTTGTGACAAGTAACAAGTTATGTTGTTGTATGGTTGAATGTGTATTTAAATTTACTAGACAAGCGTACCATTGGCCATCCGGTTTGAGTGTAGTACCAGTAGTAGCAATATTCTTAACAATGCATTTCTACTAATTAGGTCTTGTGATAACCCTAGTTAGTTAATTATAAAAAGCCGTAGGCATGTTTTGGTGTGAATTAGAGGTTTGTTATTCGTATAGCTCACTCTTCTAGTTGTTTTTTTAGCGCGTGGTTAGGGTGCTAAGTTCTGCTCTGGTGAAGGTCTACAACCCCGGTCCTTATTTGGTTTAAGGGTTGTGGTCCCGATCCAGAGCAGTTCCTCTGCTCTCTTACCGCTCGTCGCCTATGGCTTGCTATATTTTTGTACCATGTTACGTCCCTCTGAGGACCTGGTCCCCTGCCAATTTTGCAGCATAGACGATTACGGAGCATTTGGAGTTGCTGATGGAGTTGCTTGTCTTGCGGGCATTGTACCAGGTACTCATATCATTTCTACCGGCATTATGGTTATTTTATTCATATTGTTATTCATCTGCTGTTGTAGCCTAGTTTTTATAGACTCATATTTTTTCTCGAGTCTATTCGAGTTCGTGTGTTATTGGGCGGCCGACTTTAGCACATATAGCTCTTTCTTGTATATTTTTGTTTATTGTGGATTAAGACATAGTTGTTTATATTTACTGGATTATTTAGAGAGTTACCAGTAGTTTATAGCTTATACGTATTTGAGTTGGACCAGAGTCTGGTCGAATGCGTAGCTGGCGTGTTGCATATTCCTGGTCCTACGTATTTTGGGACTAGGGCGTTACAACGTAGGACTAGGAATACGTAAGCATGCCAGCCGTATGCATATGGAGACTCCAATATATAAAAACCATAACACATACGTACGCTGTATTATGAACAATAATTCGCAAGTGGTATATAATTATAACAAGTCACAGGGCATAACTAAATCTCATCCACAAAAATCATAAAAAAATAAATGATCAAATATGTCAGTGAACCAAATATGAACTAATTGAGAAGAACTAATAGTTTGATGGAGACAAATTCACTACCAACTAGAATATAAAAGTAAATATAATAAGTACATCACCTAATGATCAGAGAGGCTCGAAGGGAAGACCTCCTCGAAAGAGAACGAAGTAGGAAGTCCTAATCCATGCTCATGCGAATAGTCATGATCGTCTACACCTGGAAACGGACTAGGTCCTCAGAGGGACGTAACAAGATACATAGAAGCATACCAATAAAATACTAAAAATAAACATCCAAAGGGTCGTCTAACCGCCTATGTGAATGCACTTTGAAAATAACTTTCCAACACGTGGGCTATCTGGCTAAAATAGGATTGGCATGATTCTCTCATAGAATTAGAGGCCTAAAAAGCATGAAGTCTTTTGAACATCAAAGGCCACCTGTAGATAATATAGGGGTCATCTGACCACGCATCTCCGACGGAGCGTACGGGTTACACATGGAAAGTGCAAAGGAGCCCAAACGCCTTACTTGCTGTTCTTCCCACCACATGCTCTATTCATTCTATATCCATGACACGATGAGACCTCTAATAACTGCCAAGTCTTCTAACATATCTTTATTACAAGTTATTTCCTATCGCGCGTTCCATACGTACTAATGATCCGTCAATACGTAGTTCCATGATCTATATGAGACTCACAACTCGTGTAAGAAATATATCACGGCCAAATAAAATATAAGAATGCCTCATGATAATAGGGTGGTCTCGTAAAACTAGGTTAACATGCATAATATATAATAAAGACAAAATACGACGCCACCATCGTTGTACCCAAGTTATTCTTGGACGCGCAGTTTATATAGCAGTTAAAATTTATGAACTAAATAAGAAAAATAAAATACATGCACCATATGGAATGTAAATCATAGTATAATAGCAAGGTATACTTGTCTGCTATGAAAAAGGATGAAGTCATAACTCAAGGCGTCGTCCGATCTACCCGTCACATAAATTAAACAAGTTAGGTTACAAAAGTGGGTGAATAGTTTTCTCCATTTTAATATATATTAATTATGAATAAAATAATATAAAATAGTATTTTAATCTTATTATAATCTGATTTTATTGTTAAACCCTAATTTTGGTCCAAAGAAAGTCAACTTTACGGATTTGAGATCCATGATACGCAAATCGAGGCAATCTGTTGACCAAAAAGTCAACCAACTCAAATTTTGGATTTATGTGTGGAATCCTATAAATTTTAGTGCTACATGAGTGCTGGAATTGATGATTTCATAAAATTATAAGTCGGTAAAGAGTTATGGCCACAAGGGCGCACAGATGACAGTTTTCGGTGGTTTCCTATTTACATCTACGTTGCACAAATTTTACAGTAGACTAAACTTGCATGTTAAATCTTAGAAAAATAATTTTATAGAATTTCATCATGCCAACTTTTTGAAACTTCAAACGGCTCATAATTCTGAGTTTGGGATCTCCCGAAATCTCGAAAACATGGAAACACGTCTGATTTTGAACAGCAGACACTTTTAGAATTTTCTGGAAAAATATCTTCAAAAATTATTAAATTAATTTATATATTCAGAAAATTAACCTCTATATGGTTCTAACAAAAAAAATTGGAGCGCGTTTGGAGTCCAGAGCTAGGAGATATCGTCTTTTTAAGTGGTCATAACAATTAGAAAATGAGGCTGAATTTATGACGAATTTCTACTATTTTTGGACGAAAAAGAGAGGAGTTTGGGGAAGAAAAATATGAAAGATGAGTTTATTACATAAGTCTAATAGGTATTTATAATGGTGCAGACTACTTAATTGAATACGACTAGGATTGGCTAATTCGAATATGATTAGGATCAGTTTAAATAAGGATAGGATATGCATGAAGTTGCTTTCCTAGTAGGCTCAGGATTTGAATTAATTTAAAATATAGTTTAAATTTATCTCAATAATTTATAATCTTAAATAGAATTAAAGATAATACAAATAATTTATATATAGTCTTATTAATATCTATTAATACTAAATTAGCATCTACCTAATATTAAGACTTTATATATCCAAATAAATCCTCAATAATTAAAAAAATCTAAAAATTCCTTAAAATTTTAAATAAATTACAGAAAAATATATTTAAATATTTTAACTCTAAAATAAATGTTTGGTAGTAACAACATGCAAGTATGGTCTCATAGTAAATCATGAAAGTCCTAGAAATTTATGTTTTCTAGGTTTTAATTACCCAAAAATTCTAGAAAATTCTCCAAAAATCTAAAATAGCCTAAAAATGATTCTAAATAAATATTTATATAAGTAAATATATCAAGAAATTTATTTTCTAATTAACTAAGAGAATATTCTAAAAAAAATTAACATCTATAACAAATATAATAATATAAAATATACACAAAATACCTATTTTGGGTGAGGGGGTTTACATACTGAAAAAGATATGCCTAAAAATTTAGATAGGCGATCTACGTACTAAAGTCACATGCTATGTGATTGACTCTGACATATCTTACAATATTTTGCTGGGATGGCCATGGATACACGAGCATAAAATTATACCCTCCACCCTACATCAATACATCAAATATGTGAACAGTAGGGGAGAAGTCAAAACAGAGGTAGCTGACCTCAACCCATTCAAAGGTATCGAAGCCTGTTTCGCTGACTCTACACTCTATACATCGGAGTATATGAAAGAAGAAGCTTATCAAGCTAGTGATGAAGCTAAAAATACCTCAAAAGAAGAGCCTTTGATAATCCAAGTCAAAGGATGTACTACTCGTCTAACTCCTTCGAAGTCTCTCGGCATCAACCTGCACAAGTCACCCCCATTGGTCATCAACCTTTGATACAATGAATAGCCAACATTGGAGAATGAGCCCCTTGTTATCAACCTTCGTCGTAACAAGCAACCAACATCAGTGAATCAACCCCTAGTCATCAATCTTGCCAAGCCTTCTGTCAAGGCTGAAGATTCTGCTGATTATGTGGAAGATGAAGAAATTTTGTATTTCATGAATAAAGAAGACACTACTTTGCACCATGTTGATGTTGAACCCTTTGTTGAAAAAATTTTAGAGGCTCTTCATCTCTACGAACCTCTATCCATACCCGTGGCATCTCCATTTCAATATTGTTCATTATATGAATAATATGAGAATGCATACTTTATAGTCCCAACAAGACAGGACAAGCAACGTCAGATAATTTTTGGCAAAGCTAAAAACAAAAAAGGCATACAGACTAATAATTCTAACGAGGATATTGGGAAGATACAACCGTATCGTTACAGCCAACCAGCCAAGAACATTATGCAAGGGATGGACTACAACTTAAAATCTGATTTGGGACTAAATTATGGAAAAGACAAATGGACTCCTATACATCACTTCTTTTTAAAAGACAAGCCAAAAATATACTACCAGCAGACTGGTTATGGTTTAAGATACATTATACCACCAACAAGTCCTGAAAGTTCAGAATCGGAAGAAGAGACGCATTCTCATTCCTCTGACTCATCATTGTGGGATTCTGAGGAAAGCCTGGGTGATGTATTCAAACAGTCTTTCTCTATAAATATGGTGTCAACTACCCCAGATGATAAATATATTGAACTATTGGAACCATTCGAGAATGATCCATGGGCACAACAAATGGATACTCAATGGGAGCTTCGGTTTGCGCAACGTGAACCACCTACAGAGGATAAAATATTTTAAATTTATATAGGAGAAGAATCTTTCCCAAGACCAATCTTTATTAGCAAGAGTCTTCCTGAAGAAGATCAACACGCTTTACTCCAGCTAATAAAGGAGTATATCGATGTCTTCGCCTGGAGTTACGAGGATATGCTTGGCCTAGATCCTCAAATAGCCACACACAAGCACAGTATTCTTTTGAATGCAAAACCGGTGAAACAACAGAAACGATGATTCTGTCCGGATATGATGGATGCAATAGAAGCAGAAGTCAAAAACTCATAGCATGTGGCTTCGTTCGAGAAGAGCAACATTCCGACTGGGTAGCCAATGCCGTTCTAGTCATAAAAAAAAATGTCTGGGTCTGGGTCTACGTAGATTATCGAGATCTGAACTTTGCCTGTCCAAAATATAAATTTTGTCTTCCCATCATAAATGCTATGATCGATAATACATGCAGATTTGAACGTATGTCCTTCATGAATGGATTCTCTGGATACAATCAAATTAAGATGTCACCTGATAAAGAAAAATATACCTTTTTAGTATACCATTAAAAGTTTACTGTTATACAGTCATGTCCTTCGGCTTGAAGAATGCGGGTGCAACGTATCAACGAGCCATGAGTACAATTTTCCAGAAGAATTTACAAAAAATAGTAGAATGCAACGTGGATGATATTGCTGTCAAGAGTCATCTTAAAGATAATCACCTTCAAGATTTGAAGACTGTGTTTGAATTGATGCGCCACCACCAATTGAAGATGAATCCAACTAAATCATTTCTAGGAGTCACCAGTGGCAAGTTCCTTGAACTTGTTATAACTTCCAAAGGTATTCACATTGACCTCGATAAAATTAAAGCTATCCTCGAAATACAGCCTCCACATAATCTCAAAGAACTTTGTAGTCTGTAAGGCCGTCTAGCATACATTAGGAGACGTCTAGCATACATTAGGAGATTCATCTCTAATCTATCGGGACGATGCCGACCCTTCACTCAGTTAATGAAGAAAGGCGTATCCTTTGTCTGGAACGGAGCACGTCAACAAGCATTCGACGACATCAAACGATATTTAACAAATTTACCATTTCTGGTGTCTCTGACCGTAGGAAAACCCATTTTGTTGTATGTTCTAGCAATGGATCACTCCCTAGGAGCTCTTCTTGAACAGAAGAGTAACGAAGGTCATGAACAGGCGATCTATTATCCCAGTCGCATGATGGTCAGTGCTGAACATTGATACAATTCGGTGAAAAAATAATGCCTCGACTTAATGTTTGCTATTCAGAAGACACGATATTACGTGTCAGGTCAAACCATTCATGTCATATCCTGAGTAAATCCTCTTAGGGTATTTATGACTAAGCCAAGCACATCAATTCTCGTTTAGCTACATGGACAATATTGTTATCACCTTATGACATGGTATATATCCCACAAAAAGCAGTGAAGGGTCAAGCGCCAGCTGATTTCCTAGCAGCTCATCATGTACCGAAAACTTCCAAATTGTACGATGGCATCCCAAATGAATTTTTAGAGTCTAATATGGCAATGGGAGATGACACCTGGCAACTATTCTTTGATGGCGCATCAAGAATAGTACCCAAAGGCAATATAGTAGCTGGAGTTGGCATAGTCCTAATATCTCCTGATAAACTACTCATTCATCGAGCATATTGTCTCAGTGAACCATGTTACAATAATTTGGCATAATATAATGCTCTACTCATTGGTCTCCAATTAGCCAAAGAATTGGACATAGAATATCTTGAAGCCTACGAAGATTCTAAGCTGATAGTAAATCAGATCAGGAAAGAGTACAAGTTTCGGCATAAAGACCTCATCCCTTATCATCAAGCAGCAATCGAATTGGCTTTTACTTTCAAAGGATTCTTCATCGAACATGTGTCTCGGTTACAGAATATGGAAGTAGATGCTTTGGCCGACCTAGCAGCATCATTGGCCGTTCCCCTAAAGAGACGACACTCAATTATGCTAACAGGACGAGAATTATTTTGTACAAAAAATAACTTACACATTGAACAGAGTTGCGTCATAAAGTCAACTTTCATGGATAAATATTGGAGAGACCATTTTATAGACTACGCTGCTTATAGGATTCTTCCAAAAAATCCAAAAGGAGCCACTTCTATTAAAAGACATTCACTCTGATTCTACTATGACGCCTCATCCAAAATATTATATCATTGTTCTTATGAGGGATTGCTGCTACGTTATCTTTTCAACCCTGAAGCAAGATAATCACTTCGTAAAGCTCATGATGGCATATGTGGAGCACATCAGCCAGGTCCTAAATTACAAGACCGCCTCAGAAGAATGGGTTATTATTGGCCCACCATGGTGGCATATGTCGTAGATTACGCTCGTAAATACAAGTCATGCCAAATCTATGTTGATTTTATCCACCAACCAACAGAGTTCTTACACCCTACAGCTGCCTCATGGCCTTTTAAAGCTTGGGGAATGGATATTATTGGTCCGATCAGCCCATCTTCTTCTAGAGGACATCGGTTTATACTTGCAATAACAGATTTCTTCTCCAAATGGGCAGAAGCAGTCTCGCTCATCGAAGTTAAGACGTCCAACATAATTAACTTCGTCAAACATCATGTTATCTATTATTTCGGTGTTCCCCAGAAGATAATACATGAAAATGGACCATAATTCGTCAGTCAAACATTTTATCAGTTCTGTGACAAGAATCGAATCCAAAATGTAGCATCTACGACCTACAATCCAGAAGCCAACGGCTTAGCGGAAGCCTTCAACAAGACCATAATCAAACTCCTTAAAAAGTTTGCTCATCCAACAAACACGATTGGAATGAGAAATTCGGAGAGTGTTTATGGGCTTATCGTACAATAGTTCGAACTCCAACTGGTTGTACACCATTCTCTTTGGTCTATGGATGTGAAGCAGTTCTTCCACTCAAAATTCAGATAACTTCTCTTAGAATAGCAATTGCTAATGAGCTAACAGTAGAGAATAATGATCGATTGTGCTTGCAAGAATTAGAAGCATTGGATGAAAAGCATCTGCACGTTCAACAGCGCCTTGAGCTATACCAAGCACGCATGTCCAGAGCTTTTAATCGAAAAGTCAAGGAAAGAATATTCCAGATCGGTAAATTGGTCCTTTCAGTAAGGAGGTCTATGATCACAACCCATAAGAGCAAAGACAAATTTCAAGCTAAATGGGAAGGTCCTTATGTGATGGAGACAGTATTCTCCAATGGAGCATACAGGATCGCTAAACCTAATGGAGATTTGATAATGATGCCTATCAATGAAAAATTCCTCAAGAAGTATTATGTATAAGCACGACATATTCTTCTCCATCTCCAGCAGATTAAAATAAGATGTACAAATTTTTTTTTTATCTCTAGCAACTCGTAGCCTAGACGGTCTCTCGAACTATTACCAATATTTATTTTTGAATAAGACATGGGTAATGGGTTATCAAAGTTCTCCAGTGGGATAATACTCAGATCCAATGGAATACTCTCGTTGAGATCATCTAAATGATTCTCTCCAACAAAAGTATTTTATTCTTAAAGCCCAGTTGTATTAAGAATATCCTATTCCTGATCCCCAGTTTAGTTGAGAATAATCTCACATGTTTATTCACCAGTCAATAAGTGTAATATGATTTATGTCAATATTACCTCTAAATCATATTATATTTATTATCCCCTAAAGAGAAGACAATAGTTCGCCCTTGAACTACTCTTTTTCACTTCCCCAGTGGAGTAAACTAGTGAGTTATAACGTCCATATCACCTCTAATAGTATTGCATCATGTAAAATTTGTCATTTTGTACTCAACATGAGTATGCCTTGAGTGATAAATCTACTAAATTCTCCCATAGAGTTATTCTACCATGTCTATAATACCTCTAAGCAGATATATTCAATGGGTCTCGATTTGAAAGTATCACTAAGGTAAGACAAAATTTCTTTATTTATGGAAAATAAGGAAGAATAATACAAATACTTAGGGAGAAGATGAGTATGAATATTCCAAATTATTTACAAACATTGCAAGAGCGTGAAGGATACATACGTCAGAATATATAAATGTTCGATGGGTAGCCATTATTTTGGCTTGATCTTCTCGTTCCTCTACAACAACAGATGATACAAGGGGATCATTTACATCAATCTGAGGTTGGATGGGTTAACCCAATGAAGGATCGATAAAATCCTGGAGGATATCTGTTTTACCCGGTTGGACAATAGACACCTCTTTCTTTTCTTCAGCAGAAGACGACTTGATAGCAGAAAGAGAAACAATGGTCTCATCAAATTCCATGTCTTTTCTCTTCGAAGTAGCCTCAGACATCATTTTGTAGGTCTTCGTAAGAATGGAACAAGCAACTCCAGTATTTATAAGATAGGAAATGATGATTTAAATCCCCAAACACGACTCTTTAGTGAAATGAGGCAACGGTTAGAATTCTACGTATTGGGTTAGAAATTCCCACATGCACATATTGACTTATTAATAGAAAAGATGCCATAATACGCATACTATTCTGAAGAAAGAATAAGCGTATTTGTTAGCCAGTAGAATTGCACACAAGTATGCATGCTATTTGATTGACAGCGAAAAGGCAACATATTCAGTCTTTTAGGGTTCTCTGGTAAGATTCCGTCTGCCACGTCACAAACGGGAGACAAAGTTTTACGTGCAGGGCCGGAGTAGACTTCTGGATTGGCACTAAGGCACCGCCAGAAGCTTTGTCTGCCATGTCACAGACGGGAGACAAAGTTTTACGCACTGGGCGCGGAGTAGACTTCTGGATTGGCACTGAGACATTGCTAAAAGCTTCATCTGCCACGTCACAGACGGGAGACAAAGTTTTACGCCCAAGGCGTAGAGTAGACTTCTGGATTGGCACTGAGGTATTGCCAGAATCTTCGTCTGCCACTTCATAGATGGAAGACGGATTATTATGCCCAAGGCGTAGAGGTCGCGCTGTCACAACCTTGTTGATCGGAGAGAGAGAGAGTCCGCAGAAATGGTAAAGGATGTCCGGGGCATCCATACTTTACGCAATTTTCTATTGTCTTGGACAGAGAGGGAATGAGAGCTACCCCCTGCTCGAAGCATGTCTTCGTAAGCCGATTGGTCGAATTGGACGACCAGAGTCTTCTTCGTTGATCCTACGGATACAGCATCGTGTTGAGCAATGGCTTTCTCGTCAGATGAAAAAGTAGTCCCCAGCAGAGTCGCCATCTTGTGTTTGATAATAAACGAAAGAAATTGAAACTAGGTTTATACGAAACCCTTTCTTTGGTTTACAAACAAGAAAAAGAAGTACAATTAATCCTATACGAGGATGTTAAGTACAAAAATTTGATTCTGGGGAAATATTGCTATAGGAGTCTGATCTGCAGTCGATCACTTTGTCCCTTGGACCACACGATGACGAAGAAGTGCTGTAGAAGACGAAAAAAAGCTTCAAAGACTGCAGGAGAGATTGAACTCTCGTTGCCAAAATACTCTCTGGATATACTCTCTTTTCTTGAAAAATCCTCGACTTTTCACCTTTTTCTTCCGACCCCTTTCGACCTTGGACCTCCATGGCCAGAGGTCTTTATTTAAAGAGTTCAGCTACAGTCGGCGTAGAAACCGAACAGCAGAGAGAGCTGTACCTTTTATGCGGCGGTTATAATAACTGCTGTAGAAGCATGAAAAATACGCTAGATGGCTCTACGCAACATGGTGATGCAGGGCAGCGTAAGCAGGGGACCTCAAGGCCATCAAGAGTGCAACGGAGCTTTTCCGCTAAGCACGGCATAAAATATGATAGAACCATCCGCGTAAGATGCAGTATGTCCAGGCTGCTTCAGCGTAGACGGGGTGCTTCATCGCCTCCATGGCGTAAAACTCATCCGCTTTCAAAGCAGCATTAAAGCGTACGAGGAACGCTTCGTATTCCCCGAAATAAACCTGTCAAGTCACGGAGTGAACCTGATATCTGACTCCTGACAAAAAGTGCTGCATGGCTACCCAGACGACGGCTGGAAAGATGGCAGACCACTCGGGACGTGCCCCACAATATGATGGCGGATCTCTGCATTTAATGCAGAGGATTTGATTAAATATCACCGAACCGTCGTTTACTGACATCCCCTCAGCGGAGACTGCTTTTACGCGTACAAGAGGATACGCTGCCTTATTTTACACAGGCAGACGTGAACTGTTTACGCTCCGCGGAAGACAAACAGACTGCCACGTCAAAAGCTGCTCTTTGTACAGGGCTCGAGGCACGTCTCTGTACCGAATGCTCAGAACGATGGCAGGCCTTCGGAACACGCCTCGGCAATAAATGATGATGGCGGATCTCTGTATTTAATGCGAGAGATTTGATTATATCTCCAAGAGCCGTAATTTCGGCTAAAGACGTCCACATCACCTCGGCTTCTACGCCCATTCAGCTTTTGTGACTGCTCGGCCTCTACGATCACTCTGGCACGTTATGCAGCGGCTTTTACGCCCATTCGGCTTCTACGCCCATTCAGCTTCTATGCTCGTTCGGCTTCTATGCTCATTCGGCCTTCTGTGCTTATTCGGCTTCTATGCCTACTTAGCTTCTACGCCATGGTGACAGACATTGGCTTCTATGCCAACCTCTTCTATACGAGGGATACCTACCTACGTGGTTTCTACGCCGTGATCTTCGTAGCGATTATACGCGTTTTGTCCCTTAGTTGGACCCGCGTCACACGCTCATTCAAAAGATCATCTATACGCAGGCTTTGGTTATTTTAACCGTTGTGTAAAAGGGTGCTGTACTTTCCACTACTCGGTTTCCACACCGATTGAGTGGTCACTGTCACCAAAACTCTATAAATAGAGACCTCTATCAACAGAGGAACAGGTCGGGACTTTAAAAATCGAACAAGGTCTAAACTTTGAAAGAGGATCAAACCACGGGTCGAAACATTGGAGATTGAGGAGAGATCGAAGAGTCTTTGAGAGAGAGAGAGAGAAGCATCCAGAGCTCAGACAAAGAGTAGCGATCGACGACGTTGGCATCGTGCATCCATCCTCTTCCGCCACCGACGAAGCTGCTTTCCGTCTTCCACGACACTTCTTCACCATCGTGTAGTCCAAGGGCTAAAGTGATCGACTGCAGATCAGACACCTATAGCAATCATCTACCCAGATTAAATAAATTGTACTCCCACATCCTCGTATAGGATCAAATTGTACAAGTTTGTTTGTAAACCAAAGAAGGCGGGTTTCGTGCAAACCTCGTATTATATACATTTTGTTCTTTCGTTTAAATACCACAAACAAGATGGCGACTCTGCTGGGGACATCTTTCTCTTCTGATGAGGAAGCGATTGCTCAATACGATGTGGTATCCGTGGGATCCGTGAAGAAGACACTGGTCGTCCAGTTCGACCAGTCTGCCTACGAAGACATGCTTCAGATGGGGGTAGCTCTTACTCTCTCTCTGTACAAAATAACAGGAAGCTGCGCAAGGTCTGGATGCTCAAGACATCCTCTACCATTCCTGTGAACTCTCCAATCTCTCCGATCTCTCCGACCAATGAGGTTATAGCATTGCTCCCTCCGTGCCCTGCACGTAAAATTTAGTCTCCCGCTACGTGCGGTACAGACGAAACTTTGGGCAAAGCCTCAGCGCTAACCCAGAAGTATCCACTGTGCTCTACGCGTAGAAACCAGTCTCCCGCTACGCACGATACAGACAAAAACTTCGGGCAAAGCCTCAGCGCTAACCCAGAGGTATCCACTGCGCTCTACGCGTAGAAACCAGTCTCCCGCTACGCGCGGTACAGACAAAACTTTGGGCAAAGCCTCAGCGCTAACCCAGAGGTATCCACTGTGCTCTACGCGTAAAAACCAGTCTCCCGCTATGCGTGGTACAGACAAAACTTCAGACAAAGCCTCAGTACTAACCCATAGGTATCCACTGCGCTCTACGCGTAGAAACCAGTCTCCCGTCCGTGGCGGAATAGACAAAACTTCTGATGATGCCTCAGCGCCAAATCGGAAATACAAAGCACGCTCCGTGCGTAAGACAACGTCTAACCTCTATGGGGAACCAGATGACACCCGTGATCTCCGCAAGAGAAAGCAAGGGATCAATCTACCCACCCTCCAAATTACGCGAGAAGCTGATGGCCGCCTGAGGACATCCTCAGCCTTACGCCAACCAGAGCGAAGTTCAAAATTACGCCAGGCGAAGTCCCTAAGCCTACAGAAGGCTCGATTGACGGAAAGACACGCTCCTCAGAGATTATCCGCCACCCAGATGGCCATTCTTTTGTATACGGGTGGCACGAGGAAGACTATGGTCCCCATCGTTCGCATACCTACTACGGCGAACCGAAAGAACGAGCAGTCTTCTTCAAATTCTCCCGACCTGCGCAAATATCTAATCCAGAAACGCAAGGGGAGGGGATCTTCTAGCATGGCTATTACGCCTCCTAGCGAGCACTATTGTGATGGTCACAGG
Organism: Iris macrosiphon; assembly: GCA_036927795.1. NCBI lineage: Eukaryota > Viridiplantae > Streptophyta > Magnoliopsida > Asparagales > Iridaceae > Iris > Iris macrosiphon. The sequence continues at coordinate 271,548,597 of JAYESA010000004.1, read as the reverse complement.
ATTGTGGTTAATTGCTGCTATTCTAAAGCAAAACGGCCAGTTTTCGACCGGCTGAGCTACTCTCCATCTTTCCTAGAAGAAGAGCCCACGCATGCATCTGTGAACATGGCTTCACATATACCTGGAGGAAACTCAGGCTCAAGACGTCCGTACTCTAGAACTCCGAGCCAAAGGAGATTCAACATGCTCCTCAGAGACACTAAAGATGGGGTGTTCCAGAACACTCGTTCGAGTTCACAACAACTAACTTCGTACTCCTCTAATTCAGACACTGGGGGTCGCCATTCTCCCAAATCAAATACTGAGAGTATAGAGTCAACTGCAGCAACCTATACACATCCTTCAACGACGCCCAAGGAAATGGGAGTATACGCCATTGGAGATGAACACGAGGAAGTTTCGCCGTCAGGGAGCAAGGAACAGCCCATCACTACACTTGAGACGTCTCTGAAACAAATGCAATCCATGATGGAGAGCATGCACCAGATGATGCTAACTCAACAGGCGACCGCTATGGCTCAAACATCAGTCCCGCCAGCACAGATACGTATGGGGGTGGACTTGCCACCATCCAACACGGTCCAAGAACCTGCTCTAGATCAAGAGTCAGTTGGTCCTCCACTTCCTCACTCGGAGAATGTATTGCCTCCTACGGGAGTCACGATACAACCGACTCCGCACCAATCCGTGGTCTCGCTACCGGCTGAAAATCTGATACAAGCAGTACGGGAGTTGAAAGCCCAATTTGATGCCTTGAATCACAAAGAGCAGCTCAAGAAATTGGGAATCAACCAGCCTTACCCGGCTATCTGGGAAGAGGTCCATTTTCCTCCGAGATACAAACCTCATACTATGGCTCTGTTCGAGGGGAAAATATCGCCAAGTCAGTACATGAACTATTTCAGTATGATGACGGTGTTGCTACAAGGGAATGACGCCCTCCTCACTCGGGTGTTCAAGGACTGTCTCTCAGGAGTGGCTTACCAGTGGTACCGCAGCCTGGCGGACAACTGCATTACTTCCTTCGAAGACTTCAAGGCTTTATTCTTCTTAAGATTCTACGAGGGAGGAATGGACATGTCTATGTCCTCTCTCATCGAAGTCAAGCAGAGAGAAAAAAAGGACGTTCGTACCTTCATCGAACATTTTCGTCAAGCCACACTACAGATGCCTTCAGGAGTTCCAGACTCTGCGTTGGTGGACATTTACAGGAAGAACCTCATTCCCGTGGTCTCGGTGTTCACGGGACCATATCAGTTCCACGACTGGCCCTCGTTCATCATCTCAGCAGTGGTCACCGATGACAACAGTTGCAAGGCGCACGACAATGGCATTATGATCTCTACCTCCGACAGAGGCAAAAGGTCATCCCCCAACGGCGACCATCCTCGCAGTTCCAAAGGAAAAGAAGCTCTGGCAATCAATACGTCCAGACAAAAGACTGCGGCAACCACGCAGAAGAAACCTGGGACTTCCAGGCCCGTCGAAGTATACTCTTTCGACGACGACGATATTCCAAGTATATTCGAGTGTCTCGTCAAGAGTGGCAAGATCACCCTTCCGGAGGAGAAGCGGCCCAGTAAAGTCGGCAGTGCCAACAACCCCAAGTACTGCATCTTCCACAGATACGTACACCACCCGACCAAGGCGTGTTACATACTGAAAAGGAAGATCCAGGGGCTGATCGATGCTAAGGCCATCATTCTGCATAACACCGAAAAGACAGTCACGGCCAATATGATCTCCCTGCAATTTGGCAATCTGCCTCCCCAGGAAGTCCCGGACATAGTGACACATATTTCTCGGACAACGATGAACATCGTCAATCTCCCTCCGGCTAGGGGTCAAAATCATGACCTGGTACCCTTAACCACCCGGCGGGGCGAGATCATGTGGGTTCATCCGGATTTAGTATCGGAACTCGAGAAAGAGACTAATGCTGCTAAGGCTAAGTCTAGGAAGAACTCCAACCATGCCATATGGTTGCAACTTCTTCGCCATCAGACGAAGACGAGGCTTTAGCTGTGACCCGTTCAGGGAAAGCTTACCTCAAGGACTACGGAGCAAGTCCGGAAGATGCACCAGCAGACGCTTCAGCTACAGAGCCCGCCATACCACAGGCCGATCCTGCAAGACCGACTTCGGCGGACAAGGGGAAGCAAGAAGAAATACACTTCGATAAACCTGTGAAAAACATTCAAAACAAAGGTTTAGAGAAGCCATACAACTTCGACATCCTGGCCCAACTGGCTAATACACCAGCCAGGTTGTCCATCTTCGAGCTACTCAGGCTCTTCCAAGACACTCGTCTAGCCCTGAGTGAAGCACTGATACAGGCGGAAGCATACTTGACGCTGATCAAGTCCCCTGACGAGGAACCAGTGGCATGTCCTTAATGCCACAGTGTGATGGAGGTGGTCCCGAACATCACTTTCACACAAGATGACATGCTGTTAAAACATAACAGGCATGACCGACCTCTCTATTACACCGGATACGTTGGTTCCATGGAGGTCGACTGGATCCACAGAGATCCGGGATCATCAATCAGCATCATTTTTCGTAGTCTGCTCAGACCGCTGAGGATTCCTACCAGCGAATTGGCTTACACCACCACTACAATCGTGGGTTTCAATGCCGGAAGAAGTAAGCCGTTGGGGAAAATTCGCCTGAGGATCCAGATTGGCAACCTCAGATCAGTGGCTACATGCTATGTCATCGATTCAGAGGTATCCTACAATATTCTGCTGGGTAGACCGTGGATCCACGACCACAACATCGTTCCTTCAACTCTACATCAATGCCTTAAATATGTAGACGCCCAAGGAATAGTACAAATGGAGGTTGCTGACCTAAATCCATTCAAAGGAATAGAATCATACTATTCTGATGCCGTATTGTACTCTCAAGACTACGCGAAGGAGGTGTCAGCCCAAGCAGAGAAGGAATCCCACCGGGAGCCTGAAGGACCCTCTGCCGAACAACCACTGTCAATCAAAGTGAAGGGGCGAACTACTCGTCCAAAAGCCATGGAGCCTATGGCTATCCACCTGAACAAAACCAGGTCAGAAAAAGGGGGTGATCCTCTAGTGATCACTTTGAACCAGAAGCCTCCACCCTTGGTCGTCAACCTTCGGCGCAACAAGCAGCCGACTGATGTAAATGCAACCAAGAATGGAGTTCCAGATGATAATAAACATCCTCTTTTCCAGTATATCGACGCTCGGATTCCAAATCAGGAATCCTCTCTCCATGACGATATAGAACTTATAGCGCAAAAATTCTTGGAAGCTATAGATTCCTATCATCCATACATATGGAAAGTAGCGTCATCATCCAATGTCGTCACGACATATGGACCACATGAGGGCTCTATCTTCATTGTTTCGCCTGCCCGCAGCAGTCAGCATTCAATAGTCTTCGGCCGAACGCGCAACAAATCGACTATACGAGAAGATTCCTTCAATGAAGATGCTGGTGAAGTACAAGTTCACAGGTACAGCCCGCAAGCCTTAAAGATCATGCAAAATATGGGTTATGACTTGAAATTGAAGCCAGGTCTTAACTATGGGAAAGGCAGACGAATACCGCCGTGCGGCAATCCCCACTATCAACAAACTCGTTTTGGGTTAGGGTATGCCACCTCCCTTACGACTTCCAAGTCAGATGAGGACACATTTTCCCCTTTTCAAAACGGCTCATCGCCTTCCAACTCATCTCGTGCTCTCGAGCAAACATTACTAGTAAATATGGTAGTGACGGATCCCTTCGAATCAGACGAACAAGAATTTGAACTATTTGAGAATGACGCTTGGGCTCAGCAAATGGATACTCAGTGGGAATTCCGCTTCGAGCAGAGAGAACCTCCCACCAAAGATGAAGTTATCCAGATTGATGTTGGGGATGAACTTTCACCAAAGCCGATATTTATCAGTAACAATCTTTCTCCAGCTGAAAGGGAAGAAGTCATTCAACTGATAAGAGAATACATCGACGTCTTTGCGTGGAATTATGAGGATATGCCAGGACTTGATCCAAAGGTGGCTACTCATAAACTCAACATATTGTCCGATTCAAAGCCTGTAAAGCAGCACCAACACCGGTTCCGCCCGGATATGATGGATGCCATTGAAGCTGAAGTCAAGAAGTTGATAGCCTGCGGTTTCATCCGGGAGGAACAACATCCCGACTGGGTCGCCAATGTTGTCCCTGTCATGAAGAAGAATGGGAAAGTATGAGTCTGCATCGATTACCGAGATCTAAACGCAGGCTGCCCCAAGGACGAGTTTCCTCTTCCCATCACAGACGTCATGATCGATAATACCTACGGTTTCGAACGTATGTCTTTCATGGACGGATTCTCAGGATACAATCAAATCAAGATGCATCCTGAAGATGAGAAGCATACTGCCTTTCGGACACCACTGGGGGTATATTGCTATACGATCATGCCCTTCGGGTTGAAGAACGCCAGAGCTACTTACCAACGGGCTATGAGTAACATATTCTACAAGCATTTACGCAAGACAGTGGAATGTTACGTAGACGATATAGCTGTCAAAAGCCGCCTCAGGGTCAATCACATCCAAGACTTAAAGACGGTATTTGAGCTAATGCGCCAACGTCAACTCAAAATGAATCCTACAAAGTCCTTTATGGGTGTATCTAGTGGCAAATTTTTGGGATTTGTCATTACCGCCAAAGGCATTCAAGTGAACCCTGATAAAGTCAAGGCCATCTTGGAAATGCGACCACCCCGTAATCTGAGGGAACTCAGGGGGTTTCAAGGTCGTCTGGCCTATATTCGGAGATTCATATCCAACCTTTCTGGAAGATGCCAGCCTTTTTCTTGCCTCATGAAGAAAGGTGTATCCTTCATATGGGACGAAGCCTGTCAGCAAGCGTTCGGGGATATCAAGCGCTACCTCACTAGTCCGCCAGTACTGGTGCCTCCATCGTAGGAAGACCATTCTTTCTGTACGTTCGAGCGATGGACCATTCTCTGGGAGATCTTCTCGCGCAGAAGAACGATGCGGGACATAAACAGGCTATCTACTATCTAAGTATAATGATGATCGGAGCTGAGCACCGGTATAATCCGGTGGAAAAAGAATGTTTGGCTCTGATGTTCGCTATCCAAAAGACGCGGCACTATGTCACCGGCCAGACTATTCACATCATCTCCAAGATCAATCCTCTTAGGGTACTGATGAGTAAGCCAAGTGTTCTTAACTCCCGACTCGCGACTTGGGCGATGTTATTGACACCATATGACATGGTGTACGTCCCTCAGAAGTCCATCAAAGGCCAAGCATTGGCTGACTTCCTAGCTGCTCATCCGATCCTGGAGGCCTCCAAATTATACGAGGATATTCCCGACGAAGTTGCAGAATGTAGTTCCGTAATGAAAAGTGACGCATGGCAGCTGTTCTTCGATGGCGCCTCCAGGACTGGTCCCAAAGGAAACGTAGTTTCAGGGGTAGGAATTGTCCTGGTTACTCCCGATAAACTCGTCATCTATCGAGCATACTCTCTTAACGAGCCCTGTTCCAACAATATGGCGGAGTACAACGCTCTACTAATCGGGCTCCAAGTCGCTAAAGAGCTGGGGGTCGAATCTCTGGAAGCTTTTGGTGATTCTCTGCTTATCGTCAATCAAGTCCAGGGAATATATGAAGTCCGGAATCCAGACCTCATCCCTTATCACCAAACAACGGTCGAGATAGCCGTGACATTCAAGAGGTTCTTCCTAGAGCATGTACCTCGATCTCAAAATCTAGAAGTTGATGCCCTAGCCAGTCTAGCTGCAGATTTAGCTACTCCTATAAGAAGGCAGAATTCGGTAATCCTTCTTAACAGAGATCTATTTTGCGTGAAGAATAACGCTCACATCGAACGCAGTTATGCTGTGAACACCGATCCCCTACGAGAGATTGGAGAAGTCCCTTTACAGATTTTGTGGCATACGAAATCTTGTCGGAGGACCCTAAAGAAGCAGCATCCGTCAAAAGACGATCATTACGCTTCTACTTCAATGCATCTTCACAATGCCTATATCGCCGGACCTACTACGAACTGCTATTGAAATGTCTCTCTAATGACGAAGCACAGCAGATTATCCGTGAAGCTCACGACGGCGTATGCGGGGCGCATCAACCTGGTCCTAAGCTACAGGATCGTATCAGGAGAATGGGCTATTACTGGCCCACTATGATCGCAGACGCAATCAAGTATGCCAAACGATACAAGGCCTGTCAGGTCCATGCAGACTTCATACACCAGCCGTCTGAACATCTACATCCTACGGTTGCATCTTGGCCTTTCGAAGCATAGGGTATGGACATCATTGGTCCTATTCACCCGTCTTCTTTCAGAGGTCACCAGTTCATACTGGCCATCACGGATTACTTCTCCAAATGGGCAGAGGCGATCCCTCTCGCTGAGGTAAAAACATCCAATGTGATCAGCTTCATCAAGCATCACGTCATTTATCGCTTTGGGATTCCCCGAAGGATAATCCATGACAATGGGCCTCAGTTCATCAGCCAAGCGTTTCATCAATTTTGCGATAAAAATCGGATACAAAATGTCGCCTCTACGACGTATTATCCAGCTACTAATGGTTTGGCGGAAGCCTTCAACAAAACCATTATCAAACTCTTGAAGAAGTTCGTCTCTTTGAACAAAAGAGATTGGAACGAGAAGCTGGGAGAATGTCTCTGGGCATACCGCACAACGGTCCGAGCGCCGACAGGTTGCACCCCGTTCTCACTGGTCTACGGGAACGAAGCAGTTCTTTCCATCGAAATCCAAATCCCGTCACTCAGGATAGCAGTCGCCAATGAGTTAACTCGGGAAAAGAATGACCTTTTAAGGCTTCAAGAGCTAGAAGGATTAGATGAGAAACGCCTTCAAGCTCAACAGAGCATCGCGTTCTACCAAGCGCACATTTCCAGAGCTTTTAATCAAAAAATAAAGGAAAGAGTGTTCAAAGTTGGCGAGCTAGTCTTAGCTGTAAGAAGGCCAATGATTCTCACTCACAGGAGCAAGGGCAAATTTCAGCCCAAATAGGAAGGCCCCTACGTAATCGAGACAACGTTCTCAAACGGCGCTTACAAGTTAGCCCAGCCTAATGGAGACCTACTAATGGCTCCTATCAATGGCAAATTCCTGAAAAGGTACTATGCTTAACCTCCTCTACTCAAGTGGAATAAAGGCAAAAATCTTATTCTGAAAAAACTACTTCCAAAACGAAACTAGTTGGGTCGTACTCTATCATGTCCATATGACCCGTGAATAGATGCGCCCTGCTAAAGTTTACCGAGAGACTATCACGTCCATACTACCTCTGATAGTACTCTCACCCAAACCCGTTATTTACATTCCGAAATGACGGGTCCACAAAGTCAGATGAAAAGCCTCTTTATTATTCCCCAAAAAAAGAGCGGAAGTACATTGAAGAGCAAAAAAGCAAAAGTACATCATGAAGGGAGAGCAGTCAAATCGTGAATCTGCTGCGCCAGTCTGGCCATCTTCGCATTCCTGGAGTCCAAAATGGCAGCTCGAGCTCGCTCCCATCTCGTCTCCTCATCATTCAAGCCGGATAAATCAGACAGAGAATGTGTAAGAGCGGCGTGCATGGCACTCGCATGTGCCAAGTTCTGTTGAGCTTCTTCCATCTGGCTCTGTAACACATGCACACCGGCGGCTGAAGCACGAGACCACTCCTTCGCTAAAGCAAGCTCAGCCTCCAACTTACGGACCCTCGCTTTATTTTTCTCATGTTCAGCTTTACTCTTGGCCAACTGGGGAGTAACACACTCTAAGAGGGTGTGCTCGTCGCTCATCTCCTGCTGCCGCATCTCGAGGGACCTGCTCAGAGCTTCCAACTCTCCCAGCCTTGCAGTCAGTGAGTCATATTCATCCTGGACCAAATCGTCAACACTATCTTGGGATAGCTGCGAGTATTCGTTAATGGGTTGCTCCAAACCATTAACTACCTCCGCCAGGGCGTCAGCTAAACCAGTATCACCAAGGTCCCTGATCGCCTCTATCAAAAACCGAGAGGACCTCTTCAGGCGCTCAAAGTTCAGATTCTTCTCCAACACCATTGATATCAGCATTTTCAAAGTGTTGTAGAAGATACTGGTATACTGCTCGGTCAGCACAGCTAGGCCGGAATGCACGCTGGAAGTGGCTGCAATGTTGTCGAACCTCGCTCCAAAGGCAACCATAATCGACGTGGCCAGAGTCCTCGTCTCAACAGGAGGTGCGACAAAAGAGGAAGCGCCAACCCGCATACTCGAAGGAGGCATTGTCGCAACGACAGGGTCGTCCTCTTGAGGTATCGAAGCCTCGTCGGCAGGCGAGCCGGCACCCGAAGATGCTTCCCCTTCAAAACCAGGAGCCTCCGTATCAACGCCAAGACCTGACACGGAGCCGAAGGACGCATATGCATTGCCCTCCCCGAAGAGGTCGTCCCCTGAGAAGAAGACAAGAGGAAGTTAATGTCAAACATGATGTTAATTTTCCTAAAAGAAGAGGCACGAAAAGACGACAGTGATGCTAGGCAAGCTGTCATACCTGGAGACAAGGGCCTGCTAACTGACACTGGCAAATACTCTTCCAGGTCTTCGCCAAGATCTACTTGAGGCTCGTCAACTGGAAACTCGTTGGAAGCACTGACGGGCACGGCAGGGGCCTCTCCCAATGCTGATCCGGACAAAGGTATATGGAGTCTTATAACCAGCCCCGAAGGCGACTTCGTTCCACTACCTAAAGCAGTAGCAGCGGTAGCAGCCTCCAGCTGAGATTCTCCGGCGCCACCGGCCGAAGCTGTAGAAGGTTCCTCTCTAAAAGGCGAGGAACCCCCAATCAAAGAATCATCCCCGACATAGGGAGAAGCAGGCTCACTTCCAGGAGCCTCAATACCAGGAATCTGGAGAGGACGAGTAACCATCCTCTTCGTCCTCTTACAAGGGGAAGCCTCCTTCAGAGCGGAAGCCCTTTATTTCCCGGAGACTACCAACGCCCCTGCAGGCGGAGGTATTTCACCCCTTGGTACCGATACGAGAGGCTCATCCGGAGTAGCGGACTCGTCACCCTCGTCAGAAGAAATCGAGGGGACTTTAACCCTTCCCCCAGGCTTGGAAGAGGGCACCCTAAAACTTCCACCCATATCAAAATCGCGATGGGAGGTGTTCATTGCCACATAGAACTGGGCATACGAATGTAGGATGCACAGCTCCGTGGAGGGTGTGACGAATGGCACAATAAAAGTTGCCCCGGTGCAGCCCATGATAAAATATCGCCATCCTCTCGCTCCATCGATGAGTCCACCTCTGGACCTGAAGCTGGTGACGGCGTTGCCCACATGCAACTGATCATACCCAAACTGCCTGGCAAACCGACTAGGCAGGTAGGGTTCGAAGAAGCAGTGATCTTCACTTCTGTACAGCAGGTGGGAAGGTCTAATGCAGACCAACCAATTGAAGGCTTCAGGAGAAAGAGTAGTCTTATCTCTACCTGAGTCCTCAAGCCTAATCCCCGATTGGTTGCGATGAACAGAGGGGACACTGCAAAGGAGCTTCCAGCTGTGACCGCAATGCAGCACCCGCCGACAGTCTAAAACTGTGAGCACATTCCAAGAGGATTTCTTGTAATTCAGCAAGAAACTCCCCCCCCCCAAGCTACTACCGAAACCGGGAGACATCACCCGAGGGTTATGAAAAATTAACCATCCCAACAAATACAGGTATGGTAATTCCACCCGGGGAAAGCTTTCACGGCGAGCTTCATCAGCGAGCAGCGCCTCAGTCATCGCCCTCAAGCCAACTTGTATGCGGCACACCATAGCAGGGAGCAAGCCCAGTCTCGCCCCAAATACCAGACGTACTGCAGGCCACAAGATATTGCGGTGAATATGATTCGCAGATGCGATGTCGGGTACCACCAGTCGGCGCAGTCATATAGAAAGGAAGCCAGCCAGTTGAGCTTCCTTGGATAGAGCCCTGCGGCATTGCCTCAGATAGCTGTAGGCCTTAGTACCTGCAGGATATTTTCCTATCCCTTCGACGAGGATCTGATCCGGAGCCCTAGCTTCTTCCAGGAGATCGTCGACTTCCTGAGCAGTCAGCACGCTCAGAGGATTCACAGGCTCATCCTTGACTTCCAAGACTTTCTCCGACTGAGCAGCCCTAGCCCGATGAAAAAAGAGGTAGGACGTCCATTTACTGGTGTGAGCCAAATCTGAAGGCTCAGCATAGAAGGCGGTGCAAGCAAGGTAGTGGCACATCAGCTTCTGGTACACTTCCACTATCCGAGGGTCTGAATCCCCCAACTCCCGGTTCGTGGAAACATACTCTTCGTACGGAGTATCCCCCATCGGCAATCTCGAGATCTCTGCCATCTCATGAAGGGCCAGTCCTAACTCCCCCAGCGGAGTGGCAAAAGTCCCGGTGAGCGGAATGTATCGCTCCATCAGTGCCAAAAACAGGTTAGGGTTAGGAGGTAACCCAATGCTGGTGGCACTCACAGCTGCCAACAGATCGATGTTCTCCAACTCGAAAATACTCCAGGGCCCAATCAACTAAGCGAGCCCATCGAAGATTTGTTGGGGTCATCCACCCATTGCATCGAGGATTCTCCTTGGGGTATACTCCTCCGCGCCCCATGAAATCATTGCAAAAGGTCGACAATTGCACCGGCTGGAACACCAAGTTGTCTTCACTCGGGACACTGCCCGGGTACAATCCCCCGAACAACGTTACATGACCGGAAGGGCGGCTGACAAATAGGCCAGATCCTTTCTGATAGAAGATCTTCCCCGGCCTACCGTGAAGATCGGGAGTCAGCGTCCACGATATCTTCCTGGGATGAGTAGCATGGGAGAATGCCGAGATAGGATAATCTTTCGGCATCTTGGGCAGACTCAAGACCAACTTCCCGGCAGGGAAAACCCAGAGTTCTTTCTTTGGCTTCGTCTGGGACTGCTTGTCAATCATGTCCCCGAAAAGAAAGGTCGGCTTTATATACTGGTCCCCGTCTACATACGTCAAAGGCTCTCCATTAATCATGTTCGGCAACGTTCGCTCTTCCTGAGCCGATATCAAGATTTCTCTTCCTTTGGGATATTGGGGTCCGGAGATAGGAAATGTCACGTGAGACAGATCCTCCAAATAGTTGGAGTGCAGCATCTCGGCGGCAGAGCCCATCACTTCAGCCAGCGGAGACTCATATAAGTTAACTGCAAAAGCACAGAAGAAACACGTCAGTTCCTAACTAGACATTTCGGGACTTGCAGCATCCGCAAAAAAAAAAAACAACAGTCCGTGCTCTACGCCGAGACTGTGAAACTTGAGCCTTTACGCTGGAATCCATTTCCTTAAAAAACATAAAATTTAATATTGGCAGTATACGGTCTGTGTTTTACGCCAGATTGATTAAATTGAGTTATTACGCCAGGATTTCCATCCACAAGAATAAAACTCAAATTTTAATGGTATACACCAAGTTTTCGGCAGTCAAAGCTTTTTACGCTCAACTACAAAAATCTGGAGTTTTTACGCTGACACATTAGGAATGTGGGCGTAAAAGATAAAACATCTCCGTGCATCATCTTCCTCAAAGAGGCTATCAGCACAGAAGATGATCTAGTGCGGTCACGTTCAACATGTGCGAAGGATATTTCAGTCGTTCTCATTCGTCCCAAAAGCTCTACCTATCAGCCCGGGTGCACTGCTCGTCGGCGGGATGCTCGGCTCAGAATGGGGTTCGCCCTGTCCAACCGGAGGCACTCCTGCTTGGGCAGAAGAACGAGAAGAAGAATCAATCTTCTTTCCCTTAGAGGAGGAGGATTGCTTATAGGCCATTACTGGAAACTTTGAAGACTCAGAGAAGACTCGGAGAAGTGCTCGAATAGTCGAAGGCTTTCTTTCGCAGAAGACGGATGAAAAGTTTTTCCCTCAGAAAACTTGGGATATATATAGAGTTCGGATGGACTCCTCAGACCCCGAACCAAATCTCCTAATTAATATTCGGTTATGATTGGGTCCTACGTCAGCCTATTATTCAGAGAAGGCGGACAGTCAGCGAATACGAAAAGTTTTTTGCGCAAAGCAGGTCAACAGTTCTTACGCTAAGGAGCTTTCTACGCTCGACAGCAACAGATCTACGGTTTCACGCTCGCAAGCTATAAGTCTATGGTTTTACGCCCGGATGCCTTTGTTCTCGGTAGCTTTTATGCTCGAGAGGCCACAATCCTACGACTTCATGCCAGCAGATAATAAATCGATGATCTCACGCTCGGTGGCACTTAGTTTATGCTCAGAAGCAACAGATCCGCGACTTCACGCTCGGAAAAAATTTCTTTTCAGAAGCCACAAATCTACAGTTCTACGCTAAGGAGCTTTCTACGCTCGACAGCTACGAATCTACGATTTTACGTTCGACAGCTACAAGTCGGGTTTTATGCCCATATGCCTTTGTGCTCAGTAGCTTTTATGCTCGAGAGGCTACAAACCTACGACTTCACGCTCAGGAACTACAAGTCTATGATTTCACGCTCGATGGTGTTTATTTTATGCTCAGAAGCTGCAGACTAATGATTTCACGCTCCACGACTTTTTGCACATCTGAAGGATATGCCGGCCAGATCATGCGTACATCTGAACGGTCCTCAAAAGCGGTCAATTACAAAGAGTTCACGCTGAAGATACTCGTTCTTGACCTCAAGATATCCCAAGTACCCAAAGCATACAGAGTTCAACATTGAAAAACTACTCTTCTTCATGGGTCGATTCGAAGTTCATCCAGACTCCAGTCTAAATATTTCATCTATCAAGATGGCAACTCAATTTGACAGCCATTTCTCGACCCTGTTCCAAGGGAATTTTCGAGAAATCACTCTTGAAGATGATGTCTGAACAAAGAAATTCTGTTCATCAGAAGCAGCAGTTCAGAATTCTACGCGGTTCCTCACTCCTAAAATAGCAGGACGGTTCGAACACTCGAATGCTACAACGGCTTTCTACGCATCTTTAGTTATGCGTAAAAGACAGGACAGGACCTAGCACTCTTTCTAAACAGAGTCGGTGTAAAGAATCAGACGTGTCGAAGCTACACATATTCAGACTTCACAGCAAAGTATGGCAAGATGATCATATAAAGAAGCAAGACAATTTTATTAAAGATTAAAGTCATGATTACATATGAGGGAAATTCAATCTACAAGGGTTTTTCTTTATTTTTATGATTATATCTGAGGAAAACCCCGTCTACAAAGGGCTTCCTCATCATCGTCTGAAGATCGCACCGAGAAGCTGTTCTGACAGGTTCTCACATTGGTGAAGGTCTTCCTCTTCTTCTAAGAAGATGATCAGTGGCGGAAGGATACAAAAATGGGCATAGACCCATCCTCCAACAGAAGGAAAGCAGGGTAAATCTACTATCCTACAGACCACCGCCGCTTAAACCGGGACAGAGCTAGTCTGTCTGACTCTCGTCACCGGAGGTAACGGGAGAAGGCGCCACTTGCAAGCGCTATGGTCTAAAATGACCCTTCCTCTCTCTCAGAGAACCGCCATACAAAGTTGCTGATTATCCCGAGCAAGGGAGGCTATGACATCCTTCCACGACCCATCCTTGCAGATGAGACTTGCTCGAAGACGTCATCTTTTTTGGCTCCTTACATACTAGAAGAACATGGTATTCTTCTTCCTCAGATCGACCCGACGGACTTCGGCGATCATCCTTGTGTGGCGAAAGGAATGCGGAGAGAACAGGTTAAACTCCTCAGCCTTTTATAGGCGAGAGAGGTCACACCGGTCCCTAATAAATCTGCCATAAAGTCAGCATCGACCGTTTCAACGCTCCATTTAGAAACATTTCGAGTTACGAGGAGCGGTTCATGCTTCATTCAAAGCGTTCCAAATTTTAAAGAAATTTGAAAGCTTTGAAGGGGGTCTTGTAGAAGCATGAAAAATACGCTGGATGGCTCTACGCAACATGGTGATGCAGGGCAGCGTAAGCAGGGGACCTCAAGGCCATCAAGAGTGCAACGAAGCTTTTTCGCTAAGCACGATATAAAATATGATGGGACCATCCGCGTAAGATGCAGTATATCCAGGCTGCTTCAGCGTAGACGGGGTGCTTCATCGCCTCCATGGCATAAAACTCATCCGCTTTTAAAGCAGCGTTAAAGCGTATGAGGAACGCTTCGTCTTCCCCGAAATGAACCTGTCAAGTCACGCAGTAAATCTGACATCTGACTCCTGACAAAAAGTGCTGCACGGCTACCCAGACAACGGCTGGAAAGATGGCAGACCACTCGGGACGCGCCCCGTAGTATGATGGCGGATCTCTGCATTTAATGCAGAGGATTTGATTAAATATTATCGAATCGTCGTTTACTGACATCCCCTCAGCGGAGACTGCTTTTATGTGTATAAGAGGATACGCTGCCTTGTTTTACATAGGCAGACGTAAATTGTTTACGCTCCACGGAAGACAAACAGACTGCCACGTCAAAAGTTGCTCTTTGTACAGGGCTCGAGGCACGTCTCTGCACCGAATGCTCAGAACGGTGGCAGGGCTTCAGAATACGCCTCGGCAATTAATGATGATGGCGGATCTCTGCATTTAATGCGAGAGATTTGATTATATCTCAAAGAGCCATGATTTCGGCTAAAGACGACCACATCACCTCGGCTTCTACGTCCATTCAGCTTTTGTGACTGCTCGGCCTCTACGACCACTCTGGCACGTTACGCAACGGCTTCTACGCCCATTCGACTTCTACGCCCATTCAGCTTCTATGCTCGTTCGGCTTCTATGCTCATTCGGCCCTCTGTGCTTATTCAACTTCTATGCCATCAGGCCTCTACGCCTACTCGACTTCTATGCCTACTTAGCTTCTACGCCATGGTGACAGACATTGGCTTCTATGCCAACCTCTTCTACACGAGGGATACCTACCTATGTGGCTTCTACGCCGTGATCTTCGTAGCGATTATACGCATTTTGTCCCTTAGTTGGACCCGCGTCACACGCTCATTCAAAAGATCATCTATACACAGGCTTTGGTTATTTTAACCGTTGTGTAAAATGGTATTGTACTTTCTACTACTCGGTTTCTACACCGATTGAGTGGTCACTGTCACCAAAACTCTATAAATAGAGACCTCTATCAACAAAGGAACAGGTCGGGACTTTAAAAATCGAACAAGGTCGAAACTTTGAAAGAGGATCGAACCACGGGTCAAAACATTGGAGATTGAGGAGAGATCGAAGAGTCTTTGAGAGAGAAAGAGAGAGAGAAGCATCCAGAGCTCAGGCAAAGAGTAGTGATCGACGACATTGGCATCGTGCATCCATCCTCTTCTGCCACCGATGAAGCTGTTTTCCGTCTTCCACGGTACTTCTTCACCATCGTGTAGTCCAAGGGCTAAAGTGATCGATTGCAGATCAGACACCTATAGCAATCATCTACCCAGATTAAATAAATTGTACTTCCACATCCTCGTATAGGATCAAATTGTACAAGTTTGTTTGTAAACCAAAGAAGGCGGGTTTCGTGCAAACCTCGTATTATATACATTTTGTTCTTTCGTTTAAATACCACAAACAACTGCTACCCACGTATGAATGATCTCTTGAATTGGTGTGTGACGCGTGTCCCATTATGAGGTAATGTGTATAATCGATCATCAAAGATCACGGCATGCAAGCCACGTAGATACTGCCCCTCGCGTAGAGATGGTTGGCATAAAAGCCAAATAACTATCTCGTTGGCGTGAAAGCCAAATAGCTGTTCTGATGACGTAAAAGCCAAGTCGGTGTAAAAGCCGAATAGTTGTCAAGTTGGCGTAGAAGCCAAAATAGATGTCATGTTGGCATAGAAGCCAAGTATCTGTCATGTTGGCGTAGAAGCCAAATTCTGCGTAAATTTTGATGTTGCATGGATAGGTAACCAGCGTAAAGATAGCCAGTTATCCTTCTTTGACTGAGATTTTGAGCGTGTTCTGGGCCAGATAGCCTTATCACGCACCTTTGCAAATATAGCATGAGTTAGCGTATTTCGAGGAGATAGCGTACGGCATACTCCTATAGTTGAAAATAGCCTGGTTGGCGTAATATGCGGGGATGGTGATGTCGACGTATTAGCTCTAATTATAGCTCACCCAGTCATTAAAAGTAGAACCAAATATCATGCATTAAATGTAGAGATCTGCCCCCATCTCACGCATTAATTGCAGAGATGTGCCTCGAGTTCAGTACGAAGAACAGCTTTTGACGTGGCTGTTGGTTTTGTCTCATCCTGAGCATAAAGCTCATATCTGCCTTTGTAGAATAGGCAGCATATTCCTTGAATGCGTAAACGACGTCTTATATCAAGGGTTATGTCATTAGACGACAGTCTGGAGTTCTGTGCAGAGTCATCATTACAGTCGTCATCTCGATCGTCGTGCAGTACTCTTTGTCAGGAGTCAGGTTCACTGCTTCCACTGATAGGTTCATTCGAGGAATACGAAGAGTTCCTCGTATAACTTCCCGCTGCATTAAAAGCAGACGGGTTTTACACCGAAGTGGCGATGTAGCAACCTTTTTACGCTGAAGCAGTCTGGAGATACTGTATTACGTGGGTTGTTCTGGAGCTATGTTTTACGCTAAAATAGCGTTGAAGCTATGTTGTACGCCAATGGCTCTGAAGTCATGTTTTACGCCACCCAATGCTGGAGCTCTGTTTTATGCGAGCTTCCTGCATGTTAAGGGTTTCACGCGTATGATTCTCCAGCGTATTTTTCATGCTTCTACAAGACCCCTTCAAAGTTTTCAAATTTCTCGTAATTTGAAACACTTTGAATGAAGCATAAAACAGTCAAGTTTGACTCGTTCCGCGAGGCTGATTTCTCGGCAAATTTTTAGAATTTTGTTGGGATTCGGTGTGTTCTCCTCTGCCTATATAAAGGCGAATGGGTTAACCAGTTTTTCCCATACTTCCTTCACCACAAAGAGATGGTTGCCTAGCTTCGTCGGTTTGACTTGAGAAAGAAGAAGATCATGTTCTTCTAGCATGTAAGGAGCCGTAAAAAGAGGCGTCTTCGAGCAAATGTCCTCTACAACGATGGATCATGGAAGGATATCATAGCTTCCTTTGCTCGGGATAATTAACAATTTCATATGGCGATTCGTCCAGGAGAGATGAAGGGTCGTATTGGACCAGCAGATTCGTGATTTGACTGCTCCTCCCCAATGATGTACTTTTTGCTTTTCTATGTAATTTGCTCTTTCCCGAAGATAATAAAGAGACTTTATCTGACTTTGTGGACCCATCATTTTTGAATATAAATGATAGGCTAGGGTGAAAGTGATATCAGAGGTAATATGGATGTGATATACTTTCGGTAAGCTTCAGCTGGATATATCTATTCAGAGGTTATATGGATATGATAGAATATGATCCAACTAAATTTGTATATAAAACACTATCAGATGTAATATAGACGTGATAGGTTTTGAAATTCCAAATTAGTTAAACATATCTATTTAGAGGTCATATGGACATAATAGAATATGATCCAACTAAATTTTGTACGTAGTATCGTCAGAATAAGATCTTCACCATACTCCTTTAAGCAAGGAAGATTAAGCATAGTACCTCTTCAGGAATTTGCTGTTGATAGGAGCCATTATCAGATCTCCGTTCGTCTTGGATAATCTGTAGGCGACATTTGAAAACGTCGTTTCAATCATATAAGGGCCCTCCCATTTGGGTTAGAATTTACCCTTACTCTTGTGTGTAATGATCATTGGCATCCTTACAGCTAGAACTAGCTCACCAACTTTGAATACTCTCCCCTTCACTTTTCGATTAAAAGCTCTGGAAATGCGTGCCTGGTAGAATGCAATATGTTGTTGAGCTTGAAGGCGTTTCTCGTCTAATCCTTCTAGCTCTTGAAGCCGTAGTCGATCATTATTTTCCTGAATCAACTCATTAGCCACTGCTATTCTGAGTGATGAAATTTGGATTTCAATAGGAAGAACAGCTTCACACCCGTAGACTAATAAGAATGGGGTACAACCCGTCGGTGTTCGTACCGTTGTGCGGTATGCCCAGAGGCACTCTCCCAGCTTCTCATTCCAACCTCTTTTGTTCGAAGAAACGAACTTTTTCAAGAGTTTGATGATGGTTTTATTGAAGGCTTCCGCCAAACCATTAGCAGCCGGATTGTATGTCGTAGAGGCCATATTTTGTATCTGATTCTTATCGCAAAATCGGTGAAACACTTGGCTAATGAATTGAGGCTCATTGTCATGAATTATCCTTCGGGATATCCCAAAGCGATAAATGACATGGTGGTTGACAAAGTTGATCATGTTGGATGTCTTTACTTTAGCAAGGGGAATTGCCTCCGCCCATTTAGAGAAGTAGTCCGTGATAGCCAATATGAACCTATGTCCTCTAGAAGAAGACGGGTGAATAGGACCAATGATATCCATACCCCATGTTTCAAAAGGCTATGATACAATGGTAGGATGTAGATACTTAGAAGGCCGATGTATAAAATCTACATGAACTTGACAGGCTTTGTATTGTCTTGCATATTTTACTGCATCTGCTATCATAGTAGGCCAGTAATAGCCCATCCTCCTGATACGATCCTGTAACTTAGGACCGGGTTGATGTGCTGCACATATACCGTCGTGAGCTTCACGGATAACCCGCTTTGCATCATCATCAAAAAGACATCATAGCAGTAGTCCATCGTATGTTCGGCGATATAGACATTGTGAAGAAGCATCGAAATAGAAGCGTAATGATCGTCTTTTGATAGACGCTGCTTCTTTAGGGTCCTCTGGTAAGATTTCGTATGCCACGAAATCTATAAAGGGACTTCTCCAGTCTCTCTCAGGAGGCACCGTGTTTACAGTGTATGTCACGACCCGCACCCAGAAAATTGGGCATGAGTCGTGGGTACGTCCAGCCTACGCCACAGCATCAGCGGTAGAACGCTGTCTAGGTCAACTATCTAGATAACTCACAAAAAATCTGCCATAACCTCTCCAAAAGGAGGGCAACCACGCAATCAATATATAAACCTGTCAAGATCTTAACTCCAAACGGAGAAGCAAATATCATAATGATAATCAAGTACTCAATCACGAATCTAAGCACGATAAGATAACAAAGAAGACTAACAACTATAAAGTCTAACCAACAACTACTACTACAACAACCACAACATCAATAATAATAATACATCATCCAAATCATCCCAAATAATATACAATACAAGGTCTCAATCCAAAACCGGAGACAAATCCGGTGCTAAAGCTAATAAAAATAATAACAAGGTCTTAGTGATCCCGGCTACCAACCCGGAAATCACCCCTAAGCTAGAGGGTCCCTGTCTGCACCATCGACAGGCTCAGGTCCATAAAACGTCGGACACCAATCCTCCGGATACTCTGAAAAATATGTCCAGTCAGGACTGGAGCAAGTACATCTCTAACAGCAGTTCCATTCAAATGATAAAAACTATAAAACAGTTATAGCAAGTAGCAAGAGAGTGAAGCAAGTATGGAGCAAGAAATATATATGTATCACTGGTGCATAAAGGTAAAGATGCAAGAATATCAGAAACAAGATAGTAGTAACTGTAAGATACAAGAAATCTACACTAAGAGTAAGTCTGTGCACATGAACGTGTAGTGAGTCCAGCATGAAAAACATGTAGTGAGTCAAGTCCAGAAATATGTAAGTGAGACCAACAAGAATGCAAGTGAGTCCAGACTATAAAGAATGAACTCGGTGTCTTTGAAATACTTGTTTCGACATGTAAACGGCTAGGGGTAAGTATGGATCACCGCGCACTGGGTGTGCGGCTACTATCATTCCAGATTAGACCAGAGGGAGTGATTCCTGATGATTCCAGATGGAAATGTTTATATATCTACTCGAGTATTTCCCCGTCCCGACTAATACAAGTGGATTCAAGACCCGATACACAAATCAAGATGAGTCCAGCCTGAACATGAATGATGCATGTAGTGATGCCTATAGTGATGCCAGTAGGTAATTCCAGAATAGAGGCCAGAAACATGAAATATACGTGTCGCAAGTAAATGAATCCAGAAATACCAGTCAGTGTCCCGTGTTGTACCAGAATAATCATATGATACTATACTAGAAGCTGAATCATAATAATCATCAGATAATAAAAACTATCAGAGAATGTACTCGCCTGACGTCCTGAGCAACTAGCGATCCGAACCGGTATCGCAAGGACCTATTATAAAAAGCAAAGTTAAACAGGGTTTTAATGAGTTAAACAGATATAAAATAACTAAAAATAGGCTTCTATGGTCGTTCTAGGTCAAACGGGTCAAACCGGTAAAATCTGGATCAAAAAATCAACTCTGAGTCCAAAAAGTCAACTCTGGGTCAAAACTAGGTCAAAAGTTGACTTTGGCGGTCAACCGAGTCAACTACGGTCAAGTCTAGGTCAAACTAGGGTGCTCCTGAAATTCTAGGTCAAACCGAGGTCATTAAGCTAGAAAACTCTCAAACTCACCTCCTTGAGATACCGGGATACCCTCGGTATCCGATACCTCAACCTAGGCTACGCACCCCGCCTATACCCGCTAAAACCTATGCTAGCACGCGTAAATATATACACATAAGCATATAAAAATTACTCCAATACTATTCCTAGGCTATTGCTCAAATACCCCGCTCGAAACTTAATACCTTGGATATTTCAAGGTATTGAGATACCTCGGTATCTCAAGGTATTGAGATACCGCTCTAAACTCAACCCTACTACCCCTCTAGCTAACTAACTATGCATAAACATATATATCTAGCTATAATCTAGGCTAAAATATATATATCTAATACATATATGCATATACCTAGGTATCTACATATATATATATATATATATATCTCACATACACACATATACACATACCTTATATATCTTACCTTACCTATACATATATATATATAGCTATAATATATATCTAGCTATATGTATTTATATATCTATACCTATAGATAGATATATCTAAATACCTATCTTATCTATCTATCTATGCATTTACCTATCTAGATATCTATTACCTAGATATCTATCTATCTATTTATCTACCTATGTATCTATCTATCTAATCTATTTATCTATCTAGATATCTAGATATCTATCTACCTATTCATGTATCTATCTATCTAATATCTATTTACCTATCTATCAACTATCTATCTAAATCTATCCATCTATCTATCTAGCTAGCTATCAATCTATTATCTAACTATCTACCTATCTATATATACATATATACATCTATATATATATACACATTCATACACATATGGAAAAAAAAGGGGGGAGGGATAAACAAGCTCGCGCACGGCTGAAACACGCTCGCGCTGCACAAACGCCGCTGCGCTGACCGCTGGAGCTGCTGCTGCTCGCTGCTGGAGCTGCGCTCAAGCGAACTGCTGCCGCGACGCTGTCGCGGCACCTGCTGCCTGCTGCTGCTGCTGCAGGCCGCGCTGCAGCGAGCTGCTGCCGCGGCGCGCTGTCGCTGCTGCCACGGCGCTGCTGCGCCCGCGCGCTCTGTTGTAGCCTGCTGTGCTGCTGTTGCTGCCGCGGCACTGCCTCGCTCTGCTGGCTGCTGCAGCGGCTGTGCGCTTCGCTGTCGCGGCCACACACACACAAACGCACACACAAACACAAGGACACACACACATATATATATATATATAACTCTATATATATATATACACACTAACTAACATATATACTTATACACACATATTAACACATATAAACACACCCACACTCATATTATTATATACACAAACACATATCTATATATTTACACACATATATCTATATATATACACACTAATATATCTATATATATCTATACCTATACACACTCACACACTCAAACACAAATATATATATATATACCTATAAACACTCACTCACCTACACACTCACACAAGCACTCACTAACACACTCATAAACACATAAAAACACACATATAAATAGAAATATATATATATAGAAACACACACATGAATATATATACATATATATATATAAACACAACACACACGCAACACACAACACAACGCACACAACGCCCACAACGCTCACCAACGCGTGCCCAACGACCCCGACACGCACAAACACCTATAAATATATAAAATATAACTTGAAAACTCTAGCACACACTCCCTAATACTAACCCAACGCACGCACAAGCCCGAAACGAGGAAACCAAATCGAAATGGCCGTTCGGTCATTTCGACGAACACGCGGTGCGCGGTTCAGAAAACCTCCTGAAACGCACACCAAACGAACTCAGAATCGGTCCAAAATTTACCCACGCGCTCTAAACGATGCCTAGATCCTAGAAAAAGTGCTCCCGCATCGATTCTAGGTCCGTGGCGAAAACGCGCATGCACTCAGAATCGGCGACGACAAAAAGCCCCAAATTCGCCCGAAACACCCGTTTCTCCGCAACGCGGCTTCCCGTGTCCGAACAGAGACACGCACTCACCCTCAAAACACCCGACAACGTCTACCTAGGTCCATCTAACCTAGGGCATCACCCAAAATTGGGTTAAATTCGGATTCCACCCAAAATTGACACAAAATATAGTGTTAAAGTCTCCAAACACTACCAAACTAGTTCCAACTTACTCCCACGGGTAGCCTAAGGGTCTAGGAAGGTTCTAAACTATTAATTACACTATAAAAGAGTAATTACAAGGGAAAAAATTAGGGTTTACCTCTTGGGAGTTGGAATGCCAAGCCAAAATCTCTAAAATGCTCCAAATCCACCAAACCAAGCTTCCAAGCTCCCAAATCTAGCTCCAACACCAAATCTAGGCTCTAACCACCTAGGTTGGGGAAGAATGTAGGGTTAGGGTTCACAATCATGGAGAATAGAAGAAGAAAGAAGAGGAAAATGATGCTTACTTGAAGTAGGAAGGAGAAAGGAAGAAGAAAAATGAGTGGAGAAGAAGAAGAAGAAGAAGAAGAAGAAGAAGAAGAAGAAGAAGAGAAGAAGAAGAAGAAATGAGGTGGGGAGGGGCTGCTCCTGCTGTTTGGTCGGGTGAGGGCTGGGAATGATCGGCCAAAGCAAAAATAAAGGGGTTGCCAAGTTGGGAAATTACCAAAATGCCCTCCCGTAACTCGGTTTTGGGTTTCGGGTTCCAAAAGCACTCAAACTAACTCCAAATCTCTCCCACTAACCCACTAAAAATATAATAAATATTCTAAAACCCAAAATAGGTCTCACAGGGGTGTAGGCTGGGTCGGACATGGGTCCAGGCTAGCCAAAATCCTAAAACAATCAATATAAAAATAATACAATCATTAATTAAATATAAATACAATTAATTATAAATAATACACAATTAACTAAATTAAAAATAAAAAAATACCCGGCTCTGGAAATGGGGTGGTGACAGTGTAGCTGCGTTCTATGTGAAAATTATTTTTCACACAGAATAAATCTCTGTTAAGAAGGATCACCGAATTCTGCCTTCTTATGGGAATAGCTAGATCTACAGCTAGACTGGCCAGAGCATCAGCTTCCAAATTTTGAGATCGGGGCACATGCTCTAGGAAGAATCCTTTGAAAGATATGGCAATCTCGATCGTTGCTTGGTGATAAGGAATGAGGTCTGGATTGCGGACTTCATATATTCCTCTGACCTGATTGACGATTAGCAAGAAATCACCAAAAGCTTCCAGGTATTCAATATCCAATTCTTTAGCGACTTGAAGCCCGATTAGTAGAGTGTTATACTATACCATATTATTATAGCAGGGTTCACTAAGAGAATATGCTCGATAGATGACGAGTTTATCAGGAGTGACCAGGACAATTCCTACTCCTGAAACCACATTTCCCCTGGGACTAATCCTGGAGGCACCATCGAAGAATAGCTGCCATGTAATACCTTCCATAGCGGAATTATATTCTGCAACTTCGTCGAGAATATCCTCGTATAGTTTAGAGGTTTCTGGAATTGGATGAGCAGCTAAGAAATCAGCCAAGGCTTGACCTTTGATGGACTTCTGAGGGACATACACCATATCATACAGTGTTAGTAACATCGCCCAAGTCGCGAGTCGGGAATTGAGAATGCTCGGCTTGTTCATCAATACCCGAAGAGGATTGATTCTGGAGATGATATGAATAGTTTGGCCTGTAACGTAATGTCACATTTTCTGAATGGCGAACATTAGGGCCAAGCATTCTTTTTCTACTGGATTATACCGATGTTCAGCTCCGACCATCATCTTGCTTAAATAGTAGATAGCCTATTCATGACCCTCATTGTTCTTCTGTGCGAGGAGAGCTCATCTTCCTGTAAAGGCAAAGAGCAGTTCAACCGATCAAAAACTGACCGTTTTACCTTAGAACAGCAGTAGTTAACTACAACTTTATGACTATTACAATAATGCTCCCTAGGGGGTGTAATAGACATGTTAGAAGATCCCCTATCTTTGGGCTTCTGGATCAGGAAATTACGCAAGTCAGGAGGATTAACAGGAGAAGAAGAAGAAGAGGAAGGCTTATTCTGCCTTTTTATATCAGTTGGAGCACGGATATTGGGAATCATAACTCTCTCCCTGCCATAAGAATACAGCAGTTCAGCCATGTGGGTAGCGTACGATCCGTCATCCGTCTGAGGAACGTATATTCCTGTGAACTGGGTCTTCTTTACGCCGAGAGGCTTATCCTGGCGTAATCTGGAACTTTGCACAGGTTGGCGTAAAACTGAGGAAGTCCTCAATCGGCCGTCAGCATTCCGTGTAATCTAAAGAGCGGGCAGATTCTTCTCTTGATGGCGTAAAAGCCGAGAGGTCAAAAAATCCGCCACTTGTTTTCCCTTACGGTGATTGTAAGGACAATTTGCCTCATCGCAGAGGGGAGATATATTTTTACGCACGGAGCGCGTTCGGAATTTCTGAAATGGCGCTGGGGCATTGTCAGAAATTTTGTCTGCCACATCACAGACGGGAGACTGAATTTTACGCGCGGGGTACGGTGTAGGCTTCTGGATTGGCACTAAGGCACTGCCAGAAGCTTTGTCTGCCATGTCATAGACAGAAGACAAAGTTTTACGCGCAGGGCCGGAGTAGACTTCTAGATTAGCACTAAGGCACCGCCAGAAGCTTTGGCTGCCACGCCACAGACGGGAGACAAAGTTTTACGCACTGGACGCGGAGTAGAGTTCTGGATTGGCACTGAGGCATTGCTAGAAGCTTCATCTACCACGTCACAGACAGGAGACAAAGTTTTACGCCCAAGGCGTAGAGTAGACTTCTGGATTGGCACTGAGGCATTGCCAGAATCTTCGTCTGCCACGTCACGGACGGGAGACGGATTATTACACCCAAGGCATAGAGGTCGCGCTGTCACAACCTTGTTGATCGGAGAGAAAGAGTCCACAGAAATGGTAGAGGATGTCCGGGGCATCCATACTTTACGCAATTTCATGTTGTCTTGGACAGAGAGGGAATGAGAGCTACCCCCTGCTCGAAGCATGTCTTCGTAAGCTGATTGGTCGAATTGGACGACCAGAGTCTTCTTCCTTGATCCTACGGATACAGCATCGTGTTGAGCAATGGCTTTTTTGTCAGATGAGAAATTAGTACCCAGCAGAGTCGCCATCTTGTGTTTGATAATAAACGAAAGAAATTAAAACTAGGTTTATACGAAATCCTTTCTTTGGTTTACAAACAAGAAAAAGAAGTATAATTAATCCTATACGAGGATGTTAAGTACAAAAATTTGATTCTGGAGAAATATTGCTATAGGAGTCTGATCTGCGGTCGATCACTTTGTCCCTTGGACCACACAATGACGAAGAAGTGCTATAAAAGACGAAAAAGAAGCTTCAAAGACAGCAGGAGGGATTGAACTCTCGTTACCAAAATACTCTCTGGATATACTCTCTTTTCTTGAAAATTCCTCGACTTTTGAACTTTTTCTTCCGACCCCTTTCGACCTTGGACCTCCGTGGCTGGAGGTCTCTATTTATAGAGTTCAGCTACAGTCGGCGTAGAAACCGAACAGCGGAGAGAGCTGCACCTTTTACGCGACGGTTATAATAACTGCTACCCACGTATGAATGATCTCTTGAATTGACGTATGACGCGTGTCCCATTATGAGGTAATACGTATAATTGCTCATCGAAGATCACGGCATGCAAGCCACGTAGATAACTGCCCCTCGCGTAGAGATGGTTGGCATAAAAGCCAAATAACTGTCTCGTTGGCGTGAAAGCCAAATAGCTGTTCTGATGGCGTAAAAGTCAAGTAGGTGTAAAAGTCGAATAGTTGTCAAGTTGGCGTAGAAGCCAAAATAGATGTCATGTTGGCGTAGAAGCCAAGTATCTACCATGTTGGCGTAGAAGCCAAATTCTGCGTAAAGCTTGATGCTGCATGGATAGGTAACCAGCGTAAAGATAGCCAGTTATCCTTCTTTGACTAAGATTTTGAGCGTGTTCTGGGCCAGATAGCCTTATCATGCACCTTTGCAAATATAGCCTGAGTTGGCGTATTTCGAGGAGATAGCGTACGGCGTACTCCTATAGTTGAAAATAGCCTGGTTGGCGTAATATACGGGGATGGTGATGTGGACGTATTAGCCCTAATTATAGCTCACCCAGTTATTAAAAGTAGAACCAAATCTCATGCATTAAATGCAGAGATCTGCCCCCATCTCGCGCATTAATTGTAGAGACGTGCCTCGAGTTCTGTACGAAGAACAGCTTTTGACGTGGCTGTTGGTTTCGTCTCATCCTGAGCGTAAAGCTCATATCTGCCTGTGTAGAATAGGCAGCGTATTCCTTGAATGCATAAACGACGTCTTATATCAAGGGTTATGTCACTAGACGACAGTCTGGAGTTCTGTACAGAGTCATCATTACAGCCGTCATCTCGATCATCGTGCAGTACTCTTTGTCAGGAGTCAGGTTTACTGCTTCCACTGACAGGTTCATTCGAGGAATACGAAGAGTTCCTTGTACAACTTTTCGCTGCATTAAAAGCAGACGGGTTTTACACTGAAGTGGCGATGTAGCAACCTTTTTACGCCGAAGCAGTCTGGAGATACTGTATTACGTGGGTTGTTCTGGAGCTATGTTTTACGCTAAAATAGCATTGAAGCTCTGTTGTACGCCAATGGCTCTGAAGTCATATTTTACGCCACCCAATACTGGAGCTCTGTTTTACGCGAGCTTCCTGCATGTTGAGGGTTTTACGTATATGATTCCCCAGCGTATTTTTCATGCTTCTACAATGGTCAATCACTTTACAGGTGTTAGATGCTAGGGTTCATTAGGTATGCTAAACTTTTGGGAGCTGCCAATATTTTAATTTGTTTTCTTAGTCGGTATGCTATCATAATCATCCTCTAAACATAACAACAAGGATTCCTATATTTTGACCGAAGGCTATACTCTATGAACTATCTATGAAGTACATTCATCCCCCCTAAAATAGGAAAAGGTGAAGAAACAATGATAGGATGTCAAGGTAATTAAGCGAATATAATTTTGAGGTCCAAGGAAGATAAGTGAGTTCAAAAGATTCGAAACGACATCAAGAAAGGAAGTCAAATATGTGGATGTGATCCTATACTCTAATCATATTTGCAGGCTTGTTCGGTACAGTAATATAATCAAGACAATATACTCTCGACCTGCATGGGCCACCACAAAAATATGTCACTCCCCTGTCCCAAAATACGTAGAACTAGGAATACGTAAGCATGTCAGCCGTATGTATATGGCAACTCCAATATATGGATACCATAATACACACGTACGTTGTAATATGAATATTAATTCACAGGTGGTAAATATATTATCACAAGTCACAGGCAATACTAATCTCATTCACAGAACAAGTCATAGTTAAGAAATAACTAAACCAAAATAATGAGTCTGAATAATCCAAAAATGATAGTCGAGTGGAGACAAATCCACTACTAATGACTATATCAAAAACTAAAATGATAGAGGAGATCAAAACTCCAATATAAAATAATGTCAAATAAGAGAAACAACAATAAGATATCCATCAGCAATGAACTATCACCGGTACTCAGAAGGTAAGACCTCCTCGACAGAGAATGAAGCGTCAGGTCCGGGTGCATACTCCTGCGGATAATCCTGATCGTCTATACCTGAAAAGGGACCAGGTCCTCAGAGGGATGTAACAAGATACAGAAAATAACATGCCATAATATACTGAAAGTAAACATTCAAGAGGGTCGTCTAACCGGTCTATGTGAATGCAGTTTAAGAACAACTTTCCCGTGTATGGACTATCTGGCTAAAATAATGGGATGGGCGTAGTTCGCTTGGAGAACTAGGGGCCACGGGCGTAACGTCGTGGACGTCATAGGCCTGCAGTAAACAGTGGGGTTATAACGACTCGCGTCTCCGACGGAGCTCACGGCTAAAATAAGGAAAAGTGTAAAGAAGTCACATACGCTTACTCATCGTTCTCCCCACCAAATGCTACTGGAATGTCACATCCATAACACGCAACACCTCTAGTAACTTTCAAGTCTGCTAAATATGATATTTCTATTGGCAGCTATTCCTTAACCGTCGTACGACCTTTACGTATAGGTGGCCAGCCTAACATGCAAGTCGGTGTCCTACATGCGACTCACATCTCGTGTAAAAAGGTGTCATGGCCAATAAAACATAATAATACCTCTAAATCATAGGGTGGTCTCATAAAACTAGGTCAACATGTATAATAAAAATAAAAGACAAAGGACGACGCAATCGTCGTTGCACCCAAGTCTTCTTGGACGTACAATTTTATATAGAAAAATAAATAATAAATAATAAATAAATAATAAATAATAATTATGCAGCAAATGAATGTAACTAAACAGTAATATGGTAAGGTATACTTGTCTGGCAAGCAATCTGTGAAATGTAGACGTCTAGACGACAAGCACAAGAAACCGAAAAGTGGGGGCTCTGAAGGAACGTCTCGGGATGTTGAAATAAACATTACCAACATCTCCAGAATCAGCGAGATAGTCAAAAAACTGTACCCTTTCATCCAATTTGGACACAGGGGAAAAATGTTAATTTTGGGCCAAAGTGGGGTCTATATGTGGCCCACTTAGCACCAAAATGTGTGTTAGAAATAAGGTATATAAATAGGATAAATTATAGGTCAAAAAATCTTAAACGAAGATACGAACTCATCTGTAAGTCCAATTTTGGATTCCGATAAGTCGATCATAATTTTACCCATCAAGTCAAACCGTGGGACCAGCGAATTTGCGGCTCGGTCAACTGTCTCAAAATTGGGTAAAATTTGGGTCACAGGACCAACGTGATACTACAGATCCGATGGCATAAGTTTTGTCGCGTTCCGACGAGCGCATATCAACTAATGGAGAAATTTGCAAAATGTCGATACGGGAGTACTTTTACGGATACGGGTTGATTCCGACGCGCACACATGTACAAATCAACTTTTATGAAATCTCGCATGTCCGGATATACCATACGCCCATTTCGGTGTAATTGGTACCCGATGTGGTGGTCTCGTTTGGCGAGACGTACTCCGTATCGCGAGTTTCTATTACTTTAAAAAATAAGTTTTTGGTCATTTTGGAAGCCGAATATTTTAACCAATATTGTAAACTAATAAAAATAAAAGAATAGTAAAAATCTTGGTTATTTTGTGATGAAATTCTTTCAATTAGATTTTGAAAATATTGAACGGGTTGGTGGCAATTTGGTCGTGAACATGGGTGTTTGGATCGAAGTTTCTGAACTGTTTATGAACAGTTTTTCGGCCAACTTCCGGTCGATCTTTCGATCAAACCGGGACACAAAAATTTGTTCCGCTTGAAAGAAATCTTAGAGGGTTAGGTTATAAGCATTTACGGACAAACCGGGCATAAAACCATCAAGAGATGAGGGAGATGTGTACCTGAGAAGGAAGCGTCGTGAGGGTGGCTACTGTGCCCGAGAGCGCTGACTTTGCCGTGCTCTCGGCGGCGCAAGGCCGCGGCTGCCGGCCGTGGCGTCGACAGTCCGGGGTGCGGGAGAGGAGAGGGAGAGATGAGAAGTAGGATTAGGGTTTACTAATTGTATATATATATATAGAGAGAGAGAGATTGCGAGAGGGAGTCCGCGGTTGGGTGTTCTGCGCGGGGGTTTCCGCGGGTCCGTGGGTTGGATGGCTCTACTGGGTTTTTGAAGGGTCTGGGGGTTTAGTTAGGATTAGTGTTAGGGTTAAATGTTAATTGAAGTTTTCTTTTACCCTTTTTCCTTTTCTCTTTCTTTCTTTTTATTTTTTTAATAACTAACTATATATATATATTTATATATAGGTGCGAGCATAAAAATCAAAAAAAAATATTTGCACATGAAATAATTTCTAAAAAAATTTATAATACTTTAACAAAAGATTTTAAAATAAAAATTAGTTTTTTGAAATAATTAAATATAATTATTTATATAAGTAATTAAATCAAGAATCTATTTTTCAAATTAACTCAGAAATTAATCTTAAAAAATTAAATAATTAATTAATAAAAAATACTTTAAAATGTAAATTAAAATTAGGGTGTTTACACTGCTTTTTCTTCCGAGCATTAAATGCGATGAATCTGACAGGCTGAAACAGTAACCAAAGAGTCAGAATTTTATCATTACAGCTAGGTTGCGGCACGCAGACCCAGGTTATCGTTTAGCGACCCAACCGTTGAGCCAACTTTTTCAAAAGTGCGCAGTTGTGCCAATTTCTTCAAAAGTGCGTTGTTGTGCCAATTTATTCAAAAATGCGTCATTGTACCAATTTCTTCAAAAGTGCGCCGTTGAGCCTTCTTCTTCAAAAGTGCGTCGTTGAGCCAATTTCTTCAAAAGTGCGCCGTTGTGCCAACTTCTAAAAAAGTGCGCCAACACGGCCAATTTTATCAAAAGTGCGCCATCACAGCTACTTCTTGAAAAGAGCGCTTGTATAGCCAATCTTTCCAAAAGTGCGATAGTCTTCAGACCACTTCTAAAGTGCACATACTATCCTAACTGACAGTGAGCAGTTATGAGTCCGTATCTTACATGCTATGCTTCTCGTAAAAAGTGTATAAATAACTGTCTCCCATGACTTATGATTTCCTCGTATAGGAAGCTACGTGTCAAGCAGACAGCAAGTTATGTACCTACTCATTCAAAAAGTGGGTTGTTACTCCACTAAAAGTGTGCGCACAATGGTAAACAGTACAGACTGTCCAAAGTACGCGCACACTCTCATAACTGCTCATAAACTCTATAAATATAGGATCGGTACATCCATTAAGAAGGAGACGGAGATACAGAGAGGAGGGCTGGAATTTTTAAGTCTTTAAAATTCAAGAACAAAAGGAGAGAAATAGAAGCTTCTCGTATCGTTGTTGCCAAAGCTTTCTTATTGTTCAATTCTCCAAGTTGTTCACAGCATTTCCTGTATTTCTTCGTCGTCGTGTGGTCCAAGGAGTAAAATGATCGTCTGCAGATCATATCTCTACATCTATACTTCTCCAGAATCAACTGTACTTAGATTCATATTTAGTATCTTTTGTAATTTTCTTTCTTTTTAATAGTTTGTAATACAAAAGTTTCATATAAACTTTTTTTCGCAAACAATAACCTACGGCTGAACTAGTGCAACTCTTTCCACGGCTGCAAGCGCTAATTGATGGTCATTCTATATCCCCTACCTTATCACGTCTGACTGGAGGGCCTGAGCCTCCGCCAGGGCTCTCTGGGCCTCCACCATCTCCCAGAAAAGCTCAAACATTTGCGCGGCATCGACTGGTGATGTGGGTGGTGGAAGCTCCTCTGAAACGGCTGGGATAGTCCTATGAACTGGATAAGGAGCACCCCCGAAAGTGGCTGAATTCCCCGTCTGAACCGCTGGAGAAGGTGGAGCAATAGCTGTTGCTGCTCGCCTCGGAGGTGGAGAAGTAACCGACCTCGCAGAAACTGCACCAGAGCGCTACGATCTGGTCTTCAGCGGCATCCTGAAGATAAATTAAAATAAAGTAATCAATATTACGCAACATATGATATCATCAAAGAAGGACATCAATATTCAAATAAATGATATTCAGAATGAATAACGATAGTAAAATTAATAGATTGGAAATTTTTTAGTTGTAATTGAGTATTCGCTCTTATCCTAGTATCCTATATCCTATCGCAGGCTCGCGGTAGTATAACTAACTCGTTGCACTACCACAATATCACACTAAATGCAAAGCCAGACCCTTATGAGCCACCACAAAAATGTGTCATGATCCGCACCCGGAATGAGGGTACGAGTACGTAGGTACGTCCAGCCTACGCCGCAGCATTGGCGGTAGAACGTTGTATAGGTCAACAATACTATCCAAATATCTCACACAATATATATAATATACCTGTCATGATATTTCCACTCCAAAAGGAGGACAAGATGATAATATGATATTCAATACTCAATCACAATATAAAACTAAAGAAAGATAATGGCACGATATGGAATAGGAGAAAGAATCACATAGTCACAATATAATCCGCCCAAGTCTAATAGACTAAGCACAACACATTAGTCTAAAATATAATATACATGCCAAAATATCTAAACTTAGACATATACAATATAATAATAGAAATAGCTAAGTCTTCTCAGTAGCTAGATCGGGAAAAACCTCAAATGGCACGCCATCATGTGGCCCGTAGTAAGTGGGACACAAATCCTCTAACCAATCATCTGAAAAAATATCCAGTCAGGATTGGAGCGAAGTACAACCCAATAGCAGTTCCAATTAATTGACAAAGACTATGAAACTGTAAGTAGTGATAAAATACTAGATGAGCAGAAAATAAAGAAGCAGGGGACAAAATAGAGTAAGCAGATAAATATGGAAATACTGAAAAGCAAGAAGAAGAACTAATATTTATGTAAAGACAATCAGATATGTGAAAAAATAATAAATTTGTCATGTAAATATGCAACCAGCAGGTGTAGAGTAATCCAGAAAGATAATATCTTAACTAGGATTTTAAAATACCAAGTTGACATGTGAACGACTAGGGGGTAATATGTAAAACCCCTATTCCTAAAAATCATATATACCCCTTTTAATTATTAATTATTAACTTAATTATAGTAATTAGTGGCTCTTTAGAAGAAATAGATTTTTTATAATTTTTATTTTAGGTGTTGGTGCACTTAGAGGATTTATGGGACCATTAGAAATTTTTCAGAATTTATTTCATGTAGGAGACCCCTTGAGCAGTTGCTAGCTTAATAGTGTGCATTAATATAATCTAGAATTTTTCTATGAGTATATATATATATATATATATATATATATATATATATATATATATAAAATTGGAAAAGTATTATAAAAAGAAAAAGAAAAGAAAAGAAAAGAAAAAAAATAATAAGAATAATAATTAAAAACCAATCCATTACATTACCTAGCTACAGTCAGCAAGCACCAGCTGCCCTATTCACTATGCAAGACCTGCCCCTTGCTAAGAGAATCCCACAGCAAACAAAACCGAACCAGCCAAGACACCCCCCCCCCCCCCCCCGCGGCTTTTAATCCAACCCCCCTCTCTCCCTTTCATATATATATATATATATATATATATATATATATATATATATATATATATATATATATTTGTTTCTCTAAACCCTAAACCTAATCAACCAAACTCTCTCTCTTTCCATCTAGACCTAGAGAGCGCAGCCACCGCAGCCGGAGAACCCCGCCAGGCCGTCCAAACAAATTTCGACGACCGTGACCCCGCGCACTGCAGATTTCCACAGCGAGGTACCTGTATTCCGGAGTTATTTCCCATCACCCCTTAACCCTCTTCCATATCTGTGTGATAGTAGATCTCGAACAACGTGTAACCATAGGCGAAAATAGCGCCAAAGTTGGCAGAAATAGACCGAATTCTGGGAACGCAGAAAATTGCGGTGACCACCCATGTCTCCGAGTTCGTATCTCCCACCACAGAGATCCGAATTCGATGATTCTTTTTGGTATACGTAGACCACTTGACCTAGTTTAATTTCTGTTGAATAACCCTAGATTATTAACTGTTGTAGATAGAATTAAATTCGTTGAAAAATCCCGCCAACCCATTTTTCTCAGATTTCTAAAAGTTGTGAAACGGAGCGCGCCCCGCCAAACGGGACCGCCCCGTCATGTACCAAGTGTACCGAACGGTACGCACAGCGTAACCGGACACGTAAAAATTTATAGAAACTAATTCGGACGCTTGTGCGCGCCGAAATCAGCCCGTATCCGCGGACGCACCCCGTGTCGCAATTTTTACGAAAGTCGTATACATTTTATGCGCGCTCGTCAGATTACAACAAAACTTGCGTTACTGGAATCGTGGTAACAAGCTGGTCCTGTGACCCAATTTTCACGCAATTCTGAGATAGTTGACCAAGTCATCAATTGGCGGGCCCCAAGGTTGACTTTTTGGGCGAAATTGTGTTCGGCCCATCGGAATCTATATTTGGACATACCGTTGGGTTTGTATTAACATTTACAGTTTGTTTGACCTATAATTTGTCCCATTTAGAGACTGTTACGCTTGGCACATTTTTTGGTGCAAAGTGGGCCACACGTGGACCCCACTTTGACCCAAAATTACCGTTTTGCCCCTGTGTCCAAATTGGACGAAAGGGAAGTACTTTCTAGTTATTTTGCTTATTCTGGGAATGTTGGTGATATCTATTTCAGCATCCGGAGATATTTGTTCTGAGGTCATAGCTTCTGGTCATGTGTGTTGGACATCTGGACGTTACATTTTACAGCTTCTTGCCAGGCAAGTATACCTTGCCATTATACTGTTATTCATATTCTATATGTTGCATGCATCTTTATTTTCTGTCTTTAGTTCATATATTTTAATTATTATATAAAATGTGTGCGACGGTGTCGTCGCGATATATTTTTATTTATGTATTTGCATTGACCTTGTTTATGAGACTACCCCATTATCATGTAGCATCATTAGGTTCATTGGCCGAGACACAGTTGTCACACGAGTGTGAGTCTCATATAGATCACGGACTGCATGACAGGTCTGGCCTCCTGTACGTATGGGTCGTGCGTTAGGAATAATTATTGTTAGAAACTTTGCATGCTAGTAGACTTAACAGTTATTAGAGGTCTATGGACATAGCCTATTGTAGTATGGTGGTCCCATCCTTGTCCTTATTTGGTCGCAGGATTGGACTAGGGTACTAAGAATAGGCTATGAACCAAATTGTGTCATGGATGTGACATGCTTAGAGCTTGGGGTAGGGAGAACAACAAGTACCGCATTTGAGCTTCTTTGTACTTTTCTCCTGTGCGTCCGGATTCTCCGCCGGAGATACGGGTGGTGATGACCCTTATATATTATGTACTATCAGGCGAGCCTCCGCCATTCAAAAGACGATGTACCTTTTAGGCCCCTGGATCTCCAAAAGAGAACCATGCCAAATCCCAGTTTTCAGCCAAATAGCTCACTTGTGGGGAAAGTTGTTCTTAAACTGCATTCATGTAAACTCCCTCACCCAAAATAGGTATTTTGTGTATATTTTATATAATTATATATTATTATAGATGATGAATTTATTTAGAGTATTATCTTAGTTAATTAGAAAATAATTTTTTTTAGTATATTTACTTGTATAAATATTTATTTAGAATTATTTTTAGGCTATTTTAGATTATTGGGATTTTTCCATAATTTTTAGTTAATTAAAAACTAGTAACACTAATTTTGAGGACTTTAAAGAATTTATTTTATGTTCAAACTTAATTAAAAATATCCCAAAATTTTATTTTATGTTCTAAATAATAAAATATATTTTCTAGAAATTTTTGGGAATTTTTCGATTATTTTTAGCATTTATTTCGAGTTAATTATGAAAAACTGAATTAAAAACTAATTTCTGAAAAAAAACCCAAAAAGTAATTAATTCTGCCCAGTCAGCAAACAGGGGGCCCACCTGTCAGCCTCCAGCAGTGAACAGTGCCGGGCCCGCTTGTCAGTGACCGCTGAGTGGGTGCCAGCCGAGCCGAGCCGACCTCGAGCCGAGCCGAGACCGAGTTCGACTCGGACTCAGCTGAGCCGAGCCGCATCGAACTGCGACCGTTCGATCTGGGCGGGGCTGCACGGATGGCTGCCACGTGTAATAGTTTAGATATTAATTTCTAGGGTTTTTCTTCAGCCAATTTTTGGAGAATTGTCATCTAGGGTTCCTTCATCTTCCACAAGCCATTGCGCATAGCTCCGTACTCCAAACGAGGCCTAGTTTTTTTTGTTAGAACGATAATGAGGTTAGATTTCTGATTATATAAATTGTTTTTCTAAATTATTAGTATTAAATTCTGGAAAATTCGTAGAGCACAGCATGTCCGAAAATAGACGTATTTCGATGATTCCACAATTTCGGGAGAACCCGGAATCAGAATCATGAATCGTTTAAAGTTTCGGAAAGCTAATGTCGAGATCATCGACATATATTTTTCCCAGAATTTAATTCGAAGTATTTACATACTGTTAATTCTGTAGAACTTCTAGGTTAGAATTTAACCATCGGTGCACAATACAAAATTTGTATGTGCCATAATTCCCAAACGAATTTGAATTTGGACAAGCCGTAAATTCTAGCATATTTTTGATGCTAAAATCTACAGGAAATCATGCATGAAAATTGAGTTTATATCGGTTGACTTTTCGGTCAACAGATCGCCTCGATTTGCGTGCCATGAATCTCGAGTTGATAAAATTCAGTTTCTTTGGACAAAATTTAGGAATTAACATAAAAATCAGAATAATAAGATTAAAATAGGATTTTAGAGTAATTATTCCAGAATTAAATAAATTAAAATAAATTATCTTTTGACGTGATAAATTTGTAATACATAGGCTATTTGGACTGTGACTTGGACTCTGATTCATACCAGCAGCAGGACCCCAGGCAAGATACCTTGCCAAATTGTTTACAGTACTTTGCATGCTATTTATATTTTTTTTATTTATTTCATTTCTGTATAGTTCTTGCATGTGTAGTTTTTCTCCAGTCATTACTATGTATTAGATATGTTGACACACACATGGCACCTAGTATCATGGGAGGATAATCATTAGGCGTATGGGCTTTTAACCACTCTGGTAAACCGTAGTATATAGTTCGCACTACGGGCGTGTGTCGCGATGGTCGCTACCCCAGAGGTATGTCGATTTCTGTAGAGTCGTGCTGGTCGCTACCCCAGAGGTATGTCGATTTCTGATGTTCTAGACGGGTGTGTGAGTTGTGAGGCTTAGATCGAGTAGACTACCCTTGCCCATACGTCAAAAAGTTGTCCTCATTTGCATTCATATAGATTGTCTTGTACAGCGTACTTATTTATTTTCAAATTATATGCATGTTTACTGTATTCAAGTTGGCTCGTATTTTCTGTATCTTGTTACGTCCCTCTGAGGACCTGGTCCGCTACCAGGTGTATCTGTTCTTGAGTATTTGCAGGAGCGCAGATTTGGATGGTTGTATATGCTTAGTGGATGTCTTCTCTTCGAGCCGTGATCGATAGCTGGTATACTTATATTGAGTTTGATTGTGTTGTACTTATATTGTATTTACCTTTCCTATTCGAGTTGGTAGTGGATTTGTTTCCATCCAACTATCATCCTAGATACTTCTTATTGAGATCTAGTTTCATCGATACTGTTTATTTATTTCTATATGATTTTGGTGGATGAGATTTAGATTTTACCCTGTGACTTGTATTACAGTTATACCACTTGTGGATTTGATATTCATATTACAGCGTACGTGTGGATTTGGTTTCCATATATTGGAGTTGCCATATCCATGCGGCTGGCATGCTTATGTGTCCTAGTCCTACGTATTTTTGGGACTGGGGCATGACAATTCACTTAGACGGTTAGGTGACCCCATTGGATATTTATTTTAGTACTTTATTGGCATGCTTTTATGTATCTTGTTATGTCCCTCTGAGGACCTGGCCCCTTCCAGGTGTATCTGTTATTGAGTATTCGCAGAAGCACAGATTCGGATGGTTACACATGTTTTGAGGATGTCTTCTCTTCGAGCCCATGTTCGTTAGCTGGTATTCTTATATTGTGTTTATTGTGTTGTACTTTCCATTCGAGTTGGTAGTGGATTTGTTTCCATCCAACTATTATCCTTAGATACTTCTTACTGAGATCTAGTTTCATCGATACTGGTTATTTATTTATATTTGATTTTCGTGGATGCGATTTAGATTATATCCTGTGACTTGTGACATAACTTTATACCACTTGTGGATTTAATATTCATATTACAGCGTACGTATGGGTTATGGTTTCCATATATTAGAGTTGCCATATCCATGCGGCTGGCATGCCTACGTGTCCTGGTCCTACGTATTTTTGGGACTGGGGCGTGACATATTTTAGTGGTGGTCCATACAGGTCGAGAGCATATTGTCTCGGTTACGTTACTGTATCGAGCAAGCCTGCACCTAGGAATGAAGTATAGGATCTCATCCACAATTGACTATGATTCGCTCTCCTTCCAGTCTATTCTATTCGAACAATTGCATCCTGCTTGATTCCTGTACTTTCCTAATAGTTCCTTGAGTATAGCCCCCTCCTAGAATATAGGAGTCCATATTGTTAGGATAATAAGTAGGGTAACCTTCCTATTAAGAATACAACTAGAGTGTTGACACACCACTAAGTTTAGAATATCTAGTGAACCCTAGAATTTCTTATCTATAGATTGGTTTACCATTACCCCTTGATGTATTATGAGGACTTGAGAGTAGTATAGACACTACTAGAGTTAGTTAAAGTTTTTACTATAATGTTTGACCCTAGTTGTCACGCCCCAGTCCCAAAATACCGAGGGACCAGACGCGTGATAATGGCCAGCAGTACGCACCGATGGATAAACCCAATTTAATGGATCCATCAGGGCATACTTAAGATGTAATATAACAATAAGCAGGTCCAATAATACTTAATCACAGTCTATACTAATCTCATCCACAACAGATAATCACAGATCAAATGCCAGAGTAAAAGCAAGTAAAAAGAATCTAGCATATCTCAATAAAGAGTCTCGGAGAACAATCCGAGAATAAGTCTAATACAATGGTGCAATAGACTGGAAGTAAAGTAAATGGGAACAGAAGTAAATGAGTATCACAAGGCAATACCCAGGAGAAGTCCTCTAGCACAATCCCGTCCTCAGGTGTCGGTACAGCTCCTGTATCAGCTCCTGCTAATGCTCCTGTACTATATAACTCTGGGTGGATCTCCTCTACTAATCCTGGGGACATAATCCGGATCCAGGTCCTCAGGGGACAGCAAGATACAGAAAATACAAGCCAAAATAAATGCAGTGCAGCAGAGAATGAAATAAATAGGGTAAGCTATAACCATCTATGTGAAATGCAAAAGAGAGAACATCAAAAGTACTCAGGTTGAAACAACTACAAGCTCTGTGTAGGGGAGCCGGTAGCAGTGATATCATGAGGTGGTCTAGCTCAGCGGGAGACTGAGTAGTCGGCATAATATAGTCAACCTGTAGCTGCGGGTCTCTCCAGCAATAGATGGAACAATAAGGGAATACTAAAATAACCAGCTAAGTGATATGCAAGATGAGAGCAGCACTAGAACTCAGGCTGAAGCATACTACAAGCTCTGTGTAGGGGAGCCGGGTAGCAGCAGTAATAATGAGTAATGGGCCAAGCTCGGGCTTCAGAGTCTTGTGCCTCACGATAATAGGGGTGTATATATATATAATCAGCCTGTAGTCTGTGTGTCTCTCCCCACCCAATGTAATCACACGTCTCATGTCCATGATGCCTCATGTCCATGTTACGCACGATCGTATCTAATACAGAAGTCATAGAGTATCTAGGAATATAATGTCAATGCCATAAAGTCTGTATCCTATACAGAATCACCATGAATATCTCAGGAAGATCCTGTCTCATGAATAGTGTCAAGTGTCCTGGGTTATAGTGTACTTGGTAAGACAAGTACGAGAATGTAAAGGGGTCACGAATGTCCATCTCT
The DNA here is from genome assembly GCA_036927795.1 of Iris macrosiphon. Lineage (NCBI taxonomy): Eukaryota > Viridiplantae > Streptophyta > Magnoliopsida > Asparagales > Iridaceae > Iris > Iris macrosiphon. Next base: position 271,508,430 of record JAYESA010000004.1, on the reverse strand, counting down.
AGGTGACAATACACAACACCGCGTACGGTGTTGGCACCCGACTGATAATCGGACGCTAAGTACGTCACACGGTCCTAGGTCAACCATGCACAGCAATATAATGAATCAAGGAAATGCAACAAGAATTGTAAAGTTGGCAAGGTATACTTGCCCACTGATGTATAACTAAGTCAAGGAAATAAGTAGCAAAAACTGCAAGATTTGGCAAGGTACACTTGCCTGGGGTCCTGGCTCCAACTGTAGCTCTGGTCTCAGTGTGATCTGTAGGTAATACTCCGGTTGCTGAAATAAACATCACCATTAGATTCAGAAAATACCAAATAGCTAAAAACGCCTGTCCTTGAGTCCAATTTGGACACAAGGGCAAAAATGACATTTCTGGGCCAAAGCGGGGTCCACATGTGGGCCGCTTTGCACCGAAAAGCGCGTCAGGGTCAAAGGTCTCCAAATTCGCCAAACTTAGTGTCAACAGGTCAGGAACGATGATACGAACCCAACGGAACTTCCAGAATTGGATTCCGATGAGCCGATCACAAAATCGCCCGTCAAGTGGAGCCTGTGGGGCCCACGATACACGATTTTGTCAACGTTCTCAGAATCGAACCAAACTTGGGGCACAGGACCAGCGTATTGCTACGAGTCCGATGGCGTAAGTTTCGTCTCGATCCGACGTGTGTACACAAAGTTACAGCGTGTTCCAGAAAGGACGGATACGGGGTGTCATCGGCGGATACGCGTTGATTCCGGGGTGCACGCACCTCCGAATCGACTTCTGCGAAATCTCACACGACCGTATCAACGTCACGCACGATTCGGTAAAGACCGCGTGCGACCAAGTCGTCCCGTTTGGCGGGGCGTACTCAGTTTCGGGGTGAAACAAGGCGTTGGTTTTTCTGTTTTTGGATCGCGGTGTGCGATCACCACAGGACGCGATGCACCGAGCGGGTTGCACGGGCACCGAGAGGGTCATACAGTCTTCGTAACACAATTGACGGAATCAAAAACGGGATAACGAGGAGAGAGAAAACGCTACCTGAATAGGGCTCCGTGAACGATGATTTTCGGTGTCGAGGGTCTCCTTCGTGTCCTGGATGGGTCCGGGTATCTGTTTCCACGGTACTAGGGTTTGTTGTGCTCGTGTCTGCTGCGTCGATTCCGTCGAGGAGGAGGGAAGAAGACTGCGGCGCTCTCGGGCGGGGTCAGGACTTGCAGCGGGGTCATGGTTCAGCGGCTTCTCCGGAGCTGTAAAATCGTCCAGCGAGAGGAAACCGACGAGAAGTCGGCTGTGGTGATCGGAGGTATCGAGGTCACCCGACGGGGAAATGACAGGGAGGTGGAGATGCTGCTGCGAGTCGAGATGGCCGAGTTTCGACGGAGTCACCGGAGACGAAGGGAAGAGGAGGGGGAAGCGATCGGTTCCGGTCAACAAGGGACCGGGGTTGAGGGCTCGAGGGGTCTGCACGGTCGGAGTCACACTGGGTGCACTGCACGGTGGGGCGGGGCTGTTGCCGGAGCGGCTTGGCCGGAGTTCGCGGATGCAGTAGGCCGGAGGGAGGTCAGGGAAAGGGGTATCGACGGTGCTGGAATTCGGGTCGGCGGCGGAGGAAGGATGGAGAAGGGGGAGTCGGCGGAGATGGATCGCGGCGGAGAGTCGGCTATGGCGGCGGAGGTGGATCGCGGCGGAGAGTCGACTAGGGTTTCGGTGGGGGCAGCAGGGAGTAGGAGGAAGGAGGAGGGGATTTATCGACGGGCTGAGCGGATGGGAGTCGTCGGCGAGGGCTCGAGCAGAGGGAGACGGCGGTGATGATGGTGGTCGTGCGGCAGGGGGTCGGCTGCTCCGGCGGGGGGGTAGCCGACGGATAGATTAGGGTTAGGGTTAGGGTTAGGTAATTTGGGGATTTAAGGATTTTTGGGAAATTGGGAAATTGGAAATTTGTTTTCTTCTTCTTTTCTTTTGTGGAGAAAACCTAGAAAATTATGTATTTATACATGCAAAAATTAGAATAGGGTTAGACCTAGGATTCGGGCTGGGTCAACGGGTCAACGCTCCTTGGGCTGGGCTCTCATGGGGATGTCGGGCGTTGGCACGGGTTAAATTCGGTTTAATTCTAAATTGGTTTCTAGGGCTTTAAACGGGTTTCCGGAGTCCAATAAATTCACGAAAAAGTACCCTATGTCCGGTTTTCCATTTTACATCATAAAATATTATTTCCATAATATTTTAGTAGGAATTAACTGCAATTAAAAATCCTTGAATCAACAAAGGCCTAGGTCACGATTCCCGAAAATTTCAGATAATTTGGGGAAAAATCCAAATTTAAAATTCTGAAAATCAGGGGGCTTACACTAGTATTGAGGAACCAATAGAAAACCAAAATTTAAAATTAGGACTGAACCTAACCTTCATAGCTAGATAGTAGTGGAGAACTATAAACTTAGATCATTGTCTTATTATTAGTAGACAACACCTTAGAAAGCCTAGAGGAATGTAATCAACACTTGTTCCTTGATCATACCTCGAACATAACAACTAGCATACCACTCCTCTTTAGAAAACTATGATACTATCTAGAGCCCCTATTTTAAATTTCATATATTGTTCCTCTGCGGCCTTAACGTTCGCTAATTACGCGACGACTAAATTATGTTCTTCTTTTCTCCATCTTTCAATTCATGCCATCTGACGCTTCTGATTGTAGACCGAGTGATTGTATTCTATGATAGGATATATAGTTTGCTAAAGTTATAGTTGTAATCTTGAATTTTAATTATGTGCTTGGTAGTTAGAGCTTGATAAGTTTGAGTTGAGCTTGTAGATTGCGACCTGATGAATATCCCTTAGTTTTTGAATTGCGTAACATGTACCCTCACCTCGATAACGAGTTATATCCCCTCTCCCCTTGACGGCCAGTAACTCTTCTATCCTTACTATTGACACTTACTCTATGAGCACTATGACTAAGACGTAAGATGACCATGACCTATGTAATGTGAGAGGATACCCTAATAAGTACCGAGACCCTTCCTCGTAGACCTTAATAGGAGATTCTACGATATCCTTAAGACAATTACAATAGTAGTTCAATTGTTATAAGTTAGGTAGTATTCCTCACAACACAGTATCACATAGCCTTTTGACCCATTATTGAAGTGTAACTGAATGACATTAATCGCATGCTAGCAAAAGATGACAGTGTTTATTCAGACGGTAGAATTTAGAGGCCCATGCCCTATTTGGTCGATTAGAGACTTAGACAAGGAGTTGTATGGCAACTGTAGAGATTGTATAGTCTTAACTTCTTGTGAACTTAAAATATGTTGTGACTTTTTTCATCATGATCTAGCGCATTTATATTTCATATACTACCTTGACTTATGCTGCTATTTTATAGCCTAGTTTTGCAAGCTTATTCTTTTATCGAGTTTGATCATGATTGGGGACACCTACTGATACAATTGTCTAATCATAATCAGTGTATTACGGTCTGATCAACCATAGTGCGCTTGATTCGTCTTTCGCAATAATACTTTACGTGGATTGAGATATATAGTTGACTAGTAGACACCTGTACTTGCCCTCTAGATATATCTGAGCGGATCGTATCGGTTACATAACTGTACTAATACGAGCATGTGAATAGGAATTACCAAAATAGGATTTCAATCCACAACTGCCTTGACAATTCCCATTTGACAATTCCCATTGAATTCTTTAAACGCCTTGAACCCCATACTTCTAATCTATTACCACCCCTTGAACTCCTCATTATTGTTTTTCGTCTTCTCTTATTTCGGAAAGACGAAACCTCGTGCCTAGCATAAGTTGATACACAGATAGTATTAGATATACCCTATAGGCCAATGACATTATTTGATGATTATTTTGTAACCCAGGACATGTCGCATGTAATATATTTGGTGTTAAAATTTCTTGAGGATTGAGTAACATGATTAAGTAAAAATGGAGGAATGAGAATTCTTGAATGTAAGAGCCTTATGTGATAGATGGGTAAATTCTAAGTTGGGTAGCAGTACATTGTCAACTCGAGAGGAATTTTTATTTTTTTTAGATTGTGATCGAGTAAGATTAGATTGGGAGAGGTTCAAGCCATTTTTAATTTTGAGAATTTTAGAAGAATGACTAAGATGGTGAGGATTAATGAATTTTAAAATCTTGATATTGAGGACCCAATATTTATACCTTAAGTACATGATTTAAATTTTTGAATAATGAAGGTAAAATCATCAATTTAAATTTGGAGGATAAATATAGAATTTCAGACTTGAACATTGGTGGACTGCATTTGAATTATTTTTTAATTTGATGATTTAAATTAAGAATTAAAATTTGATGGTTGGACTACCTATATGAAATATTGAGGATGTGAATGGAATTTAAAAAAAATCGAAGAATATAAAATTTATAAGTGAAAATAGAAATAATATTGGACTCGAATTACTTCTAGAGGAGATTATAATAGTTGGAGATCATGAGGTAAAATTTATATGCGTATTTAAATCATGAAGATGTTATATGGATTTAATTTAAATTTGTGTGTGGATAATTTGAAAAAGTGCGAAGAGATAACCATAGGTTAAATTTTGATTGGAACAGTGGTCATCTTAACCTTGAAGTGATTGTGATGGATATGATTAGGATTTTAATTATCGCAAAAAGATTGCGATTGACTTGCCTTATGTACGTGAAAGATTAATAAATTATGCCTTATTTTAATTTTGAGGACGAGATTGTTTTAAGTTGGCTGGATTGTGAAACCCTCTCACCCAAGAATTAGACCTACTTGGCTTAGATAGTGAGACTGAGGCTAGCTCGAATCCACTTAGAAATAGAACACGATATTTTTTAGTTTTACAACATGGTATCACTTAGCGCACCTTATATCATTGCTTCGATAATTGGAGCACTTCACTAGTCACTACCTTCCTACAAATTCCACACCCTTATCCTAGACGTGCCCATCATCCAATTTTTATCTTTGTGCAACGTTTCAATGGTTGGGCCCTTTTATGCAAAAAGAGCATTTAGATGTCCACACCATTGACATGACACATGAAGAAACCTATTTTTTGCTCATGTGGATTTTTTCCATAATTTTCGGAATGTGCAACGCGTAACATCGCCCACTCCTTTAAACCTAGCCTTGCATTTTAAACAATGCAAATCTTATACCATCCTTGACTTCTACCGTGGCTTAATTTTAATTTCGAGGACGAAATTTTTATAAGTTGGGTAGAATGTAAAACTCTTATTCCTAAAAATCATATATACCCCTTTTAATTATTAATTATTAACTTAATTATAGTAATTAGTGGCTCTTTAGGAGAAATAGATTTTTAATAATTTTTATTTTAGGTGTTGGTGCACTTAGAGGATTTATGGGACCATTAGAAATTTTTCGGAATTTATTTCATGTAGGAGACCCCTTGAGCAGTTGCTAGCTTAATAGTGTGCATTAATATAATCTAGAATTTTTCTATGAGTATATATATATATATATATATATATATATATATATATATATATATATATATATATATATATATATATATATACAAATATATATATACATATATATATTTAATTGGAAAAGTATTATAAAAGGAAAAGAAAAGAAAAAAAATAAGAATAATAATAATTAAAAACCAATCCATTCCATTACCTAGCTACAGCCAGCAAGCACCCGTTGCCCTATTCACTATGCAAGACCCGCCCCTTGCTAAGAGAATCCCACAGCAAGCAAAATCGAACCAGCCAAGACCCCCCCCCCCCGCGGCTTTTAATCCAACCTCCCTCTCTCCCTTTCATATATATATATATATATATAATATATATATATATATATATATATATATATATATATATATATATATATATATTTGTTTCTTTAAACCCTAAACCTAATCATCCAGACTCTCCATCTTCCCATCTAGACCTAGAGAGCGCCGCCACCGCAGCCGGAGAACCCCGCCAGGCCGTCCAAACAAATCCCGACAACCGCGACCCCGCGCACTGCAGATTCCCACAGCGAGGTACCTGTGTTCCGGAGTTGTTTTCCGTCACCTCGCTCAACCAAACGACACCCCGTCTTTACCGATATGCTCACCCCTTAACCCTTTTCTATATCTGTGTGATAGTAGACCTCGAACAACGTATAACCATAGGCAAAAATAGCGCCAAAGTTGGCAGAAATAGACCGAATTCTGGGAACGCAGAAAACTGCGGTGACCACCCATGTCTCCGAGTTCGTATCTCCCACCACAGAGATCCGAATTCGATGATTCTTTTTGGTATGCGTAGAACAATTGACCTAGTTTAATTTCTGTTAAATAACCCTAGATTATTAACTGCTGTAGAGAGAATTAAATTCATTGGAAAATCCCATGAACCCACTTTTCCCAGATTTCCAAAAGTTGTGAAACGGAGCGCGCCCCGCCAAACGGAACCGTCCCGTCGTGTACCAAGTGTACCGAACGGTACGCGTAGCGTAACTGAACACGTAAAAATTCGCGAAAACTGATTCAGACGCGTGTGCGTGCCGGAATCAGCCCGTATCCGCGGACACACCCCGTATCGCAACTTTTGCGAAAGTCACGCGCATTTTGTGCACGCTGGTCAGATTACGAAGAAACTTGCGCCACTGGACTCGTGGTAACGCGCTGGTCCTGTGACCCAAATTTTATGCAATTCTGAGACAGTTGACCAAGTCATCAATTGGCGGGCCCCACGGTTGACTTTTTGGACAAAATTGTGTTCGGCCCATCGGAATCCATATTTGGACATACCGTTGGGTTCGTATTGACATCTAAGGTTTGTTTGACCTATAATTTGTCCCATTTAGGGACTGTTACCCTTGGCACATTTTTCGGTGCAAAGTGGGTCACATGTGGACCCCACTTTGACCCGAAATTACCGTTTTGCCCCTGTGTCCAAATTGGACGAAAGGGAAGTGTTTTCTAGTTATTTTACTTATTCTGAAAATGTTGGTGATATCTATTTCAGCATCCGGAGACATTTGTTCTGAGGCCATAGCTTCTGGTCCTGTGTGTTGGACATCTGGACGTTACATTTTACAGCTTCTTGCCAGGCAAGTATACCTTGTCATTGTACTGTTATTCATATTCTATATGTTGCATGCATCTTTATTTTCTGTCTTTAGTTCATATATTTTAATTGTTATATAAAATGTGCGCGACGGTGTCGTCGCGATATATTTTTATTTATGTATTTGCATTGACCTTGTTTATGAGACTACCCCATTATCATGTAGCATCATTAGGTTCATTGGCCGAGACATAGTTGTCACACGAGTGTGAGTCTCATATAGATCACGGACTGTGTGACAGGTCTGGCCTCCTGTACGTATGGGCCGTGCGTTAGGAATAACTGCTGTTAGAAACTTTGCATGCTAGTAGACTTAGCAGTTATTAGAGGTCTATGGACATAGCCTATTGTAGTACGGTGGTCCCATCCTTGTCCTTATTTGGTCGCAGGATTGGGCTAGGGTACTAAGAATAGGCTATGAACCAAATTGTGTCATGGATGTGACATGCTTAGAGCATGGGGTGGGGAGAACAACAAGTACCGCATTTGAGCTCCTTTGCACTTTTCTCCTGTGTGCCCGGATTCTCCGCCGGAGATACGGGTGGTGATGACCCTTATATATTATGTACTATCAGGCGGGCCTCCGCCGTTCAAAAGACGACGTGCCTTTTAGGCCCCTGGATCTCCAAAAGAGAACCATGCCAAATCCCAATTTTCAGCCAGATAGCTCACTTGTGGGAAAAGTTGTTCTTAAACTGCATTCACTTAGACGGTTAGGTGACCCCATTGGATATTTATTTCAGTACTTTATTGGCATGCTTTTATGTATCTTGTTATGTCCCTTTGAGGACCTGGCCCCTTCCAGGTGTATCTGTTATTGAGTATTCGCAGGAGCGCAGATTCGGATGGTTACACATGTTTCGAGGATGTCTTCTCTTTGAGCCCGTGTTTGTTAGCTGGTATTCTTATATTGTGTTGTACTTTCCATTCGAGTTGGTAGTAGATTTGTTTCCATCCAACTATCATCCTTAGATACTTTTTATTGAGATCTAGTTTCATAGATACTGGTTATTTATTTATATTTGATTTTCGTGGATGAGATTTAGATTATACCCTGTGACTTGTGACATAACTTTATACCACTTGTGGATTTGATATTCATATTACAGCGTACGTATGGGTTATGGTTTCCATATATTGGAGTTGTCATATCCATGCGGCTGGCATGCTTACGTGTTCTAGTCCTACGTATTTTTGGGACTAGGGCGTGACATAATATCCGGTAAACCATGCGTGTCGTATGTGGCTACTATTATTCCAGTAAGACCATGGGATAGAAAAGGTATGTTCACATATCTCCTAGGTATTTCTTCGTCCGACTAGTACTCATTGATCCAGGTCCCGACATGAAGAATCTCAATAGTCCAGAAAATGTCGATAGGCCAGAAATACATTAGTCCAGTAATCATTAGTCTAAAAAGTCAATAGGCCTGAAACTTCGTATCACAAGACAATAAATCCATACAATACCAATTTGTGTATCTAGCGTGTCAGAAAGCAAGTAAAGCAATATTATAAAACATGAATCATAGTAAATATCAAATAATGGAAACTATCAGAGAATGTACTCGCCTGAGGTCCAGAGCAATGAATATCAAATAGTGTCTGAACTAGAATCCAAGTGACCTATATATGATGTATCAATGTCAAAGAGTATTTTGGAGTCATAAATAAGTCTTAAATAGATTTAAACCATGTTTCTAGATCAAAACCAGTGTAGTCAAAGGCGCACCTAAGGCGCGCCTTGCTCCTAGGCGCAGGGGCAGCGCCTCAGCGCACTCCAGGCGAGGCGCAATTCTTAAGGCGCACCTAAGGCGCGCCTTTTTCGAGCGCCTTGTAATAGCTAAGGCGCGCCTAGGCGCGTCTTGAAAATCTTGTGAAAAAATAATATGTTTAGACTATTTTTTTAACTGTTTTACTGTTTTTAGACTGTTTTTTGAACTGATGTATTTTTTTATTATTTTCTCTCTCACTCAATTCAAAGTGATTGCAATCTAGACATGGGAGAATTTGAAGCACACATGTTTATCAATGTAGAAATCCAATGTGAATATATATATATATATATATATATATATATATATATATATATATATATATATATATATATATATATAATTTTTGTGCCTCGTGTCGCTCAGGCACGCGCCTTAAGTGCGCCTTGCGCCTCGGGCGATTTGGACCCTTTGCGCCTTGAGTGCGCCTTGCGCCTTTGACTACCTTGATCAAAACTAGGTCAAACTAGGTCAATTGGGTTCCAAGTTATCCTATTTAACTAGTTGATGAAGTTATGTAGGTCTAAACTAGCTAATACTAGTTATTCCTAGGTCATACTAGTAAATATAGATTTACTAGATATCATAAATACTAAAATAGACCCATTTATACTAATATCTTATAGTATCTTAGTTATCAATACCTTGATTCTAATCCTTCACTTAACTTTAACTCAAAAACTTTATGTCAAAGTAACTACAACCTTAACCACACTAACTTGATACTTCCTAACTAACACTAACTCTATTACCAATAATACTACTTTGGTACTCAAAACTTATACTAACTAATACCAACTCTATTACCTATTATACTACTTTGATACTCAAAACTTATACTAACTCTATTACCTATAATACTACTTTGATACTCAAAACTTATACTAACTAATACCCTAATCTCTACCAAACACTCAATGATACTCAGATTTGAACACTTAAGATCATTGTTACATTCTTCTAACATCTCACACTACCCCTCACTTCACTCCCCACTTACTGGAACTAACCATAGACACTAACACTACACCTAACCACTACAGACGTTACACCACTAACTTAAAACCAACCAACCCAAACACTAAACTGTCACCACTCAAGTTATTCTAGAATACCCAACCTTTATGATACACCTGAACACAATACACTAGTTCTCTCACTATCTCACTTGACAGTATTACCTTAGTGAAACAATCCCTTACCTCAACTTATTTATCCATAACTTAGTATCTACAATAATTATACTATACATTAACTCCTTAGTATTCACTGATACATACTTAGCTCATGGATACACACTTCACCTTCATATATCACACTAAGCACAGACACTCATGTATCAAGACTCAAGGCACTTATCAATACCTCCCTTTCACTCATACTCTACTCATTAGTACTACCTGGGTACTATCGTACTAAACCCTTATCTCACCAGGATACCCTCAGACACACACACACCTAGGCCTGAATTGCAGGCTCTCAATTACAGTACCTCCTCAAATGTCAGCTACTCCATCA